>JBAIZL010000005.1:223186101-223243601 GCA_036971475.1 Prosapia bicincta
TTGATAGCCTACTAGGAAAGTGTTTATGTAAACGGTTCCTTGGAAAGCAAACATAATTGTTAATTACTTCTAGTTTAGTACTTTACTAATTGATGTTTAATTAGGCTTTTTATGTTACATTTGATTACGAATGACGGGAAACTTGCAAAAATAATGTTCGGGTTATTCCGAGAATTGAAAAAACCATATCTATAATTTTTACTCTAATCGGATTTCTATCAATGACTTTGTAATCCTTCCTCTTTCGTAAGATATATATATATATATATATATATATATATATATATATATATATATATATATAAAATACGTTTTCTTGTTTAATAATTTAAAACAACACAGGTTATTCAAATACAAGAATATTTATTATTTTATATCCAAAGCTTTTCGTTGGCAAACAGTACCAACATCATCAGGAATCTGTGATGTGATCATCATCCTGATGATGTTGGTACTGTTTGCCAACGAAAAGCTTTGGATATAAAATAATAAATATTCTTGTATTTGAATAACCTGTGTTGTTTTAAAATATATATATATATATATATATATATATATATATATATATATATATATATATCGCAATATGTATTCTTGTGTATTAATAAAGAACTATGTCAAAATACAAATACAAGAATTATAATTGAATTTACAATTCGGTTTAATATTCCTGATGATGTTGGTACTGTTAGCCAACGAAAAGCTTTGAATTGTAAATTCAATTATAATTCTTGAATTGTATTTTGACTTAGTCCTTTATATATATATATATATATATATATATATATATATATATATATATATATATTATAACGTAAAATATAATGTGTGTTATAACATCAAAGATTTTAATGTGATAATTTATGTTTCTACGTTATCTTTTAATTAACTGCTCACGTTGTGGAACTAAATTATAACATACAACACTATTACTCAACAACAATTCTACTAACTCAACCTGAGCATTTATGCTATTTAATTAACTGCTCACGTTGTGGAACTAAATTATAACATACAACACTATTACTCAACAACAATTCTACCAACTCAACCTGAGCACTTATGCTATTTAATTAACTGCTCACGTTGTGGAACTAAATTATAACATACAACACTATTACTCAACAACAATTCTACTAACTCAACCTGAGCATTTATGCTATTTAATTAACTACTCACGTTGTGGAACTAAATTATAACATACAACACTATTACTCAACAACAATTCTACCAACTCAACCTGAGCATTTATGCTATTTAATTAAGTGCTCACGTTGTGGATCTAAATTATAACATACAACACTGTTACTCAACAACAATTCTACTAACTCAACCTGAGCATTTATGCTATTTAATTAACTGCTCACGTTGTGGATCTAAATTATAACATACAACACTATTACTCAACAACAATTCTACCAACTCAACATGAGCATTTATGCTATTTAATTAACTGCTCACGTTGTGGATCTAAATTATAACATACAACACTGTTACTCAACAACAATTCTACCAACTCAACCTGAGCATTTATGCTATTTAATTAACTGCTCACGTTGTGGATCTAAATTATAACATACAACACTGTTACTCAACAACAATTCTACTAACTCAACCTGAGCATTTATGCTATTTAATTAACTGCTCACGTTGTGGATCTAAATTATAACATACAACACTGTTACTCAACAACAATTCTACTAACTCAACCTGAGCATTTATGCTATTTAATTAACTGCTCACGTTGTGGATCTAAATTATAACATACAACACTGTTACTCAACAACAATTTTACTAACTCAACCTGAGCATTTATGCTATTTAATTAACTGCTCACGTTGTGGAACTAAATTATAACATACAACACTATTACTCAACAACAGTTCTACCAACTCAACCTGAGCATTTATGCTATTTAATTAACTGCTCACGTTGTGGATCTAAATTATAACATACAACACTGTTACTCAACAACAATTCTACTAACTCAACCTGAGCATTTATGCTATTTAATTAACTGCTCACGTTGTGGATCTAAATTATAACATACAACACTGTTACTCAACAACAATTCTACTAACTCAACCTGAGCATTTATGCTATTTAATTAACTGCTCACGTTGTGGATCTAAATTATAACATACAACACTGTTACTCAACAACAATTTTACTAACTCAACCTGAGCATTTATGCTATTTAATTAACTGCTCACGTTGTGGAACTAAATTATAACATACAACACTATTACTCAACAACAGTTCTACCAACTCAACCTGAGCATTTATGCTATTTAATTAACTGCTCACGTTGTGGATCTAAATTATAACATACAACACTGTTACTCAACAACAATTCTACTAACTCAACCTGAGCATTTATGCTATTTAATTAACTGCTCACGTTGTGGATCTAAATTATAACATACAACACTATTACTCAACAACAATTCTACTAACTCAACCTGAGCATTTATGCTATTTAATTAACTGCTCACGTTGTGGATCTAAATTATAACATACAACACTGTTACTCAACAACAATTCTACTAACTCAACCTGAGCATTTATGCTATTTAATTAACTGCTCACGTTGTGGATCTAAATTATAACATACAACACTGTTACTCAACAACAATTCTACTAACTCAACCTGAGCATTTATGCTATTTAATTAACTGCTCACGTTGTGGATCTAAATTATATTATACAACACTGTTACTCAACAACAATTCTACCAACTCAACCTGAGCATTTATGCTATTTAATTAACTGCTCACGTTGTGGATCTAAATTATAACATACAACACTGTTACTCAACAACAATTTTACTAACTCAACCTGAGCATTTATGCTATTTAATTAACTGCTCACGTTGTGGATCTAAATTATAACATACAACACTATTACTCAACAACAATTCTACCAACTCAACCTGAGCATTTATGCTATTCAATTAACTGCTCACGTTGTGGATCTAAATTATAACATACAACACTGTTACTCAACAACAATTCTACTAACTCAACCTGAGCATTTATGCTATTTAATTAACTGCTCACGTTGTGGATCTCAATTATAACATACAACACTATTACTCAACAACAATTCTACCAACTCAACCTGAGCATTTATGCTATTTAATTAACTGCTCACGTTGTGGATCTAAATTATAACATACAACACTGTTACTCAACAACAATTCTACTAACTCAACCTGAGCATTTATGCTATTTAATTAACTGCTCACGTTGTGGATCTAAATTATAACATACAACACTGTTACTCAACAACAATTCTACTAACTCAACCTGAGCATTTATGCTATTTAATTAACTGCTCACGTTGTGGATCTAAATTATAACATACAACACTTTTACTCAACAACAATTTTACTAACTCAACCTGAGCATTTATGCTATTTAATTAACTGCTCACGTTGTGGATCTAAATTATAACATACAACACTGTTACTCAACAACAATTCTACTAACTCAACCTGAGCATTTATGCTATTTAATTAACTGCTCACGTTGTGGATCTAAATTATAACATACAACACTGTTACTCAACAACAATTCTACTAACTCAACCTGAGCATTTATGCTATTTAATTAACTGCTCACGTTGTGGATCTAAATTATAACATACAACACTGTTACTCAACAACAATTTTACTAACTCAACCTGAGCATTTATGCTATTTAATTAACTGCTCACGTTGTGGAACTAAATTATAACATACAACACTATTACTCAACAACAGTTCTACCAACTCAACCTGAGCATTTATGCTATTTAATTAACTGCTCACGTTGTGGAACTAAATTATAACATACAACACTGTTACTCAACAACAATTCTACCAACTCAACCTGAGCATTTATGCTATTTAATTAACTGCTCACGTTGTGGAACTAAATTATAACATACAACACTGTTACTCAACAACAGTTCTACCAACTCAACCTGAGCATTTATGCTATTTAATTAACTGCTCACGTTGTGGATCTAAATTATAACATACAACACTGTTACTCAACAACAGTTCTACCAACTCAACCTGAGCATTTATGCTATTTAATTAACTGCTCACGTTGTGGATCTAAATTATAACATACAACACTGTTACTCAACAACAATTCTACTAACTCAACCTGAGCATTTATGCTATTTAATTAACTGCTCACGTTGTGGAACTAAATTATAACATACAACACTGTTACTCAACAACAGTTCTACCAACTCAACCTGAGCATTTATGCTATTTAATTAACTGCTCACGTTGTGGATCTAAATTATAACATACAACACTGTTACTCAACAACAATTCTACTAACTCAACCTGAGCATTTATGCTATTTAATTAACTGCTCACGTTGTGGATCTAAATTATAACATACAACACTGTTACTCAACAACAATTCTACTAACTCAACCTGAGCATTTATGCTATTTAATTAACTGCTCACGTTGTGGATCTAAATTATAACATACAACACTGTTACTCAACAACAATTCTACTAACTCAACCTGAGCATTTATGCTATTTAATTAACTGCTCACGTTGTGGATCTAAATTATAACATACAACACTTTTACTCAACAACAATTTTACTAACTCAACCTGAGCATTTATGCTATTTAATTAACTGCTCACGTTGTGGATCTAAATTATAACATACAACACTGTTACTCAACAACAATTCTACTAACTCAACCTGAGCATTTATGCTATTTAATTAACTGCTCACGTTGTGGATCTAAATTATAACATACAACACTGTTACTCAACAACAGTTCTACCAACTCAACCTGAGCATTTATGCTATTTAATTAACTGCTCACGTTGTGGATCTAAATTATAACATACAACACTATTACTCAACAACAATTCTACTAACTCAACCTGAGCATTTATGCTATTTAATTAACTGCTCACGTTGTGGAACTAAATTATAACATACAACACTATTACTCAACAACAGTTCTACCAACTCAACCTGAGCATTTATGCTATTTAATTAACTGCTCACGTTGTGGATCTAAATTATAACATACAACACTATTACTCAACAACAATTCTACCAACTCAACCTGAGCATTTATGCTATTTAATTAACACTAAAATCTAGGGTTTTGAGCGCCAATATTACTCAAGGTAATATAAAGTCATTGCAAATTTCTCTTTTTTTATACTTTTATTTAAATGCAAAATAATAATATTAACAACTTTACTTTACAAAATTTCATTTACTAGTTACATGAATCCAGCAATGTTTTACCTTACTACAATATTTTAAGTTACAAATTTGCATTGCATTAAATTTGATATTATTTTTTTTCGGCTTTTTGAAACTCTTACTGTTTAATATTTATTGTCAGGGCGTGTTAGGTTACTGCTTTAGAAAACTGCTTATTATTAATCTTATTGCCATAAAGAAAATTTTATAAAGAATTTTAAATTATAACGTATTGACCAAAAATTTAGAAGATGTGTTATATTATAAAAACAGAGAGTGCAATACTTAAGTTCGTTCCAATTCCTTCAGATGAACCCTTTCTCACTACACCGACATTTGCTCTTTGAAAAACACAATACCTAGATCCACAAAAACTTTCACTATAACTTTAATCACAACAATTTCCCTTTTATTCGCCGATCACCCTTTTTATACAAATTTCCTTTTACAAACCCTTAGGTACTTTTAATTACCCAACAAGAATTATTTTCTTGATTTAAATAAAATAACTATAATTCCCTCCTTTAACATTACTTTAAACTTAAACCCACCTAATTAAAACTTTCCCATTTCAGACTTATGTGTCCAGCCTTCGCCGAGTCCTGTGTATGACTGTTTTCCCTATCTCTAGCAATTTCTCTGGTTCAAAATCAAACACCCCACTTCTATATTTCTTGGCCAATCGTTTTACATCTTTTCAAATATCGACAAATAAGGAATTTACTAGTCACCGTTGAGAATTTAAACATTTCGGTTAGAAATCCAATTTCCTTTGAATTCGCACCAATCTGCGCGTGTTCCCACTCCTCAGAGTGAGCTTCAGTTTAACTACCACAGTTCTGTTGTTAGGCCACGCACACTTGTCCGCGTCGTGACTTAAACAAAAACTCCCTAGAAACTTGTAAAATTTATTACCAGTTCCTTCCCACAAATAAGCGCCTTTTAGCTCCTCTCTTACATACTCTACTTGTATTGCAACACAAAATTCATATTTCTATTTGAAATTATTTCTTATTTCCAGATAATTATTTTTGTAATATATTTTTATATTTCTGCATTAGTTAACCTAATATTATGTTATAATATACATATATATATATATATATAAACAAAAAGCTTTGAATTGTATAATTCAATAAATTATTCTTGTATTTGTATTTCCCTTGTTTTTTTCATTGTTACACAAGAATACATATTTTGTTATATATATATATATTTACTTACAAATCTTATTGAAACGTTTATTTGAGTTAGTCTGTTTCTTGATGAAAGCCTGAGCTGAGTGATCCAACACAAAGCCTGTATTAAACTTTCAAAGGCAGAAGGTTTACTAGCACAGTTCAGATTAATGCAATAACTATGGGTAGAGTAGCAGATGCATCTATTCACTGCGTCCAAGAGCAAATTTAGATCAAATTTTATAAGCTTTCACTTGGCTCTTAGGTAGAAATTGTGTAGTCGTCGTCTAGAAAACATCAGGCGCTGTTGTCATCCGACATCGGGGCCATAAATTGCGGCCTACCCATCCCAACCGTCAGACAATACTATTAGCACGCTTCCGTTAATGTCCTATTTACATTTGTCGCTATTTATACTATACACTATACATTAAAGATTAATAATAGTAAAAAAATAATCGTCAACCCTATGAGTCAGCGGAAGTCCAAGGGTCGATGTTTTTGAAAATTACCTGTGAGCACCTTCGCCCTTGACGTCTCGCCGAGGCCCGCAGCCCCCAACAGTTGACTTACCTAACAGTTGATCTGTAAATCAGGAAATGCTTCTATCCAAGCAAAACCAGAATGTTTGCCTATTATAAGTTCTTCTTAGTACCTTCCTTAATCTTACCTTCCACCTACCATTCCCTGACCTTCCTTATCCTCTCTATGAGGAGCTGTGTCGTCTAGACACCACATTCTGCCTTGGATGGAAATTATTATTATAAAATTTATTATTACATTCCTCCTATATCATGTACAAGGGGATTTTATTTAAAACTTACATTTATTGTAAATCCATTACTGTAATCCATAGAATATAGAAGTAGACGTGGCTGTTCGCCTTAAATTACAAACAAAAGTGTTATTTTATTGATATATATATATATATATATATATATATATATATATATATATATATATATATGTATGACGTCACAGCTAGATGATTACCAGTCCCCTCAGGTAAATCTCTAAAGCAGCTATTATGCCCATTCAGATCTGGGGGTTTGTGAAACGTCTACTGCACTCTGATATCTAGTTTCTCGTGTTGCTTTCTCATTTTGTGGCTATAGTGCTGAAACCTAGACAGAAAATATTTGACCACTACACATCTAATATTTAATACATGTGGCTGTAGTTCGTTGAGATGTGACTGGCCATATTACCGTTCGAGGAAAGGAGGTTGCATACAAGCTCCAGAAGTGTATGGGCTAAAACGTTTTGGATCCTGTATTACGCTTTATAGATCCGTTGTTAGGTTTCGACATACTCAAATAATCGTTTGAACCCAAATAAATTTGTGCCTTACTAAATAATTTGACAAAGCAGCTTCAGACGCAAGTGTAGTCGATTATATCCTGGATTCTACTGTATTAGCCACTTTTATGTTTGAAGGATTGTGTATGACAAACGACGGCAGAAGCTACTTAGGTTCGCCCTAGGTGGCAGATAGTAATTCGAATCTGCTGCTAGCTGCCCGTTCTTGGATTCTTCTGGAAATAAGTTGCAGTAATGACACGAATGTTCGCAATAGCCTATTTCGCTCCCTATTCAAATAGGCTACTTTCCCCAACACTAGTTGACGGTTTCTTTAGCTTCTGATATTTTCTTCGCCTTTGCAAACAAGTAAACTGTTTTATTTTGTGAAGCCGATTCTCCTTCAATATGTAAGTTGTCAGAAGACGCTACGAAACGTATATTTATGACCGCCATCAGTTGTTTATCTGTATCGATACACAAATGAATCAAAGCTAGTAAACAGCTGACTTGTAAAAACACCGACCAATCCCGTTGCGTTCGCGTCGACAAAGACAAACGGCTTTTATCGAATCTCGTTGAGCAACAATATTTATGGGGCTTTGATTTTTGTTACCAAACGTTGGAACGGTTTTTTCTTAGAATTAATAAAATGTCAGTTGCAACACTTTGATGATTGATTTCCTGTTTATTTCCTTACAAACAGTAAAAAAAATCGGCACTTTTTTACGGCAAACAGGTTGCAAATTATACTTTTTAATGATTTACTTTTTAAAATTTACCAGTTTTATTTTTAGACCACTTTTACACTGCTGAAACTTAAGACGCCCTAACTGGACCTGTCTTGAAAATCTGCTTTATTCCTTCTTATTACTAAGACGGGTTTGTATTAAATTTCAAAAGCATTGCCATATTCGATGAGTCTTGCCTCTTTTTAAAGTCGATGAATTAGAACTGAAAACATTCTAATAGTCGACATGTATTCCGGTATCTATACGTGGCTCAGTAATGTTTGGGTTTACCTACTCTTAATACGTTTTAAATAGAATTAGTAATATAAGGATCGCTCTGATGTTTGATTTGGCAAAAAATAATCATAGAACACGTGTAGCAAATCACGTTTTTATTATATTAGCTTGAACACACATTTATTCATTAATCGCTTGAAATTCATAGAAGTATAACTTTACTAAAAATGTAGTTTAAAATACGAGACGAAACACATAGATGGACCTAATAGAAGAGAAGCCAATCGCGGTAGGGATAATAGAACTCGGTGAAGGGCAGCAATGTTACACAATGAGAACCTGAGGAGTCGTACGGTTGGCTAGATGTAAATGTAGAGATTAAAAGAATGGACAGATCTTGTAGAAGATGAGCAAGTCTCGTGAGGGGTAATAGGACTTGGTGAAGGAAGTCAAAGCACCGCGTTGAGAACCTGAGGTGCCGTACGGTTGGCTAGATGTAAATGTAGAGAGTAAAGGAATGAACAGATCTTGTAGAAGATGATCAAGTCTCGTGAGGGGTAATAGGACTTGGTGAAGGATGTCAAAGCACCACGATGAGAACCTGAGGAGTCGTACGGTAGGCTAATTGTAAATGTAGAGAGTAAAGGAATGAACAGATCTTGTAGAAGATGATCAAGTCTCGTGAGGGGTAATAGGACTTGGTGAAGGATGTCAAAGCACCACGATGAGAACCTGAGGAGTCGTACGGTAGGATAATTGTAAATGTAGAGAGTAAAGGAATGGACAGATCTTGTAGAAGATGAGCAAGTCTCGTGAGGGGTAATAGGACTTGGCGAAGGATGTCAAAGCACCACGATGAGAACCTGAGGAGTCGTACGGTAGGATAATTGTAAATGTAGAGAGTAAAGGAATGGACAGATCTTGTAGAAGATGAGCAAGTCTCGTGAGGGGTAATAGGACTTGGCGAAGGATGTCAAAGCACCACGATGAGAACCTGAGGAGTCGTACGGTTGGCTAGATGTAAATGTAGAGAGTAAAGGAATGAACAGATCTTGTAGAAGATGATCAAGTCTCGTGAGGGGTAATAGGACTTGGTGAAGGATGTCAAAGCACCACGATGAGAACCTGAGGAGTCGTACGGTAGGCTAATTGTAAATGTAGAGAGTAAAGGAATGAACAGATCTTGTAGAAGATGATCAAGTCTCGTGAGGGGTAATAGGACTTGGTGAAGGATGTCAAAGCACCACGATGAGAACCTGAGGAGTCGTACGGTAGGCTAATTGTAAATGTAGAGAGTAAAGGAATGGACAGATCTTGTAGAAGATGATCAAGTCTCGTGAGGGGTAATAGGACTTGGTGAAGGATGTCAAAGCACCACGATGAGAACCTGAGGAGTCGTACGGTAGGATAATTGTAAATGTAGAGAGTAAAGGAATGGACAGATCTTGTAGAAGATGAGCAAGTCTCGTGAGGGGTAATAGGACTTGGCGAAGGATGTCAAAGCACCACGATGAGAACCTGAGGAGTCGTACGGTAGGCTAATTGTAAATGTAGAGAGTAAAGGAATGGACAGATCTTGTAGAAGATGAGCAAGTCTCGTGAGGGGTAATAGGACTTGGCGAAGGATGTCAAAGCACCACGATTAGAACCTAAGTACCTTTAGCTAGACGAATGCAGAGAGTAAAGGAATGGACAAATTTTGTAGAAGATGACCGGGTGGAATAAGACTGAGTAAACGGCGGCATAGCTCCAAGGTGAGAACCCGAGGAGTCGTACGTTTGGTTAAATGTAAGTTTATAGTGTAAAGTCAATGACAGTCCTTATAGAAAAGAGCCGGTTTTGTAGGTGAATATTACTGGGTTTTATTACCACGTCATCAAGCTAAGACCCTGAAGAATAGTACGTTTGGGCATGTTTAAGTGAAGAAAATTAAGGCTTGACACTGCAGATTTAAGACAAGTAGAATAAGAATGGAATACATAATTTATATATATATATATCCAAAGTACATTACAAGACCCTCCTTAAGACATAAGTATGGGTTCATAGAGAGACCTGACACCCATGTCGCTGGAGGATGAGACAACAATTGTGTGAGCGGGAGTTAACATATGCTATTGGATATGCTAGTTCATGCTGGTGTTGGATTAAAGTAGATTGAAGCCTTTGCTTACAAGCCCTTTGCAAGAAAACCGCTCGTATCCAGTAAAATTGTTAATTGCCCTCAAATAACTTCAACCATTTTGAAGATGCGTTCAAGAGTACTTATTCCGATAATGCTAAAGAGACGAGGTAAGAAGGTACCATATGGATTTAATACAGTATAATAATGATTATAATATAACTGCAATACATCACGCCTCGTTTGAACGTGAACAAACTGCAATTTCTTCCCAAAACGACCTCGTGAGCTTCTTATGAAATGTTCTCCTCTTTTCTTTTTACTTTCGTTCTGTTTTTCACCTTACTCATTTTCGTTCTTATTCTATTTTCTTTAGCATGATTTTACTTCAGAGTGGTTTTCATTCCTGAATTTCGAATTTTAACTTGAACTGTCTTAGTTCCGGTTCGTGATGTGTTTCATCCTGTTTGTTGTGACCAATGATGTTGAAAATGTTCTCAGTAAGTGGGTTTTCGTTCGTTCTGAGCATATGCACGTAAAGCATTATGGATTTCTCCTGAACGTGTCTTTGGTGGCGGCCATATTTCATATAGTTTTTGTGTGTGTTCTTTCTATGTAACTAAGGACAGATTCGTGACTATCCTGGCCATTGTCGTCCTTGTTCCGTGCAATGTCGTCAATATATACAATAGTTTGATTATTGCAATTCTCCTTTAATTGTATAATTGTTACACGTCGACTGAACAGGCATCTCAAAATAATATTTATTATTGTTTTCATATCCCAATACACCTATAAACCCATACACTTCGTGGCCAAAGACGGCTTTTATTCTTTAGACTGTATTTAATCTATAACATAAATAAATGAAACCTCTAAACCACAAATGACTTTTTTTCTTTTATTTAAAACCTTATGTACATTTTGATTGCTTAGCAATCATCCTCAGAGGTAATTTACAATACAAATACCCCTATTAGGTATTTTTATTGTAAATTACCTCTGAGGATGATTGCTGGAGGTATTTTTATTGTAAATTACCTCTGAGGATGATTGATATGCAATCGAAATGTACATAAGGTTTTAAATAAAAGAAAAAAGTCATTTGTTTTTTAGAGGTTTCGTTTATTTATGTTAAACATTACGCCACAGTTTTTTATATAGTTGTATTTAATCTAGTTAAAAGTCTTGCTCGGGACTAGTTTTTGGTTTCTGTGACGTTTGTTTTAGGCCATGTTGCCGCATTGATTTGTTTATACCTCATTCATCTCGAATTGTATGTTCGCTTTGACATTTTTATCATGATTTTTATTTCAATAAAAATCTCGCCGGGTAAAGTGTATGGTCCACACGTACTATAACTCCTTCATTAAAAATGAATTACTAGTGATACAAATTGTATTTATTTTATTTTTAAGTATTTAACGTTTGTAGATTAAACACGTATTCCATAATAAAAATTCTACAGTATGAAGCACCTAGCACACTCTGACGGCTAGCGTCAGTACTAATGCGTTTTCAAAATTATTCCAGTTCGTATTGTCTTTGATTGAAAGTTGTGAACATACAAAAGCCTGTACTATGCTGTTTGGCTTGAAAGGCAGATAAAGAGGTCAATCCGCCTGCGTGAACTTGCACGTGCAACTTTGTTCTCACAAACTGTTGATAATAGTTTCTGCGAATTGTGATAACATTCGAGTAAACAAAATACAACGACCTTGACAGGAGGTAGACTGCGCGGCATTTTCTATCTAATCTTAGGCTTTACAAAACCCTGCGATTTGCAGTAAATTTATGTAAAGTATAAAGTTTAGATTTAAGCGTTAAATCTAGCCACTTTCAAACACACATTTTTTTATATGTTTTCTAAGTGTATTTGCAATAGCCAAAAATATGACGCCGGAAGTCAAATTAAACGCGCTTATAATTATCTTAGCGGAATACAGTCTTCTGTAATTTTCTGAATACTATTTTCTTCTATTATTTAAAGGGTTTTATTTTTTTTGAACCCTTCTAAATACTATAGTTTGATATAAAACAGAATAGGATTCTGCTTAGGTGAAATCGACCAGAGGAAGTTGGGATTACAACCGTCTGAGCTAATTGAAAATTCACATTTTGCTGTGTGGATGAGCATTGTTGCCAATTCGACATTAAACTTCTGTTCGTCGCTCAGTGTCATTGTAACCGTGGTGGAGTGATTTACTAGTGGTGTAGCTTGCTTCGCTCTGCAATTTCAGTCGCTGGTAGTGGCGGGTTGACTCAATGCTTTCGAACTGACAACATCGCATCCCTACCCTACCACAAACCCATTCCTATTCTACTTTAAATCAAAGTATAGTTTAATCGATGCAGAAGATAAACACAACATACTAATCGTTTGGTAAGAACTTCACAGCTACCTGAATATGACTTATTTTTAATCATGGACTTTTAGATTTCCGCCAATTTAACGCTATGTGTAATACTTATTACTAGCAATAGCGGTTAACACCTAAATTGGTTTAACGCACGGAATCTAATATTAATATAACAGCAAGTATACTTTCTACACCAGCTCCGACCTTACTTTATATAGCACCAATCATAACAACTATTTCTACTTCAGCAGCAACCATACTTTCAACACTACTGATTATCTTTCTACACCACCACTTGGCATGACTACAAATGGAGGGTACTACCTGACGTAGGGTAGTATTAACATGAATAACAGTACCAACCACAGTTATTCATTCTTCATCCAATCTGATCCTACTGTCTACACCACCACTTGACATGATTACGAATGGAGGGTACTGCCTGACGTAGGGTAGTATTAACATGAATAACAGTACCAACCACAGTTATTCATTCTTCATCAAATCTGATCCTACTGTCTACACCACCACTTGACATGACTACGAATGGAGGGTACTGCCTGACGTAGGGTAGTATTAACATGAATAACAGTACCAACCACAGTTATTCATTCTTCATCAAATCTGATCCTACTGTCTACACCACCACTTGACATGACTACGAATGGAGGGTACTGCCTGACGTAGGGTAGTATTAACATGAATAACAGTACCAACCACAGTTATTCATTCTTCATCAAATCTGATCCTACTGTCTACACCACCACTTGACCTGACTACGAATGGAGGGTACTACCTGACGGAGGGTAGTATTAACATGAATAACATTACCAACCACAGTTATTCATTCTTCATCCAATCTGATGCTACTGTCTACACCACCACGTGACATGACTACGAATGGAGGGTACTACCTGACGGAGGGTAGTATTAACATGAATCACAGTACCAACCACAGTTATTCATTCTTCATCCAATCTGATGCTACTGTCTACACCACCACGTGACATGACTACGAATGGAGGGCACTACCTGACGGAGGGTAGTATTAACATGAATAACAGTACCAACCACAGTTATATATTCTTCATCAAATCTGATCCTACTGTCTACACCACCACTTGACATTACTACGAATGGAGGGTACAGCCTGACGGAGGGTAGTATTAACATGAATAACAGTACCAACCACAGTTATATATTCTTCATCAAATCATCCTACTGACTACACCACCACTTGAGATTACTACGAATGGAGGGTACTACCTGACGGAGGGTAGTATTAACATGAATAACAGTACCAACCACAGTTATTCATTCTTCATCCCATCTGATCCTACTGTCTACACCACCACGTAACATGACTACGAATGGAGGGTACTACCTGACGGAGGGTAGTATTAACATGAATAACAGTACCAACCACAGTTATTCATTCTTCATCCAATCTGATCCTACTGTCTACACCACCACGTAACATGACTATGAATGGAGGGTACTACCTGACGGAGGGTAGTATTAACATGAATAACAGTACCAACCACAGTTATTCATTCTTCATCAAATCTGATCCTACTGTCTACACCACCACTTGACTTGACTTCAAATGGAGGGTACTACCTGACGGAGGGTAGCATTAATATGAATAACAGTACCAACCACAGTTATTCATTCTTCATCCCATCTGATCCTACTGTCTACACCACCACGTAACATGACTACGAATGGAGGGTACTACCTGACGGAGGGTAGTATTAACATGAATAACAGTACCAACCACAGTTATTCATTCTTCATCCAATCTGATCCTACTGTCTACACCACCACGTAACATGACTATGAATGGAGGGTACTACCTGACGGAGGGTAGTATTAACATGAATAACAGTACCAACCACAGTTATTCATTCTTCATCAAATCTGATCCTACTGTCTACACCACCACTTGACTTGACTTCAAATGGAGGGTACTACCTGACGGAGGGTAGCATTAATATGAATAACAGTACCAACCACAGTTATTCATTCTTCATCAAATCTGATCCTACTGTCTACACCACCACTTGACTTGACTTCAAATGGAGGGTACTACCTGACGGAGGGTAGCATTAATATGAATAACAGTACCAACCACAGTTATTCATTCTTCATCAAATCTGATCCTACTGTCTACACCATCATGTGACATGACTACGAATGGAGGGTACTACCTGACGGAGGGTAGTATTAACATGAATAACAGTACCAACCACAGTTATTCATTCTTCATCAAATCTGATCCTACTGTCTACACCACCACTTGACTTGACTTCAAATGGAGGGTACTACCTGACGGAGGGTAGCATTAATATGAATAACAGTACCAACCACAGTTATTCATTCTTCATCAAATCTGATCCTACTGTCTACACCATCATGTGACATGACTACGAATGGAGGGTACTACCTGACGGAGGGTAGTATTAACATGAATAACAGTACCAACCACAGTTATTCATTCTTCATCAAATCTGATCCTACTGTCTACACCACCACTTGACTTGACTTCAAATGGAGGGTACTACCTGACGGAGGGTAGCATTAATATGAATAACAGTACCAACCACAGTTATTCATTCTTCATCAAATCTGATCCTACTGTCTACACCATCATGTGGCATGACTACGAATGGAGGGTACTACCTGACGGAGGGTAGTATTAACATGAATAACAGTACCAACCACAGTTATTCATTCTTCATCAAATCATCCTACTGACTACACCACCACTTGACATTACTACGAATGGAGGGTACTACCTGACGTAGGGTATTATTAACATGAATAACAGTACCAACCACAGTTATTCATTCTTCATCAAATCTGATCCTACTGTCTACACCACCGCCTTAATCACTACGAATCTTTCGGAGGGTGGTATTATTATCAATAACAACACTACCAAAGACCCTGACATCGTCCGTTCCTCTCATCCTGGTTACTGATTCAAGTCCTCATAAATTGCTCAGAAATTGAGATCTAGTGCAACCATATTGAAATTTCTAATAGGTAATGTTACAGAACGTTTGCATTGGTTTTTAATTCAATCTAAGTTTTGCTTTATACAACTTTTTATTTTATTTTGTGAGTAATAAATTATTTACAAAGTTTCTCTTTTTTAAACCAATAATTAGTTGTGTTTAGAAATATAATGACCTACGATGGTGTAAACGTTCCATTAAAAACCCCGAATGATACATATTTAATTACAAAATTCTAGAGATTATTAGAATTTAACATGTCTAGAAATATTAATGAATTGGTATTATATCTCGTATGATAAATAAATAACAATAACCCTTGCTATAAATATTTAAACACCCTTGATGTACATTTCGCCAACACAGTTAGCATCATCAGAAGGTTACTAACATTCTGGAACTGGTATTATATATATTTTATTTTTCACTTAATTACATAACTTGTGTTATTCGGTATTTTGCTTTAGAATTACCATGTCCAATTTCGATTCGTCAGAAATCTAGTCACCTTTGCCGAGGCAGGGATTTACAACCTCTCTGGTCATCCGAGCGAGCAAGGTGTTGTGATTGTAAATGTAATAAACTAATTATCATTAAATAATAAACCTTGATCATTTCATTACCGGCAATGAAATGTGCACTTCATGTTAATCTGTGATCTTTTTATACAGGCGCAAGGATGTTAGACAATGTTTGACCTCAAGTAGGATCTGTGGACGTGTAGAAACCGACACAGGTGGTCTGCGTGACTCAACGCCGATTTCCTTATAAGCAATTTCTGCCAGCTGCATTTCTTTGTTTGCATTTCCGCATATGTAATTAAGTTGTTAGTGAGCTGCCTTTGTAATCTGCTTAATGCTTTAAAATAGATCTGACGGAAGCAAAATGTACAAGATAGTTGATGTCTTCGTAGTGCGAATTGGTTGAGACCGGATGCAGAACTTCTTCACGGGGGGTGGAGAGGTTTCCTGCAGATTGCTAGAAAACAGAGACATTTTGTGCCTTTCTCTACAAAGGGGGAGTTGCTATAAATAAATATTTTATGCCGGGTGACCTTCTCTATAAAGAAAAACTATAAGGCTGCGGACATACAGAAAGCAACTGGTGATCGCAACGTAACGTTAACTTGAGTTGCTATTAGTAAAGTTGCTTGTCGGTTTACACGATTGTTCATATAAAGTTGCTAGTTTAGTTGTCAGTTATATTGTCGTCAGAGAAAGCAACTGGTGATCGCAACTCAACGTAAACTTGAGTTGCTATTAGTAAAGTTGCTTGTCGGTTTACACGATTGTTTATATAAAGTTGCTAGTTTAGTTGTCAGTTATATTGTCGTCAGAGAAAGCAACTGGTGATCGCAACTCAACGTAAACTTGAGTTGCTATTAGTAAAGTTGCTTGTCGGTTTACACGGTTGTTCATATAAAGTTGCTAGTTTAGTTGTTAGTTATATTGTCGTCAGAAGAGGATTCCGTCCTTGTCTATATTTTAAGAACGAAACTACAAAAAAGACAATTCCGTCTATAATGTTGAATAAAAATATAACCAAATCTATCCTGACTAGATACTTCGTAGGTATATTTTAATATAGGTATATAGTAATGTTGTATAAAATTACAACTATATCTAGACGTAGTGCAGTGCGCTGTAGCTACTGCGCGCACGGTTCACTCTATAGGCCTACATGCCATTACAGACTAACATTTAAAATGTGAAAAAAGTAACTTTCCGTATTTTCCGCGGAAAAAAGTTGAAATTCGTGTTCTACGTATTAAAATGAGTAATTTTTAAAAAAATTAAAAAAACCCAAGGTCATTAAGACTATATTTTTACCTCGAATTTATATATTTTGAAAAAAATTGTTGGTAATACTTCGTAACGTCTTGAAGTTATTGGATATACAAATCATGACCAGAACCAGGAATATTTTGTTTTTCTGACATACTATAGCATTATAATAAAAGACTATTCAAAGAAACAAAAACATAAAAAATACAAATAGAAATAATAATTATTTAAATACGGGAGCACTCTTGACAAACGCACAAACAACACAACAAATAAATACTGAGAAACTTAGCAACGAGTTTACAGCATGTCGTGACCGGAGTAACTCTAGTTTCTATGTCACTCGCTAGTCGCGTTGCTATCACTTCACTATGAATATGTGCATGCAACTCTGTATGCTGTGAAAAAGCAACTCAAGTTTGCTTTGAGTTGCCGTCACCAGTTGCCTTCTGTATGTCCGCAGGCTAATTTTTTTGATTTTTGAGTAGAGATAATATGTGATTTTTTTTTGAAACATTTAATTTTCAAAGATTTGTTTTTATTTCCTTTTCATAACATTCAAGCATTGTTGAATAGTAAGGTACTTTGTAGTTCATGAGTAAAATAATTCTTGTTTAATTAATTTTTTTACCAACTGGTTTTGGAATATCGAGGGCCAGAAAAGTTATTCAAAATGTATAAGCTCACAGAGACTGAGAAAAAAAAATAAAATATATATATATATATATATATATATATATATATATATATATATATATATATATATATATAGTTAATTAGCTCATGTAATAATAAGCACAACAGCGGCCTGAGCTTGACTAAGCATCGCAGGTGACCTCCTTGCTCCGTGCTGTCGACATCGACATCGATCGCGAGCTACTCATCTACCGCGACCTTCTTGTTCTTTTCGCACCCTTAGTTGTGACAAGTGTCCCTTTTCAACTTTCAACCAAAGAAACTACTTTTATTTTGTGTTAATCCGTATCCGTAGTGGTATTCACGATAATTAGTTACTGCAAGAGTGTATTTTGTTAGCAAAGACCAACTTTGGTAGGAATGTAATTTGAAAATACTATATTTTTAGTATATATGACTAATACCGCCTAAGAATGGTAGGAAATGATAAGTGATAGAAAAGGCATAAGTTTTGCCTATTGCATGGCACAAGCCAACCGACACGCCAACATCCTCAGCAACTCCTCTCATTTTCCAAAACCATTTCCTTTCAGGCTTCAACATTTTCATATGTTGCTGACATGCTGAGGCGTCCAGTGCGAGGTCCGTCAGTGCTCTCCGCCGTCGTGGAGCAGCTTGTAACACTTATAAATATTTGTTTACTTAGAAAAGACTAACTGTACGCGACTGTCATCATTTCAGTTGTTTCATTAGTACATATTATGGATGCAATATCGTCGATCCATTTTTTGTAGGTGAAAATAGCCGAACACACCAAAACACGTCTAACCTTTGTATCTGTCAAAACCAAACTAAATATGCTATATTGTTGAAACTGTAAACATATGTTAAGGATATGTACCAACATAACAAAACAAAACAAAATCGAATGCACATGGCCTGCGAAATTTGAAAAGCCACTTCATTTTTAAATAGGATTTGGGGAAGGATCTAAAACACCTTGTTAGAGATGTAGGGACAATCGTGAGACCTCATGTGTTGGGTTGCGCACATGGGTCTTGTATGCTGTTTCAAGGAGACATGTTTTCTATTTGAGTCATAAAGAGATGTCTAGCGTGTTTTACCCCTTGTAAGAAAAAGGATAGCGATGGAGAGAAGGGGTTAGGAAGGACTATACGAAGGAAATAATGGTCCACTGGTAGTGGGAATAGGGAACGACTCGAATACTCGAAAGATGCGTACAACGAAATAAGCGTAAACTAGGAATATTGCGAAAGATGCGTACAGAATCAAGTTTTGACGAGGGTAAGCTATGACGTCAGAACATTGTGACAGGCGAAATTTGCGTACAACGTTTAGGCGAACACGGATCTTTTAAAATCATTGAGCTGCATAAATAAACCACTGAGCTAAACATAGGTGTCGCTTAGTTTCTTGGGATTGTAGATCCTTTAAAACTGTATCTATTAAACCTGATTTCCGTCACACTTTTCCAGGCTTTGGACTGGAAAAATGATACAGATATGTTGCGCTATCATTTTGGCGTGTTTAAAATCAGCTCGTAGCCCCAACAATTTTGTTGTTATTTTATATATTCAACTAAAAACATTTTTTTTATTTTACAGAATTGTTTTTATTTTAATCTATTTTACAACTTCACCAATTTATTTTATTTTACCATCTGATTTATTGTGCTAATCTATTCCATTTTTTGGATTTAGGAAAGAGATCTTAAACAAGACATTAGTTTCCAGTTTCTAGGTATTTATGTATTTTTGTTTAATATTTTGTCGGACTTAATATACTTTGTTTTTCTTCTCTTTCCTCCATTCTCATGTGCATAGAGCAGTCGAAATTTCAGCCTCTTTTGATGTCTCTTTGGATTAAATCGAGCTTATCACCTCGACAGTTAAAAGAAAAGTGACGGCTGACAAAGTGGAAACCCTTTTTTGACCCATTTTGACTGGGATAATCCAAAACCTTGAAAGTCATTAGCAAATATTTTAGGGGTGATGACCTGGGTTGACAACTGGCGTCTGGTTTGTACGCTTATTTCGCTTGTTAAATTTACGACTTACCCTCGTCAATTGCTATTGTTTCTTCATGTACGCATATATCGCTGTACGCTCTTTCGCTGTACGCATTTTTCGTGCCACCAATATCTCAACCTGGATAGAAAGAGGTGTCTACCTGCTACCTTGTGTAAATAGCACTGTAGATGAGAACGGAAGTGCATTCTTTTTGGTGATGATGACACTATCTGCAGAAACGGGGAGGAAAAACACTATAAATTACATTGTAAAACATCACAGTTATTCTAACGGTAATGTAATGACCTATGTAGAAACCTGACTATTAGTAATTGTAAAGAATTGTAATAGTAAAGAAAAAGAATTGTAAAATTACTTATTTAATAGACTTTAAAATTAACAAACTGAAGGTGTAGGTTTTTTAAAGTGTTATTATTTTGTATATACGTATTTGTCTTGAACGAGTATAACATTATGCAATTAGTTTTTGTTCGTAACCAGTAAACTTTTCAAGTTAATTTACAGCGGTTGACGTATAGTTATTTATCTGTTGAATTTATTAGCACTTCATCCTGAAACCAAAGAGCGTTGCTTCCTGGCCGTTATGACTAATAGAGTTGCAACACTGTTTCACTAACCTAACCTATATCGATGGCCTCGAAACAGCGTCGATTGATGTCATCAGCCGGCATACATGAAAGAGCTAAGCTTGAGCTTTACAAGCTTGTTTTTTCTCAACCTCCGAAAGGCTGTAATTATAAGACAAACGAATATACAAAACTATATAATTACTAACAGTAACGCTTATGCTTACTTTTCGATATAACCAACTTGACGGTGACGACATTTCTCGGTGGAAAAGATTTTCAATACCAATTTCTCAAAATTTAATTCGTTAGTGATATTTTCTTGAAATTACTCGTCAGTTTGAAGCCCTGTCCACTTGACTATTTCTTAAGAACAGGGAAAGACAAAAGTAACTAGACATCAGGACTGAATGAGGAATGGTCAGAAAACGTTTTATTGGACAACTTGGTAAGCTATGGGGTTGCATAAGCGCTTCGGTAGATCCGGCAAAAATTCTCAGCAAATATTCGAGGTCACCCTTAGCGGCCAATGTTATCAGCAAGTCACCCTGACCGACAGATATTCTCAGCAAACATTCCAGGTTACTTTGACCGAGAAATATTCTCAACAAACATCAAAAGTCATACTGGGCGGCAGATATTCTCAACAAACATCCCAGGTTACTTTGACTGACATATATTCTCAGCAAACATCCCAGGTTACTTTGACTGACAGATATCCTCAGCAAACATCCCAGGTTACTTTGACCGAGAAATATTCTCAACAAACATCAAAAGTCATACTGGGCGGCAGATATTCTCAACAAACATCCCAGGTTACTTTGACTGACATATATTCTCAGCAAACATCCCAGGTTACTTTGACTGACAGATATCCTCAGCAAACATCCCAGGTTACTTTGAGTGACAGATATTCTCAACAAACATCCCAGGTTACTTTGACTGACAGATATTCTCAGCAAACATCCCAGGTTACTTTGACTGACAGATATTCTCAGCAAACATCCCAGGTTACTTTGACTGACAGATATTCTCAACAAACATCCCAGGTTACTTTGACTGACAGATATTCTCAGCAAACATCCCAGGTTACTTTGACTCACAGATATTCTCAACAAACATCCCAGGTTACTTTGACTGACAGATATTCTCAGCAAACATCCCAGGTTACTTTGACTGACAGATATTCTCAGCAAACATCCCAGGTTACTTTGACTGACAGATATTCTCAGCAAACATCCCAGGTTACTTTGACTGACAGATATTCTCAACAAACATCCCAGGTTACTTTGAGTGACAGATATTCTCAGCAAACATCCCAGGTTACTTTGACTGACAGATATTCTCAGCAAACATCCCAGGTTACTTTGACTGACAGATATTCTCAGCAAACATCCCAGGTTACTTTGACTGACAGATATTCTCGGCAAACATCCCAGGTTACTTTGACTGACAGATATTCTCAGCAAACATCCTAGGTTACTTTGACTGACAGATATTCTCAGCAAACATCCCAGGTTACTTTGACTGACAGATATTCTTAGCAAACATCCCAGGTTAGATATTCTTAGTAAACATGCCAGGTCACCCTAACTAGTCATTCCGACAGATATTCTTAGCAAATATATCTAGTCTCCCAGTTCGGTAACCCAGCTGAAACGCCATTTCGTTCCGCTCCTAACAGAAAATGCTCGTCAACTGCTAGAGTAAATCACCACAGATTCCAAGTCATCCTTCGGCGATCTTCGTTTCAACTCGTTAAGCATTTCAGCAGACAATTCAGGACCCCTGAAGGCAATTCCACTTCAGGGCCCACAGCAGACGTTCCTAGTTTTCTCGCCAGCAATTCAGGAAACATCCACCATTCGCGTTTTCCCCATATTTAAAACATTTCCATTACAGGGTCTCAGCTGCCCGATACTATTCATGTGCAAACTACCGCAGCAGCGCCTACCTGTGTAGGCAATGTGAAAGCCATTCCCCGCTTCTCTTTCTAAAACCAATAAAAGAATAAGATGGTCCTCTTACTTAGTCTAACTTATAGAACATTATCTTTACATTCGTTTAACACGTTTTAAATATTTTTGTTGTCTTTAAAATGGAATTTCTATATAAATATAGCATTTTAACAGACGTTGTTAAGTGTAAGTTTTTAAAAATCTTTGTGTTGTTTATTTTATTTATTGTTTATATATTTGATGGCATGTCAGAGGACAGAAAGGTATGGCAGCTTAGTTACACGCAACACCTAAACGACGGAGGCATCAAACATGATTTGTAGTTATACACAAAATTCCATTTAAAAATGTGCTATAAATGAAAATAAATACCTGTCAACATTAAGAAGTTGTTAGTATATAAAAGAATGCCGTATCGTATTTATCTGAATAATATCAGAAATAGTACGTAATATGAGGTGGGAAAAATAAAGATCTTTGGTACGTTTTATGTGATTTAGAAACGTGACAGCGTTCCTCTGCACAAAATATACTACGTTACCAATTTCCTCAGTCGTTGAAAAACATACCGAAGATAGCATTGAAGTGTATGTGCCTTCTATAATTCTTGAAGATGTTCTCCCCTCTTCTTGTGTCCATTCTGGTGCAATTGTTAGCTGCCATGGAATTAAGTATGCAAATATGTCACTAATACTGTATAGTGACATTTTACGCTGTAAAATCTAATATATTCAAGTGATGTATAACACCATCTTTCCATTCCCTGAATATCCCTGCTAGAGTTCAGGTTAGTCTCAAAGATAACTGTCTCCAAACCAGGGTGAATTCTTTTGCTCTCCAAGGACGAACGTAACTCTATTTCTAGCTCTCCAAGCCCGGCTTCATAACTGCATGCTTGTTATGCGATGGTACATGCATTGTCCACATAAAACAAAACTAATTGCAATACTATAGGCTATTAAAGCAATACAGCGATATCGGGGCGTTCAAAAACCACTGCATTCAGGAATCCGATGTACTCTGGTAGCTGGAAGCTTGGTGTCTGGTCCTTTAGTACAAGGGCAGAATAACCGGGCGACAATGGCCGGGACAAGTGAACCCGACTCGTCACACCGACTCCATGTTCGGTGTCTTATTTATTTTAGTGTATAATGTAAGGTATTATGGTTTCTTTTAGAAAATTTGATTTTTGTATATGTTTGTAGTAAATTTATGTTAGTGCCGACAGAAGGGACAACCTTTTTTCCGTCTGTTGAGAAAAAGATGAAAATTATTTAGATAGTGAGGGGAAAATGTTTGAATTTTTGTTATAACATAATATACATGAAATTTATTATTTTAATGTAATACCTAATCTCAATGAGTAACAATGTAATTATATGTACATATACATTTATATATATACTGTATATATATTTGTAGCTTTGCAACACTGTTTTCTTGTATTTACTTATCACTTTCACTATATGTACTTAAACAAGAATCTTACTTGGTATTTATGCGAGTTAACTTTCAAAGACTGGTCTTGTCTCCATCATCGGGCATATTGACAACAGCTACCCCCGCTCAGTATGCCCGATGATGGAGACAAGACCAGTCTTTGAAAGTTAACTCGCATAAATACCAAGTAGGATTTTTGTTTAAGTACATATAGTGAAAGTGATATATACACATACACACACACACACACACACACACACACACACACACACACACACACACACACACACACACACACACACACACACACACACACACACACACACACACACACACATATTTATATATTTATATATATATATATATATATCGTGTATACACGGTTTTAGAAATAAATAATTAAGTCTCATATAACCCTTCCAATAAGGAGGTTTTTTTCTTTTATGTATGCTATATGCACATCTCGGTATACTTATCTTGGTATAATATATATACATAACGCTTAACCTATAAATGTATAAGACATATTACAAATCATTCTGGATGTCATTTCTTGAAATGTTTAGCAAACCGTAATGACATATTTCAAAAGTGTAGTTTAAGTTTTAAGCTCACAATTAAATATTTCGTGCTAAGAAAAGTTTACATTTAAGTTAGAGCTCTAAATAATCTCATTATTTTTATTATTAATTACAGTAAATATTAGTCTTCATTAAATAAAATCCTCAAATGAAGATGTAAACTTTATTACAATTTCCATTCAAATTTGTCACACAAGAAGCTGTCGACGGCAGAGTGGGCGACTGTATGTAAGCGCACATTTAGCCACATACGTCACTACTTCGGGAGCGACGGTAAAACATCCGACGACTGTAGTGGCAGTGTGACAGAATTTTTACCGATGACGTTAAATAATCCGATCGTCCATTTTACCGTTAAATGTGCAAGTAGCAATAGCAACCTACGTGCCACTACTGATACGGCGGCGACGGTGAAAAAAACGATCGGACTAAAAACGCTAAGTGTATCTCCAGCCGTCCACTTTTCCAAAACTACTCTGGACCAGTAGTTCAGTAACACTATTTACCTCAATAGGACAACCACATTGGTTCTCATATCTGTGAGGGACTTCCTTTACTTCCTTCTGTGAGGTGTGTTATAACAGTATAGCATCTAACAAGGAAAACTTCACGAATGTGTCAAAATTCTTATAGGTGATCAGAGTAACCGCTTTTTATTTTCGTAAGACATTTCCATACTAAACGGCTATAATCTTTATAAATTACAAACATTCGTTTCTTTTCCGCGATATTTACGAAATATAACGGAAAAATTCATAAATATTGTTAAAGATATACTTCTGTATCTTGTTGATTAATACAGTTAGGTGGTTAAGTGAGAGGATATGTCGGAAGCATGGCATGGTTTGTGTGGTGTTCACGTCCGGTCGGCAACATGAATCACAAAGCCTATCTCAATATGTCTGACGCACGCCGTTTCCGTCCCTGAACTGACTCCCAAAACAGTTCGGGGAACTTAATCTTTCTTGCTTCGTCGGTTCTTGTTTGCTTTATGCAATCTGGAAAATTTTCAAGCGTGATCCTGTAATGTTGCAAAATTGTGGTTCAAAGGTCAGGCGTTATCCTTGTGAAAAACTGACAACTTACTCCTGCATATCCCTAGTTAGAAATTTCCCTACACAAGTCCTGGAACCGAGTGTAATAAGGATGAATGCTATTAATTCTTTTGCCGGCCAGATAAAGATACTCGACAAACGTGACATCAGGAAACATCATTAACACAGTTATATTTACTGTACAGATAAACTAACAGTACTAATATATTTGTGTAATACACAAATTATTCTGTTTAACAATAATAATGAAATAATTAATTCAAATTAATTGTCATTATGGGGAAAATGTCGTATTTATTTTCTTTTTTTGAACCCGAGACTGGGGCCCAAAATCCACCCAGCCCCCATGGCAGCCTACCTCTAGCGAGCTACCTCCGTGTCACATGCGCATACGGTTAGTATCTCTACTGCGAGTGAAGGAAACGGGATTGATTGCCATGTACCAAGCTCATAAGCTCTTTCCATGGAGAATCAGGAGATACTGAAATGAAACAGTACGGTAAGGGTCGCGCTAAGAGCGGGATGAATAAAACCTGGCAAGAAAAATCCCCAGTCAGATCATGGAGTAACCCTTAGGGTAAGGATACCCTTATGCTAAGGGATAAGGATGGGTATTACCTTACAAATACCTTGTTAGTGAGTCTGTGGCAGGAATAACACGCACCTCTTCTTCGCTGCCTACTTGAAACTGAAAAGGTATGCAATGAAATTAGTACTTCCGTTAGGGCTAAGCTACGACCCTGGAGATGTGCCCCTGCGTCACCTGGAACATAACTGTATGACAGGGTCTATTAGTATGTATATATTAATTTTTTGTATTATGGTTAGAGCTAGACGGTCAGTAAGGACAGCGGCCGTCTATGTGTGTCATGGGTGGGGTCGTATCTACCCAGTGAGGAAATGAGTGTGGATGTTGGATGTGCATGAGCCTGTTTGTAGAATTTTGTTGCTAAGTCTCGGAGATGTTGAAAGGCACTTTTAAGTTAGAGTGAAGCAGTTTCAATCTTGTACATCTAGGCGCCTTCGTGATTATTCGCAAAACCTTGTTTTAGAATAACTGGAGTCTGTTTGTGAGTGAGTTGCCTGCATGGCCCCAGACGGATGACGTCGTATTTACTACATCTTACAATACTTACTGCGATCAATTGAGGACCTTCTCAACTAGAATGTTCCTATCACTTCAACACACAACGTGTTCAGATACCATCTGCCGCAATTAAGGCATCTCTATCTATACCAAGCCGGAAGAATGTTTGAATAACATTGAAAAAAAACTGTCCTCAGGATGGAAAATTTTAAAACAAATCAAATAACGTTTTAAAGAATATCTGTAGAGGGATTTTAATTTACATGTTTTGGAAAAGATTTACAAACAGGTTGGATGGTTTGGATCCCACTTATTCGCTTGTTTATTGAAACAGATGTATTTAAAAAGGGATTTGAAACAGATGTAGGTATGAGAGGGTTGAAACAGATATATGTATAGGGGTCGGAACATTCCTATGTATAGATGTTAACACGTAAGCTGGCACTTGACCGATCAATAAAAATTCTGTACTGGTCTAAGTAAAAAAAAAACATTGTCTGCCGTTATGCGGGTTGCGTCAATTGTTCTCGCGGCGCTTCAGTAGATGAAATACGAAATGCTTTGAGTGATGTCTGTCTACATCCCCGGAAATGTTCGCAGAATGGCCATTGCCTAATATCCAATCACCCCGCCTATAGTGCCGCACCAGATAAAAGTGCCAGCTTACTTGTCAACTCCTATAAATATGATGCTGGATTAGAGTCAGGTATGAGAGGCTTGAAACATACTTGGTATGAAAGGGATGGAGCAAACTTACGTGTGGAGAGTTTGGAAGACACACTCACACACACACACATACACTCACACACACTCACACTCACACACACGCGCGCGCGCGTGCACGAACGCACGCATGCGTGCGCACACATAACACTTATATATATATATATAAGGATTAAAATTATGTATGAAGGGGATGGAACATTTTTTTCTGAGTGAATGCGGTATAGATTTATTTTAGCAGGCTGGTGGTACTTGTATAAACATCTACCTTATTTTAACTCGTATTAATTAACCCTAATTAAGCCAAAAGTCAGGTTCCTTTTCTATGCTTCCTAGGCGTGACAGCCGAACCACCTGATCGGCTTCAAACTGGAAGTAAATTAACAATAATTAATAGTTTTAATTTATAATGTTTATAATTAATTATTAAAATGTATATATGTAAATATGGTGATATGTTTTCTTGTAATATAGGTAATAAATTAAAAATATTTCAAAAACATTAATAGTGCCAATACATATACTACTCAAAGCTTTTCGCCCATAAAACAGAACCAGTATGCAACAAAATATGTTTATAAAATATCCTGTAATTAAAATGATACAGATTATTTTACATATTATAATATTATATATTAAAACTATTCTTGTTTTTGAAATATTTTTAATTTATTATATATATGTATAATGTATACTTCATAATAAATAACATATATAAATTCAGTTATTATGACAATATCTCTTAAGACTATCAGAACACAAAGAAACTGTTGCAATTTATCAAGGACGGAATCGATCCATTCCATTCCATTTAAATAGTAAAACTGTCCTCACAGAACCTTTATAGTTCTCTATTTCACTTAACTTTAGTGGTACGTAAAAATATGTTTATCTTGAAATATCTGAATGGGTTTGCGCAATTAAAGCCAAGTTTATTGGTCCGACTGTATTTATATGTTGGAAGTTATACAAGTTGTTCGTCGTACAGTTTATCTCAACATCTTACATAATTTAGAGAGCCGTAAAGACCGGAAGGAGGGGAACGGTTTTAACCGGAAACGACTTAACCTAATTCTCCGATGACGACTTATTGTCGGATCCACATTTTTATGCTGAGATTTAATCTGGAGTAAGTTACACCGCCACAGATAAGCATCGGGATGTTTATGACGATTGTATTTCGCGAGCGTACGAGTTTTTAACAGTTTTGTCCGCGTATTTCGCAATTTAGTTGATTCGAATTGGCTTTATTAATCCGAAAGTGCTGCAGCTTTATTGGCAATGAAAACGTGCTTAATTAAATGTGGCATCAATGAATGCTTCAACTCCGAGCCGTTCGCTTTATGGCTAAACATAAAGCCCCGATCTTCGGCTCCATCTCACTCTCGGACAAACTTTTCTATTAACATAAAAACAAATTAAACATTTGGCTACTCAACCTAACTAATGTTTAGTTATTATTTCAGGTTTTGATCATGTGTTCCCCAAAAATATTCCCTTTGAATTGGCATTTTTACTTGAGAATGTGTAACTTTGTTAAAAATTTGAATTTATTTCTTAAAATTAGTCTGTTTATTTGGCCTATTGAAGTGTTTTTCAGAAAATAATAGTACAACCCTAAAGATAAAAAACATAAATGTTATTTATTTATATTCACAATTTATATATATATAAAGTGCATATATTTGAGTGCATTTTTCTGTCTTTCCTAATATTACAATATTTACCTCTGTTGACTCGTTTCGGAACGACTCCATTATCAAAATACTCTCAAATATTACGATTAAGTTTTGAAAATGAAGTCGTTCCGAAACGCATTAACACAGGAAAATATTGTAATATTAGGAAAGGGAGAAAAATGTACTAATATATATAGAAATATGATAACGTTATGATACACTTTATTTTATGATAAATACGGAAGTGTAACCTTACTTTTGTCCTAGTTGTAAGTTAGAGTTTGTAGTAGTAACACTCACTGATGATGATGACTTTGTCATTGAAACGTGTATGACTAAATAAATGATTAATTTGTGAGTTTTGTATATGTTTTTTATTTGTTTTTAACATAACCTCACAAACTAAGCTCAAAAAATATTTGAAGTTAATGAAATGTGTAGAAATTTTTTTGACATATTCCAGGGATGGTTTGTGTGAGGTTTGGTGTAGATCATTTAAAAGGGCTCCGCCCGAGAAGCTTAGGATGGTTTAAAAACCGATGTATGTATATATTACATGGAGGCATAAACCGCTGATCAGAAGTTAATGAAATTTAGAGGATTTTTTTGATATATTTCCTGGATAGTTCGTGTGAGGTTTGGTGTAGCTCCATTAACAGGGCTTCTGGCCATAAGGTTTAGGATCGTTCAAAAACCGATGTATGTATGTGTGTATGTGTCTTATGGACGCCTGAACTACTGAACAGATGTTAATGAAATTTGGAGGGATTGTTTGACATATTCATAGGATGGTTCGTGTGACGTTTAGTGTAGATTCATCCACAGGGCTCCGCCCCAGAGGCTTAGGATGGTTCAGTGTATAGCCTTCCATAAATCTAATGTTAAAATTTATAGTCATATTAGCCATTCGTAATTAATTGAAAACATAATGTAAATTGAAATAACATTATTAATTATTTTAAATTGTTTAAAATTGCTAGATTCTATATACATTTATTCCCACAACACTTATAGGCATTAAAAGTAGGATCGTCGATAATACTCTTGCAAAATTTGAATCCACTAAAGTCGTGCAACGTTGCCAGACTGAAAAGAAAAAACTGACACCTAACTTGATCGAGGCAGAAATTATAAGTGGTAAGCTCTAAACAGAGATGGCGTTAATTGGATGAATACTGATGATTTCATCCGATTTACCTTTCGATTTCAAACGACTACAATTTCCTTTGGGTCTTGGATTCGCAATAACCATAAACAAGGCATAAGGGCAGTCATTGACCATTCCTAGATTAAATTTGGAACATTCGTGCTTTTCTCAAGGACAATTATATGTTGCTTGTTCAAGTGTTGGTACACTTAAAAATTTGTATGTTAATCGCCTAATGAAATGACGAAAAACATAGTCTATCCTCTAGCATTGCAGTAAATGATATATAATTATTTAGAAATCTTGTTGCTGCTCATGACGAGCTGGTTGTTAATTACTTATTACACTTTTGCTATTACTTGCGACCAGACTTTTTGTTAAATAAAAGTTGTTAAATTGTTAACTTACACTTGGAGGAAAAGTTATCGTCTTACGACTTCTTCAGCCTCCTAAATTGTAACAATTTTAAGTTAATTTTATCTTTCTTTACATAAAGTTCTTTTATTGATTGTTTGATATACATTGCTTCTGCGAATTTAGTTGTTTTTATGGCTGCTTTGTTTATTTGTTTTATGTTCACTTTAGCGTATTTACGTGTGATGTTATTTTTAAGACACGTTTTGTTAAATTGAAAGTGTGCGTGTGTTTTGCTGACCTTCAAAATTGTGGTCCGAAATTTGTTGAACTTCTGCTTGCCGGGCTTCATTAAATATCGAAATATTGTTGCTGTTCATGACGAGCTGGTTGTTAATTACTTATTACACTTTTGCATTACTTGCGACCAGACTTTTTGTTAACTGAAGATTTTTAACTTATACATGGAGGAAACGTTTTCATCTTACGACTTCTTCAGCCTCCTTCAGCCTCCGGAGGCTGAAGAAGTCGTAAGACGAAAACGTTTCCTCCAAGTGTAAGCTAACAATGTAACAACTTTTAGTTAACAAAAAGTCTGGTCGCAAGTAATAGCAAAAGGGTAATAAGTAATTATTTAGAAGTTTAATTTGCTCTTCATATTGGAAAATAATTAATAGTTTTCCATTTTTCATTATACAATTAGTTATGATTTCGTTCGCAGCCATGTGCGCCTGTAAAACCTATAAAATCAGCTAAATCACTTGATTTAAGTGTACGGTGACGGTATAAAGCATATGATAAATGGTATGATTTTTCTCCTGTGCAAAACATACCCAGCGAAGTAAGTATTCTTCAAACAAAATATTGCTTGGAGTTATAAGACGGACATTATTATCCTTTTTTATTTCCTGTAAAATATAAAAAGTTACGTATAATTAATTATGAATAAATCTTGATAATTTAAAGCAATTCGTATAAAATATGTACAAATTATATGTAAATAAATAAACAGGAACTTACCAGTTGCAACATCAACGCGATGTTTTTATAGTAAATAAATAAACAGGAACTTACCAGTTGCAACATCAACGCGATGTTTTTATAATAAATAAATAAACAGGAACTTACCAGATGCAATATCAACGCGATATTTTTATAGTAAATAAATAAACAGGAACTTACCAGTTGCAACATCAACGCGATGTTTTTATAGTAAATAAATAAACAGGAACTTACCAGATGCAATATCAACGCGATGTTTTTATAGTAAATAAATAAACAGGAACTTACCAGATGCAATATCAACGCGATATTTTTATAGTAAATAAATAAACAGGAACTTACCAGATGCAATATCAACGCGATGTTTTTATAGTAAATAAATAAACAGGAACTTACCAGATGCAATATCAACGCGATATTTTTATAGTAAATAAATAAACAGGAACTTACCAGATGCAATATCAACGCGATATTTTTATAGTAAATAAATAAACAGGAACTTACCAGATGCAATATCAACGCGATGTTTTTATAGTAAATAAATAAACAGGAACTTACCAGATGCAATATCAACGCGATGTTTTTATAGTAAATAAATAAACAGGAACTTACCAGATGCAATATCAACGCGATATTTTTATAGTAAATAAATAAACAGGAACTTACCAGATGCAATATCAACGCGATGTTTTTATAGTAAATAAATAAACAGGAACTTACCAGATGCAATATCAACGCGATATTTTTATAGTAAATAAATAAACAGGAACTTACCACATGCAATATCAACGCGATATTTTTATAGTAAATAAATAAACAGGAACTTACCAGATGCAATATCAACGCGATGTTTTTATAGTAAATAAATAAACAGGAACTTACCAGATGCAATATCAACGCGATATTTTTATAGTAAATAAATAAACAGGAACTTACCAGATGCAATATCAACGCGATATTTTTATAGTAAATAAATAAACAGGAACTTACCAGATGCAATATCAACGCGATGTTTTTATAGTAAATAAATAAACAAGAACTTACCAGATGCAATATCAACGCGATATTTTTATAGTAAATAAATAAACAGGAACTTACCAGATGCAATATCAACGCGATGTTTTTATAGTAAATAAATAAATAGAAACTTACCAGATGCAATATCAACGCGATGTTTTTATAGTAAATAAATAAACAGGAACTTACCAGATGCAATATCAACGCGATGTTTTTATAGTAAATAAATAAACAGGAACTTACCAGATGCAATATCAACGCGATGTTTTTATAGTAAATAAATAAACAGGAACTTACCAGTTGCAACATCAACGCGATGTTTTTATAGTAAATAAATAAACAGGAACTTACCAGATGCAATATCAACGCGATATTTTTATAGTAAATAAATAAACAGGAACTTACCAGATGCAATATCAACGCGATGTTTTTATAGTAAATAAATAAACAGGAACTTACCAGATGCAATATCAACGCGATATTTTTATAGTAAATAAATAAACAGGAACTTACCAGATGCAATATCAACGCGATGTTTTTATAGTAAATAAATAAACAGGAACTTACCAGATGCAATATCAACGCGATATTTTTATAGTAAATAAATAAATAACTGTTATATTTGAATGAAATGAATTTATTTTCATACCAACTGGTTTATAACTACGCTAATTTAAGGAGAATATAAGAATGGTGCAAAATTATTACGCAACAATGGTTTATCGTTTTGAAACACTACGGCGGGATCAAGCACGACTTTATATCGTGAAACTTTTCGGTAAAATCACGGAACACCAATAATTCAAATAACTACCGAGTTTTATAAGAGTCGGTTATTTACGACAATGTATTGGCACATCGAAGTCATACGGCGAGTGGCCAGTTTGCCGTTCAACTCGCCACACGGCATATGCTATAATTTGAACCAAAACAGGCGAATTGTGTATGCAGATACGGTAAACTAATACTAAACACCCCCAAACCACTGGACAGTAATGTCCCCCAACCCGGTCTTTGGTTACACCGTGTAAAGTGTTGAATATTGCGTTGTAGCTGTCGGGGTCTTCGAACCTGGCCCGATTCAAGGACAAGGAAACCACGACCTTTCTCAACACGGCTCCATCTCGATAGTCTGCTTTGTAAGTTGTGTTTACTTAATACTGACTTTACAGAACTACGGCACGCTATCTTCCTATCGATATTTGCATAAGGAAGAATTCAGCGTCGTTGTTTGGTTAATTTTATAGCATTTAGGCTAAACTGGTGCCAATAGACTACGTCAGTTTAAGTCATTATTCCTGATCTCCCACTTCTGGGTTAGAATCGTGTCCATAATGGTTCTCCCTAATTCGTCGCACATCTATTAACGACTTAAAACGAAACAAATATGCGTTTAGCCATCTTTGCTCGATAAATATGAAAAGTGAAATCCTTTTAAAACTGTTCTAGGAATATCAAGACAGAGAGTAGATTGTAAAACAAATAGAGGCAGAATCAATGACGTAATATACATTGCAACCCGCAACCCATAACGGCTACATTTTAGGGGTTTAGGGCAACAGAAATTGGTCAAATACGACCATTGCAAACGTTTCAGTAAGCACTAGGTGTATAAAAGTATAGATCCAGAGCGCCTAAAGCTTGCTACACTCGTATTGGTAAGAAGACAATTCCTAACAGGAATCATAAAAATAGTTATCAAAAAAAAGCTGGGATTTTGAACGAGCGTTACTGGAAGACTGCTTTGTATAAGTAAATAATTTGAAAGTTTTTTTCGTACAGAATTACTTTTGTCAGCTATATGTCAGCTAGACCAACATTTTATATCACCTACAACTCAAACTTCTATTCACAACCAGATGACCTACCCATGGGAAGTCCTATCAGTAGTGTCGTAAGCGAAATTTCCCTACAACACATATAAAACACCAAGATACTAAAAAAACAATACACACGCACACAAAATCATTTACTGCCACAGATACGTTGATGATATCATAACACTATACAGAGGCAACTCCCGACAATGCGAAAACTCCTCACCTACACTAATAAATTACACCCAAAACTCCACTTCACTTCAGAAATTGCAACCAACCGATCCCTAAACTTCCTCGACCTAACCATAACAAAAAGCCACACACAAACACAGAGCTTCAACATTTACAGGAAACCCATAACGACAGACACACTTATGCACACCTCAAACCACCCTATCCAACACAAACATGCTGCCTTCAGATCCATGCTCCATAGACTTAAAGAAGTCCCAATGACCACAGAAAACATAAACAAAAAACTAGACACAATTAAATATTTAGCATACACAAATGGATACAACACCACAATAAAAGGCAAACTGTGTTACAGAATACAAAAAAAAAAAAACACTAAAATCAACACTACAGACAGCAAAACAAACAAAATAGCCCAAATTTCAAAAAATAGGATACAAAATAGCATACAAAACTAATAACAAGTTACAATGCAAAATACAACACAACACCAACAACAAAGATAAACTACAAGCACCAGGCGTATTCAAACTAAACTGCGACAAATGTAACAAATTCTACATTGGACAAACAGCTTTAAACAGAAAGTCGAGGGACACAAACAGAACACCAACTCAACATTTTACAATCACATAAAAGAAACAGGACACAAATACACAGACATTTACCATAACCTAGAAATCCTACACATCAACAAAAAAGGACCACATCTCAACACACTAGAACAATATGAAATTTACAGACACACGAAAACACAAAGTACAAATATATTAAACGAACAAACCCAATAAAAATCACACGTACTTTTTGATACTATCGAAAACCTACCTTTAAAACCGTCATATCTTGGCCCGACATTTCCAAGCAGAAGACTCTGATAAAGATCGGCACATAACGATCGAAAACGATCTGTCTCAGTAAGTTTTAACAAATTTACAAAATTTAACGTTCGGATAGTCATAAACATTGTTTAAGTGATTAATTTTATATTACTTACACATACAGGTAGTTATATTGACGTTTGATTGTTTTTTTATTATTGCTCTAATTATTTGTAGCATATTTTAGTACGTTCCGGGAAGCGGTTTGAGATCTCTTCACCCCTCTTAAGAACGACTCTGTCTATGCTATGCTATAATAGGATTCAGGAGACCAGAGGATCGTTATACCCTCTCCTTAGCACCTAATTCCGTCTATACTTTTTTTTGCTTACAAGAGGATATAATGGGTAAACACCGTTTTAAACCACGATAGAGACAGAATAACCCTTATTTAGGAGCGCTACCTCCCACATAATCCTCTTCCAAGGAGTTTTATCTCCATAACGTGATGCTACAAATATTTGCAACACTTTTCTATCCTTTGTAGGCCCCATAGAAGCATAGTCCCCTTATATCTCGATTTTTTAAAATAATTTTGTCGTTTGACTCTTTGCTTTGTTCTGTTTGTCAGTGTTCTGCATTGATTGGAGTAAAGTAAGGTCTTTGCCGTAGATTAAAGAGAATTAACATTTACATATTATTTTGTTACTAGGATGTTGTATGTGATCAGCTAAGGTCCAAGTTGTATATGGACCTTTTTGTACACTTTATTCGTGCTGTTAGTGTCAGTTTAATGTTTAGAGAAGACGCAAAAACTTTTAACTCTTAAAACGTCATTAAATTTGTACGTTATTCTTGTAGAACTATATACAGTCGAATCACTTTGTAAAATATCTGGGTGTTGGAGCGCAGTGCGCATGCGCGTTAGGGCGACAGCTCTGAGCGACACTTTAGTCGGTCGTGAAAGTAGCCGGTGGTGGGCCTATACGTACCTTTCCAAAAACATTTGCTGGTGTTATGTTTTGATTTAGGTTGTATGCTATCTTTTGTATTTTATAGTGCACGTGTTTTTAGTTTCTTTAAGAAATGGTGCAACAGGGTAGTACCCTTGTTTTCCCTCTTGACGTCCATAAATCACTCCTCTCACCCCTCATCCCCACATGCCTGGGCGAGGCGATTTTTGTCAAAGTGATTGAACTCTACTAACTGTAAGAGACTAAGGTTTGACGTTGGGAAAATTAATAGGGTAGAGTGGTCGCTTTACAGGTTTCACATAAAACCCCAGTTTGGGTCTGTGTTAAGCCAAAATGCATTATTTGACGCACACTTCCTTTACTTTGATGAGTGAACACTGTTCCTATTAATATAAGATTCTTCTTTCTTTATTACGAGGATAATCCCCTTAGGGAATTAGCCTAAGCTTATTCTTCCTTTACTACAGAGGAGTATCCGTATTGCAATTTTTATAATATTATCACACTTTTATTACCAAGGGAACCCCACTATCGCAAATTTGCCCAGAATTGGTATCCCTTTATAACGGAGGAGGGTGTTATGTCTGCTTAGCGTAAGACGTGGGGTCACTCCAGACCTGTTGAAGACATTCCATTCAAGTTAGGCTAGGATTGTTGAATTTATACTGTACAAAAGTAAAATAATAATAACGTATCGCATGATGTGACTTTAATGCGGCGTAAGAGAAGCGGCGCGGCATTCTTCAGGTGCGGTCAAGGGTGACGTCAGTCTGCTTTGCTGTAATTACACCACGTGACGCTAATCAAGAGACTCAGAACTTAATTGGAGTTAAAGACGTACTCTATTATATTGTAATAATTACTTCTCATATTGCACTTAACTGAGCATGTATTCCATTAATGTGCCTGCTTGTAATAAAATAGCATAATCAGCCAAGTGGAAACAATCTGTACCGCTTTGGCGGACTTCGGGCAGATTTAGCCAGATTTAAACTAAAAGTAATTGTTTTGTGTGGGTTTAAATTTATCCAAGGAAGGCGTATTTACCAAACACCAAAAATAATTTTCTATCGCTTAAATATTTATATATATATATATATATATATATATATATATATATATATCGAAATGTTGTTGCTGTTCATGACGAGCTGGTTGTAAATTACAAATTACACTTTTGCTAACAACTAAAAGTTGTTAATTGTTAACTTACACTTGGAGGAAACGTTTTCGTCTTACGACTTCTTCAGCCTCGTATTTTTGCCGCTAGGAATGCTGCTGTTGTGCTTCCTCGGTACCATTTTCATTACGGCAAACAACATCTCAAAAACAAATAAAGACCCAACAAACAATATCACAACACAGTTAAAAACATAATTAATTCAACAAAACATGTAATATCTAAAACACAGAAAAAATACCTTAAAGCAATAAGACCTACAGCACCTACCTCACAAGCACTTCCTAAACTACATAAACAAGGAACACCAATAAGACCGATTATCAACTCCCAACAATCACCCACACACAAACTAGCACGCCATATGGATAGAAGTATTAGAAAATACATAAAACTAGACACACACAAATATGAAGAACACAATAGATCTAGTAAACAAAATAAAGAACATTGAAATCCCTCATAGCTCAACGCTGGCATCGTTTGACATCACAAACCTATATACCAATATCCCAGTCACAGAAACACTAAACATATTACGAGACAATCTAAGACTTAACAACACTCCAGAAAATATCACAAAAGAAATCATAAACATTTTGAACACCATTACACAACAGAACTACTTCACTCACAACAACAAATATTACACACATTAACAAGGCCTACCAATGGGTTCACCGATTTCAATCATTCTCGCAGAAGTATTCCTACAACACATAGAACAGAATAAAATCATAAATAACAACAAACACGCAGATAAGGTAATATATTGGCACAGATATGTAGATGACGTTATAATACTATACCGAGGAAACATAAGACAATGCCAACAACTACAACCACATATAAACAAAATACACAAAAATATCCAGTTCACTGCAGAATTTGAAAACAAAAAAACATTGAATTTCTTAGACATCACCATAACAGAAAATCAAAACAAACATGAATTCAACATATACCGCAAGCCAACCATGACAGACACATTGATACACAATTCACCGAACCACCCAATGCAACATAAACACGCAGCATTCAAACATTTACTACACAGACTAAATAAAATACCTATGTCCACAACTAACTACACAGAGGAACTAAACACAATGAAATATTTACCTCACAAAAATGGATATGACAGTTATTTAATAGACAAACTACACAGAAAAATACTCAACAAGAACAGTAACAACAAAAACACGAACACAAACAAATTCATCACCCTCACATACATAAACAAACTCACAAATAAGACAGCACACCAATTAAAAAAAGCAGGATACAATGTAGCTTTCAGAACAACAAATAAAAGCCAAACAGCTATTAGACACAGCATTAATAACAATACCAACACACACAATAACCCAGGAGTATACAAACTAAAATGCAACAATTGCAATAAGTTCTATATTGGACAAACAGGCAGATCTTTCGAAGAAAGATATAAAGAACACAAAAGGGCACTGCACACTACTATTGAATCCACCTTCGCAAATCACCTCATGGACACTAAACACTCATGCAAAAGTATGGAAAATAACATGAGCATCCTCCACACATGCAACAAAGGCCATACATTAAACACACTAGAACAGTTTGAAATATATAGACACAGCAACACACATAAAAATGACATCTTAAATGAACAAGCAAGGCACAGATCACACATACTCTTCGATCACATAACTTCTAACAGCAGCATTCCTAGCGGCAAAAATACGAGGCTGAAGAAGTGGTAAGACGAAAACGTTTCCTCCTACTGTAAGTTAACAATTAACAACTTTTAGTTAACAAATGTCTGGTCGCAAGTAATAGAAAAAGTGTAACTTGTTTATATTATAACCTAAGTTATTTAATATATGTTTTTCCTTTAGGTTATATTTCATTACCTTACCTTCTATGGTCACACCTTCAGGTTTCTAAATAATTAATAATCATATAAATTTAAAATCACTTGCATTTATTCTTGACATTTAATTATTACCCATTATACCAAATTACCCTAATACTTTGCAGTGACAAAGATTGATTGCTTAACTAACATTACAATTACTAAAAAGGTAGACTCTTGAGGCTTTAGGTTTTAATACAATAAAGTTTAATAATTACAGTGTTAGATTGGTCTTTCTCTCGGGTCGTTATTACGGATCTTTTATAAATTATAAAGTGGTGAAAAAAACTAATTAATATTTTAGTTCAGTTTAGTGTTTACTTGTAACAAGTACAAACACTAAGTTACAATAAGTGTTCTCGTGTATCTACAGCGTGCACTTGAGTGCGAGTGTTATTCAGTTATTCGATTAATTTTTCCGAACATACATTCTTTAGGTACGACTGATGAGCACCATAATTATTATAACCATAATGAAGGACACAAATAATATAAAGTTCAAACATAATAATAAACTTGCAATAAATATTACGTGTTGATCAAGTAGATGCCATCCTTTTACGACAGACGATTCGTACAACCTACTCAATAGAACCCGACAAACCCACGCCCTTACTAAAGGAACCAAAGCCTTTATAGGCGTTGACCCATAACATTCTAATTTCGATGCAGTAATTCACCTTTTGACGTATTTGGAAAACAATTTAATGACGGCTAAAAATGTCGACAGCGTTTTGGTTTAGGGCCAGTAAAATTCAAAATGAATGACATTACATAAATATTGGTTGTTATTTTAATAGCAGGCAGTATGATAGCTCGTTGCGACGCTAAAATTTGCACACAATATGTACAAAGGTAACTGTAAATGTGTCTGCCAAGTTGTTTATCGTCCAGGCCTACAGATGAATTCGTGACGTCACCAAATATATTATCCTCGCCGATCCTATATCTTTTTATGATTTAAGAAAATTGATTTGGCCCGTAGATTACCAGCTTTAATATTCGCTTATAATAAATAATTTATGTTTTATGGCACGTCTGTAGATGGCTTCGCTCAATCAGTATTTTAAATTATCAGTTTACTGCTTGTCCAAAAGTCTGAGCGAGATTTGAGTTATGATCAAATATTAAAATGGAAATCGTTTGGGTTTAAATTTTGTCGCAGACGTCTAGCTTCACTATTCTGAGGCACAATTACAAAGGATTCCATCCTACATTTACCTTTAGGCCTCTTATAAATCAGTATTATGGTAGCATTTATTACACCCAGTATTGTTTAAACGTTTTTAGCAATTAACCTAAAAAATATTTCGTCATGGCAACCAAGATATTAGTATCTTTACAGGACTAACATAACATTTATGCCATTTTAGCGATTACAGACCTTTCCTTTAGTATTTGCTTAGAACTGATCCAACCTTCCTTTAGTGAGTTATTAGGTCAAATCTAATTTATCCTTTGGTAGCCTACTTTCTTAGCGCAAATATAGACTTTGTTTTAGTTATCGAGGAGCCTCAATCTTTCCTTTAGTAGGTACATTCTTAGAACAAATTCAACAATTCCTTTTTTACATTCTTAAAACAAATTTTAACTTGCCTTTACAAATTTCATAGGACAGTTCAAACCTTTACTAAAGTTCCTTCTTAGGGCAGATAAATCTTTTCTTTAGAACTCTCTTAGGACAGACCAAACCTTTTTTTTAGTACGTTCTTAGGGGAGACGAAACCTCTAGTACATTCTTAGTACAGACCAAACGTCTCCTTTAGTACGTTCTTAGGACAGAATAAACCTCAAGTACAAGAAACCTTGTAGGACAGAGCTAATCTTTCTGTTCTTAGGACAGATTAAACCTCTAGTACAAGAAACATCTTAGGACAGAGCTAATCTTACAGAGGATGTGCGTCATACACGATCATACTGGATTCTTCACTGGACACAGATCTATCATCAATCGATAACTTATTTTTATTTTGATGAAACGTATTTTAGTTTTCATAATTGTTTGACTTTTACCTCTGAATATTGTATACTTTCTGTCTTTTACTATTACCTTCTCTCTGTCTGTCTGTCTCTCTGTCTCTCTCTTTCTCTCTGTCTGTCTGTCTGTCTGTCTCTCTCTCTCTCTCTCTCTCTCTCTCTCTATATATATATATATATATATATATTTATATATATATATATATATATATATATATATATATATATATATATATATATATATATATGTGGGGTGTATGTGGACAAACAAAATTAGCTACTGCAAACTTGTATTGTATTGTATTGCCGTCACATTGTTACCGTGTTGTTTAAGGACAAATAATAATTACTTTAGCGTTTTATCACAAAAGGGAATATAAAATGCAGGCTCAAGTTGGTATATGAATATTTTGTTCAACGTAAACAGTGCAGAAGTCTTGCGATGGTTGACTTTTGTAGATAATTGAGTAAGTAAACGGTTTAATGGCATGTTTAACGTTCTGTTGTTAGCGAACAAAGCCGGCAATAAAACATCACCGTACGTAATAGACTGGTTTTAATTTTAATGTAATAAACTGTCTTCATTTGGCGCACGCGCGTTGCATCTTTGTCTTGCATGCAAGCGACGTCACGCACCCTCTGAACAATTTGTTGATTTAAGTTGCTTCTTCCGTCCGTGTTCCACTTACTTTTCAGTGCATCCTTTAGTAACTGTTTGCCAAAGGTTCACGTGTTTCTTCTTTTACTGTAAAACATTCTTTTTACTTTGCTTCCACTTTGCAATCACACAATGGTCTGTGTACTACTTGTTCCATTAAAGCCTATCTTAGTTACTGGGAGAGAGAGAGAGAGAGAGAGAGAGAGAGAGAGAGAGAGAGAGAGAAGAGAGGGAGGGAGTAAGAGAAAGGGGGAAGAGAGAAAGAGAGAGCGAAGGGTGGGAAGAGAGAGAGAGGGAGAGGGAGGGAGTAAGAGAGAGAAGGGGGAAGAGAGAGAGAAGGGTGGAAAGAGAGAGAGAGGGGGGGAAGGACTAATGTAAAGAGAACAAAACTGAAGAACTCTCTGAAGCTAAAAAGCTACTTAAAAAAAAACAACAACTATTTGTCAGTCACTAAAGTTGGAGCTCTTTTACTATGTCATCTTTCCATAATACTAAACATGCCCTCGCTAATTGTAACAATATGCAAAATGTATTAAGTTTTATTTTTTTGGGGGTCGAGGCGGAGAATTATTAAGGAACAATATATGGACAGTTAAAATTTCTTTAGGGACATTCTTGTGGTAGGGCTTGAAGTGTATCTGGTGTCAGTATAATCACTCACGCCCTTGATGTAGACCTGCAATCTATCGGGATCATTGGAAGGTTATTTCTTGCTCCATATTCCATCTATGGCTCTTGAACTGTATCCTTTACATGAGGGCGACGATTGTAAAGCCCTCCAACGATCTTTCTGCAGACACGGCCCTAAATGTACTAAAAGAGTTTATGCCTTAATACGTTAATACAGGTCCGCTCATGATTTCGTATATAGAGAGCCATGGACTAGTATATATTATCCCTGAATGTATCACATATTTACTTTCGTGTTTTTTACCAAAATAGTCTGCCATCCAAGACGCATTAAATTAGCAGGGTGCGCCGTTTTGGAAACATTTTACACTTTACAAAACAAACATCCATTACAAGTTAACCCGTTTCAATCACAACTGATCGACAAAAACCGAGAAAGAACAGGGAAAACCGAAACGGTAACATAACGGCTCCAAGACGAGAATGGTAGAGAGGGAGAGAAGGGGATTCCAACAATAATAATTGTGCTTTCTTGCTAATATTTTCCTTTTATACGTTTTTGCAATTTAGAAGCTTTTTGTAAGAGGTTTACGCTGTACAACTTGAGTATAACTTCCTTGTCGCAGTCGTCTTATGACGCTATATATTTGTCACGACTTTTTAGAACATGTTTTTCATCATGAGGATTTGTACCTTGCGTTCGGTTTCGCCTTTCGCTGTCGTTTCACTTCCATTTTTCAATAAACGTTTAATAGCCTCAACAATAACAAACAGCTAGTTTTAACCTGTAACCTTGGTCACAGTGCGACAATCACACTGATCTATTATTCAGCAGATTAATGTTACGTATTTTTTGCAGCACAACTCTTATTATCCGAACTCCAATCATCCGGATCGCCCATTATATAGATCAAAAATTTGTTCACATTATTGTATAGCGTTTTGTTTTACTTGAAGGGATGCCTGCTTTTCAATAACACAAATACATCAAAACGTCATATAAGAAACCAAGAGAATCGACCCGGCTTCATTTCGTCACACGTTTACCCTGCTACAGAACTTATGAAACGGGGCTTGTCCGGGCCGCAAACCTATATTCACTTATTTTATTTCGATCTCAATATATAATTAACGAGATTTTATTAGACCTGCAAACTTAATTTATTCCTCGGGTGAGATTTATCAGCTGGGCCTTATAAGGACTGTACTAGTCATCAAGGTCAGCCATTGTGTGCAGATAAGGCTGTCACTGATAAGGGCTTTGCTTCTCGCGATATGTTCTCTTTGGACTTAAAATGGAAGAAACAACGAACGCCGGGATCTAATGCGGGGAGCAAAGTACCCGTCTCTCCCTACCTTAAATATTCTACTCAAGCGCCAGTTAGAATTATTTATAACAATACAAAATTGTTTACATTGTTGCCAGGTGTTGTCCACATTGCAAAATATTTATAACAGTAAAGACATAATTCGTATAAACGAATTGCGTATTAGATTTCAGAACATGTCGGCAAGTTGTTTGTTGTCCATGAAATTAACTTTATATATTAATGCAGAATGTTCTAACCGGAAAACGTTGGAAGTTATTACAAAACTCCTCCTCTGAAGATAATTGCTGGTTGCTTCAAGTTGTTATAATCTGAACTGTATTTGTTATTTCGTCCATAAAATATTCGAGATTTTTCTAACCCTCGTGTTAATATTATCACCTTATTAAAAGCAAAACAAACAACAGAAATAAGTAAGAAAATAATTCTACGATATATCAGTTATAAAACCACATAACACAGATTTTGTTGTCCGTTTTGTTTGAAATAAGTAAATTAACAACTTACCAAACGGGAATTAGATTGAATTTATTAAAAACCTAGTGAGTCCTGAGGTTTTCGATCTTAACAAGTGATCCTGAAGAAGGCCTACCACCGCCGCGTAGTTAGGTGTCCTGGGTAGAGATACGGAAAACCTCGGATTGAACTTTGCTCCTTTAAACCATCTCCTATCTAATGAATAAAAACGTCACAATCTGTAAGTCACTAATAGACTCATGCTATAAGAAAATTATATTAGTAGATAAGTGCAGTTTAAGTATAAGGTAGGAACGAAAGCCTTTGATTGGCTTAGAATGATTGGAGCTTAGTAAATTTACAAACCGAAAGGTAACAGAAGCTGTATACAGAGTGTCTATAATAATCTTAGGCCGGTTCACAAGCTTCTTATTATTATACGTTTAGTTGGGCATACAAAAAGTACGATCAACGTGCAGTGCGTGAGGTTTAACGTTTTGCTCTAGCATTTGACTATTAGCCTAACTGAAAACATTATACAATACATATATCGTCTCTTTCGTAATCGCGTCTCTTTCATTGCAGAAGCAGAACAACGCATTTAAAGATCATGTCTACATCAAACTATTACAGAATTATCATTTAGTTAATTAGAGGTGTTTACACTTTAAACAAGACACTGATGTTTCCTGAAGTGTTGGGTTTTGACTCCGCACTGCAGTTCAGTCCACCCTAGCTATCTCAAGGCCAGAGACATAGTTAAACCTCACGCACTGCACGTTTTGTCCGGTGTATACACACTACGTTTTCCCTCCCGCTTTCTTCCTCAGATCCAATACAAACTCTTGACTTGTTTAGCGAATCTTTTTGACAGATATTTTTCTTTAGACTATGGAGGAAATACGGCTGCTTTCTTTTATTTCTTCAACTGTAAGAAGTTGGTGTTTACAATGAACGAGAGAGAAAGGGCTGAGTAGGGAAAAGACAAGATGGTCAAGGGAGTGGTTTCTGAAAAGAAGCCAGTATTCCCACGTCTCGTGTCTGACAGAACTTAGTGGCAGACCTGACGACTGGCGCAATTATTTGCGAATGGACACCTCAGCCTATTGGCAATAGAGTTGGTAACACCATACATACTAAAAGAAAACACTTGCATGAGAAAAGCTATTACACCCCATGAAAGACTCAGAGCAACTCTCAGATATCTTGCAACAGGATGCAGCCTCAAGAACTTGGATTTCACAACCGTAATATCCAAACCAGCACTGAGCAAAATAATTCCTGAAACCTGTGATCCAATCTAATTAGGTTTAAAGAAGTATCCGTGGTACATCTTGATCATTTAAAAATTTCAATAGGTCTGAGGAAATATCTCACTAATAAGAAAGAATCTAGTAGTGTGTGGTAGAGGACTTTCTTCCATACCTATAAATGTTGTATTTTCCCCTCTACTTATGCAGCACACATTAACAGGAGCTCTAGCTTTTGCCTACTCGTTGCAGCGTGTCACTTTCGATAGAGTCGGTTGCATTGACGATGCGATCTCTTGGCTCAGCTATATCGTCCGGGATTGGTGGGACAAGACCTATTCTTTCACGTAACCCCTGTAAAAGGAGTCACAGCGTGAGATCTGTTTGAAACGCACGTTCTGTCCAGCTCTTAGACAGATGTGTGATAAAGTATTGTTAAAAATTCTTATAAGCAGGATTACCATCTTGTTGGAAAGTGAGTAGCCAAGGCATAAAGTATAATTTTAAGATGGTAAATAATTTCATTTTCTTTTTTAAAAAAATTCATTCTCTTTACTGCCAAGTAACTCGTAGGAAAAATGTTTCAGTTGCCTTTTCGCACAGACTTGGTTTCATTCTGATTGTGAAATGTTTCAGTTGCCTTGTCGCACAGTGCTGGTTTCATTCTGATTGTGAAATGTTTCAGTTGGCTTTTCGCACAGAGCTGGTTTCATTCTGATTGTGAAATGTTTCAGTTGGCTTTTCGCATAGAGCTGCTTTCGTTCTGATTGTGAAATGTTTCAGTTGCCTTCTCTCACAGAGCTGGTTTCATTCTGATTGTGAAATGTTTCAGTTGCCTTGTCGCACAGAGCTGGTTTCATTCTGATTGTGATATGTTTCAGTTACCTTTTCGCACAGAGCTGGTTTCATTCTGATTGTGAAATGTTTCAGTTGCCTTTTCGCACAGAGCTGGTTTCATTCTGATTGTGAAATGTTTCAGTTGCCTTGTCGCACAGTGCTGGTTTCATTCTGATTGTGAAATGTTTCAGTTGCCTTGTTGCACAGAGCTGGTTTCATTCTGATTGTGAAATGTTTCAGTTGCCTTGTCGCACAGAGCTGGTTTCATTCTGATTGTGAAATGTTTCAGTTGCCTTTTCGCACAGAGCTGGATTCATTCTGATTGTGAAATGTTTCAGTTGCCTTTTCGCGCAGTGCTGGTTTCATTCTGATTGTGAAATGTTTCAGTTGCCTTTTCGCACAGAGCTGGTTTCATTCTGATTATGAAATGTTTCAGTTGCCTTGTCGCACAGAGCTGGTTTCATTCTGATAGTGAAATGTTTCAGTTGCCTTGTCGCACAGTGCTGGTTTCATTCTGATTGTGAAATGTTTCAGTTGGCTTTTCGCACAGAGCTGGTTTCATTCTGATTGTGAAATGTTTCAGTTGCCTTTTCGCACAGAGCTGGATTCATTCTGATTGTGAAATGTTTCAGTTGCCTTTTCGCGCAGTGCTGGTTTCATTCTGATTGTGAAATGTTTCAGTTGCCTTTTCGCACAGAGCTGGTTTCATTCTGATTATGAAATGTTTCAGTTGCCTTGTCGCACAGAGCTGGTTTCATTCTGATAGTGAAATGTTTCAGTTGCCTTGTCGCACAGTGCTGGTTTCATTCTGATTGTGAAATGTTTCAGTTGGCTTTTCGCACAGAGCTGGTTTCATTCTGATTGTGAAATGTTTCAGTTGCCTTTTCGCACAGAGCTGGTTTCATTCTGATTGTGAAATGTTTCAGTAGCCTTTTCGCACAGAGCTGGTTTCATTCTGATAGTGAAATGTTTCAGTTGCCTTGTCGCACAGAGCTGGTTTCATTCTGATTGTGAAATGTTTCAGTTGGCTTTTCGCACAGAGCTGGTTTCATTCTGATTGTGAAATGTTTCAGTTGCCTTTTCGCACAGAACTGGATTCATTCTGATTGTGAAATGTTTCAGTTGCCTTTTCGCCCAGAGCTGGTTTCATTCTGATTGTGAAATGTTTCAGTTGCCTTGTCGCACAGAGCTGGATTCATTCTGATTGTGAAATGTTTCAGTTGCCTTGTCGCACAGAGCTGGTTTCATTCTGATTGTGAAATGTTTCAGTTGCCTTTTCGCACAGAGCTGGTTTCATTCTGATTGTGAAATGTTTCAGTTGCCTTGTCGCACAGAGCTGGTTTCATTCTGATTGTGAAATGTTTCAGTTGCCTTGTCGCACAGAGCTGGTTTCATTCTGATTGTGAAATGTTTCAGTTGCCTTTTCGCACAGAGCTGGTTTCATTCTGATTGTGAAATGTTTCAGTTGCCTTGTCGTACAGTGCTGGTTTCATTCTGATTCTGAAATATTTCAGTTGCCTTGTCGCACAGAGCTGGTTTCATTTTGATTGTGAAATGTTTCAGTTGCCTTGTCGCACAGTGCTGGTTTCATTCTGATTGTGAAATGTTTCAGTTGGCTTGTCGCACAGAGCTGGTTTCATTCTGATTGTGAAATGTTTCAGTTGCCTTTTCGCACAGAGCTGGTTTCATTCTGATTATGAAATGTTTCAGTAGCCTTGTCGCACAGAACTGGATTCATTCTGATTGTGAAATGTTTCAGTTGCCTTTTCGCACAGAACTGGATTCATTCTGATTGTGAAATGTTTCAGTTGCCTTTTCGCCCAGAGCTGGTTTCATTCTGATTGTGAAATGTTTCAGTTGCCTTGTCGCACAGTGCTGGTTTCATTCTGATTGTGAAATGTTTCAGTTGCCTTGTCGCCCAGAGCTGGATTCATTCTGATTGTGAAATGTTTCAGTTGCCTTGTCGCACAGTGCTGGTTTCATTCTGATTGTGATATGTTTCAGTTGACTTTTCGCACAGAGCTGGATTCATTCTGATTGTGAAATGTTTCAGTTGCCTTTTCGCCCAGAGCTGGTTTCATTCTGATTGTGAAATGTTTCAGTTGCCTTGTCGCACAGAGCTGGTTTCATTCTGATTGTGAAATGTTTCAGTTGCCTTGTCGTACAGTGCTGGTTTCATTCTGATTCTGAAATATTTCAGTTGCCTTGTCGCACAGAGCTGGTTTCATTTTGATTGTGAAATGTTTCAGTTGCCTTGTCGCACAGTGCTGGTTTCATTCTGATTGTGAAATGTTTCAGTTGCCTTGTCGCACAGAGCTGGTTTCATTCTGATTGTGAAATGTTTCAGTTGCCTTTTCGCCCAGAGCTGGTTTCATTCTGATTGTGAAATGTTTCAGTTGCCTTTTCGCACAGAGCTGGATTCATTCTGATTGTGAAATGTTTCAGTTGCCTTTTCGCCCAGAGCTGGTTTCATTCGGATTGTGAAATGTTTCAGTTGCCTTGTCGCACAGAGCTGGTTTCATTCTGATTGTGAAATGTTTCAGTTGCCTTGTCGTACAGTGCTGGTTTCATTCTGATTCTGAAATATTTCAGTTGCCTTGTCGCACAGAGCTGGTTTCATTTTGATTGTGAAATGTTTCAGTTGCCTTGTCGCACAGTGCTGGTTTCATTCTGATTGTGAAATGTTTCAGTTGCCTTGTCACACAGAGCTGGTTTCATTCTGATTGTGAAATGTTTCAGTTGCCTTTTCGCCCAGAGCTGGTTTCATTCTGATTGTGAAATGTTTCAGTTGCCTTTTCGCACAGAGCTGGATTCATTCTGATTGTGAAATGTTTCAGTTGCCTTTTCGCCCAGAGCTGGTTTCATTCTGATTGTGAAATGTTTCAGTTGCCTTGTCGCACAGAGCTGGTTTCATTCTGATTGTGAAATGTTTCAGTTGCCTTGTCGTACAGTGCTGGTTTCTTTCTGATTCTGAAATATTTCAGTTGCCTTGTCGCACAGAGCTGGTTTCATTTTGATTGTGAAATGTTTCAGTTGCCTTGTCGCACAGTGCTGGTTTCATTCTGATTGTGAAATGTTTCAGTTGCCTTGTCGCACAGAGCTGGTTTCATTCTGATTGTGAAATGTTTCAGTAGCCTTGTCGCACAGAGCTGGTTTCATTCTGATTGTGAAATGTTTCAGTTGCCTTTTCGCACAGAGCTGGTTTCATTCTGATTGTGAAATGTTTCAGTTGCCTTGTCGTACAGTGCTGGTTTCATTCTGATTCTGAAATATTTCAGTTGCCTTGTCGCACAGAGCTGGTTTCATTCTGATTGTGAAATGTTTCAGTTGCCTTGTCGCACAGAGCTGGTTTCATTCTGATTGTGAAATGTTTCAGTTGCCTTGTCGCACAGAGCTGGTTTCATTCTGATTATGAAATGTTTTAGTTGCCTTTTCGCACAGAGCTGGTTTCATTCTGATTGTGAAATGTTTCAGTAGCCTTGTCGCACAGAGCTGGTTTCATTCTGATTGTGAAATGTTTCAGTTGCCTTTTCGCACAGAGCTGGTTTCATTCTGATTGTGAAATGTTTCAGTTGCCTTGTCGTACAGTGCTGGTTTCATTCTGATTCTGAAATATTTCAGTTGCCTTGTCGCACAGAGCTGGTTTCATTTTGATTGTGAAATGTTTCAGTTGCCTTGTCGCACAGTGCTGGTTTCATTCTGATTGTGAAATGTTTCAGTTGCCTTGTCGCACAGAGCTGGTTTCATTCTGATTGTGAAATGTTTCAGTTGCCTTTTCGCACAGATTGTTTCATTCTGATTGTAAAATGTTTCAGTTGCCTTTTCGCACACAGCTGGTTTCATTTTGATTGTGAAATAGTTTTTTGGAATTATTTTCGTACATTAGTACTTATGTCACTTGTGTATGATTTACCTCCATATTGGCCGTCACAATCATTGCACCAGTTGTACTCTTAACGTCTAAATACAGGACATGAAATTCGCGTCACAGTTACAATATATTCACATGAACTACAGCAAACTGTTATCCGGACAATTTAAAGTCACAAACCGTTCCGCTTAAACGCTTGCAATCCGTTTAAACGCATGCAATCCGCTTAAACGCTTTCAATCCGCTTAAACGCTTGCAATCCGCTTAAACGCTTGCAGCCCACATAAAAGCTTGCAACCCACTTAAACGCTAGCAATCCGCTTAAACGCTTGCAATCCGTTTAAACGCTTGCAATCCGCTTAAACGCTTGCAACCCGCATAAAAGCTTGCAACCCGCTTAAACGCTTGCATCCCGCTTAAACGCTTGCAATCCGCTCAAACGCTTGCAATCCGCTCAAACGCTTGCAATCCGCTTAAACGCTTGCAATCCGTATAAACGCTTGCAATCCGCTTAAACGCTTGGAATCCGCTCAAACGCTTGCAATCCGTTTAAACGCTTGCAACCCGCTTAAACGCTTGCAATCCGCTTAAACGATTGCAATCCGCTTAAACTTTTGCAATCCGCTTAAACGCTTGCAATCCGCTTAAAATGTTCCGCTTTAAGTAAAATGTAATATGAAATACATTTATATAAGGAAAAAATACATAAAATAAAATAACTACAATACGGCCGTACGGACTAGTCTAGGCGGGCAAGAGGGGGCAAGCTTTGGAGCGGTTACATCAGCCAATTCAGCCTGACCTTGAAAGTGAGTCATATCTGCCCAAACGTGAAATGACCGTAAAACTGGTTAAGTTTCTGTAACAGATTATATTAACGATGACGCGTTAAAATAAAACAATAATAAATGCCTTAGATTTAATCACAATATATATATTAAAGACGTTGGCAGTAAATACGTTTTTTTATTGTTAACAATTGTAACATTTGTTTAAATAGAAGAGCTTCAATTTGAAAGAAAAGTATTATTCAGGTATTATCAATATTTTGTAATAGGTTTTTGGTAATTGCATAGAATACTGACGTCATCTCCGATCATTTTCTTAAATAATTGGTAATTATAAATGTCAAAACCATAACTATTAAATATAAAATACTACAAACCTATCCTTAATTTAGAAACACTCACTAATAACTTTATAAACACGCGTATTTTTATAAAGTATAACGTTAGTTTATAATTTAATAAATTAATATATTGCTGTTTTATAATACAAATTATTCGGTTAGGAAACGTTTGGTTTAAGAGAGTTTTTCATTTCATCAACCTGTTAACACTACATCAAAATCAAATTTTATTTATAACCAGAACTAAGCTAAAAAATTGATAAAACTTTTGTTTAAAATAAAAATGTGAATAAATATTTTCTTTCTACCCGATATTGATAAAGTAATTTTACCTGGCCATGAAAAAAGATTTACGTAACACGGAAAAATTTTTAAAAACTCAAAATGTCACCTCAAATATTTAAAATTTTTGAAATTTTAAAAAATAACTTCACAATACACACTTCTTAAAAATTACAATATTTTATAACAGATAGCCTAATAACTCTACATTATTAGAATATTTGTTCGTAGTAGAACTACATTAAACTGTAGTTAGATTAGATTTGGTTATTAAAAAATAAAATAAAGACAAATCTAACCTAACTGGGTAGCCATATTATAATATAGTGTGATATAACACAAGACTTTGTTTTAAAAAATAAAATGATTTTCAAAAGTGTATTAGAAAGTTATTTTATTCTTTTCTTCAAAATTGTAATTTTTTTGGTGTCGCCACTAAGTTTAAAAAACGTCTCCGTATTCCTGAGGACTTTCTGCATCGCCTGGTTTAATGTTTCTTACCATTACAGATTACGCTGAGAAAGAGTTACTCGTATAGTTTGGCAAGTTATCCATTAAGGCCTTACTAGCAAACTGGCGCTTGAGTAGAAGCTCTAAGGTAGGGAGAGACGGGTACTTTGTTCCCCGCGTTAGTTCCCGACGTTCGTTGTTTCTTCCATTTTAGGTCCACGAGGAACATACCGCGAGAAGCAAAGCCCTTATCAGTGACAGCCTTATCTGCACACAATGGCTGACCTTGAAGACTAGTTTAGACCTTATAAGGCCCAGCTGATAATCCTCACCCGAGGAATAAATTAACCTTGCAGGTCTAATGAGCTCTCGTTAATTATATAATGACATCGAAATAAAATAAGTGATTCCAGTTTGCGGCCCGGACAAGCCCCGTTTCATAAGTTCAGTTGCAGCGTAAACCGGCGACGAATTGATGCCGGGTCGATTCTCTTAGCTTCTTGCACAAAGTATGATATAATTTTACTTTATTGATAAACAGCCTTTGAAACACATCCTTATTCATTTATTATTTTATTTGTTTTAGGTTTAGATGGCCAAACGAACTTTACATCTATGTAAGTTACATTTTATGTTTATAATTCATACATATTTTAGTTAGTGAATAAGATGTTTCAATGTTTAGCTCTGTATCGATAATGAATCGAATTTGTGTTTTCCTAAGTAGACCCCTTTTTATGAAACTATCAGGGTTGCCTTTATTGTTGTAAATACGTTCATGAAAAGAAACAGAAGTAAATACCGCCTCTACAAAATAACAAAAAGTAGATGGGTTTTGTTATTGGTTGAAATACTAATGTATAGCATAAGAATTAATACTATAAATAATTTATTTTGCCAACTTTTCGACCATAATATTTGAAATTAACTTTTTCATATGGTCCTTAGCGAAACATTCATAATATATAAAACGTACAATAGTTTAATTTGTACAAAAAATATAAATAAAATTGTATTTTATTTTACTATTTATTAGGAATATGCTGTGGTTGAATTTAATAATAAATACACAAAAACATCTTGACCACAAACTTTCTTTATTTTACCTTTATGTACATTTCAGTTACCAAGTAACCATCCTCGGAGGGATAACATACAAAGACTCCCTCTGTGTTTGTATTTTATCCCTCTGAGGATGGTTACTTGATAACTGAAATGTACATAAGGGTAATATATAGAAAGTTTGTGGTTAAGAAGTTTTTGTGTATTTATTATTGTATTTTATTTTATTTATATTTTTTGTACAAACTAAATTAATGTTTTTGTTACATAATATTAGTATGTTAATAAGGACCATATGAAAAAGTTATTTTAAAATATTATGGTTCGAAAAATTGACAAAAAATCTTTTATAATATTAATTGTTTTGTGCTATTCACTAGTATTTCGACCATTCTATTTTATTACAAAACTTTAAAACATATCATTATGATTAAACGGATTTATTTTCGTTATAAAGGAAATAAGGATTGCGCTAAAGTGTTTGTATGGACTGAAACTTAGGAAAATTAGGTTGTGGAACTTGAGGGAGTGGAGACAAAAGTGAAAACTTTTAACTTTTATAACCATGTCTACAGAGATTTGATTCGAAAGTGATGTCTACAGAAAGTGATTCGACAATGGTCAATTGGCCGAAAGGTATCTCATCACACAAGGTAAAATTATTGCAGTTAGTAGTGGAAAAAACTATTTACAATATATATATATATATATATATATATATATATATATATATATATATATATATATATCTTGTACAAATTTTCAGTCGGTAATAAAATGTAAAATGATTTTATTCATCCAATTACGTTAAAATACATTTATTTTAAAGTGGATGACAATTGATATTGATAAAGTTTTAACATATTTATTCAATAATTAAATTATAAAAATTTTGGCTTTAGGTCGGATTCGAACTGAGTATCTTCATATCAAATTCAGTGATTTTGTCACTCAGCCAACTTAGACGTGTATTTTTAAAGAAGTATATAAATTTTTCTTTTACTCCCATCTGGTTGTCTTCTCTCCACTGTAAAACCTTAAATTGTTGCCATGGTTACCACACAACATCATAGATAATGCTCAATGATTAAAAATGTATGAAGAGAATAAAATAAACAAACAAACTGCATTAACGTTATCAAACCTTGGTTCACAAACGAACAATGCAAGAGAAAAGCGAAAAGAAACTACAACACAATGTAAGCTCAAAGCCTATAAATAGTAACAAACAAAAATAATAGTACAAACATATACTAGTAGTAATAATAAAACACCATACACAGAAAGGAAAATGGAAAATTACAAGGAAATATTACGTTCGCTTTGCATTTTGCCAATTAATATTGTTATACTGACATATGTATATACATATTTATATTCAATGTAATTATAGAATAAAAAGAAAGTAAAATCATTTTTTTTTTAAATTTAGTAGAAAGAAAGTAGAAATTGAAGTTACATTTACTTAAGTTTTCACTATGTGAAGTTAAAATTCTTAATATACTAATCCTCATTTTTGTTAAGAATATTTATATATATTTGAGTACACGTTTCTGCCTTTCCTAACATTACAATATTTTCCTCTGTTGCCGCGTTTCGGAATGGCTCCATTTTCAAAACTGTAATCGTACTCTTGGTATATATATACGTATGTGTGTGTGTGTGTGTGTGTGTGTGTGTGTGTGTGTGTGTGTGTATGTGTGTGTGTGTGTGTGTGTGTGTGTGTGTGTGTGTGTGTGTGTGTGTGTGTGTGTGTGGTGTGTGTGTGTGTGTGTGTGTGTGTGTGTGTGTGTAAACATTTTAAATATCCATGAAATGCCATCGATTGTACGGGCGTTAATTTAAAAACTCTCCGTTTTTTGTCCTAAACCTATATGCGAGATTAAGGATCACAATTTCGCACTGGCCAAAATGTACACGGAACACTAAATGTTGGTAAGGAACACATTTGCTACTTTCCAACACTTTTAGATGGACAACTATGTTCTACAAATTTATCTGTAATGGTGTAGGAAAATTATTTTTTCTTTGGTTATTCAATTCCTTCTATTACTTCACACTCCCTATATTTATCTTGTTCAAAATTTCAATCGTTAATAAAATACTTTTTATTTATTCACTCAAGTTCAAATACATTTTTTAAAACTTGTAGTAGACGACCCGATGTTAATACAGTTTTTTTCAATAGTCAGTTCATTAGCTAAATTAATGAGTTAATTTTAGTTTCATATGGGGGAGAAACTGCTTACGAAAGGAGCAAGGTATGCAATATAGTTACAGTATTTCATCCCATTTGGTTTAAAAAAGATAACATATGATTTCATAAAACAGTTGGTTTTGTGTAACCTATAACATAAACGGGCAGCTGTATGGTGGAACAGCTGTTATAACGCATAGGTTATATTACTTTATTTATATGAATTGTAATTAATATAAAAAGTAAATAAAATTATTATTTTTTTAAAATTCAAGTAGGAATTTATTTTACAAATTGTATATACTACTTGTTTTTAAATATGTGTTAGAAAACGATTTAAACAATTATGTTATATAACCCTACACTTTACAAAATTTGAAGTAAGTTTTTTTAAAACAAAAGTATTCCAACTGAATAACGTAGGTAAACAAGCCTTTTGTAACAATTAAATAAAACATTTTCTAGCCCGTTATTCTCACAGCTTTAATTTTCTAATTTATGATTTCCACAAGTTTTATACACTTTACCATTTGGATTTTATTAATTCAATTAATTTTCTAGTAACCATCCACTTCTAACACACGCTTAACCTGAAGGAATACGTTATAGTACACATGCGGTGTTGCCTTTGTAAATAATATTCTGATGAAGTGTAACGCAAGCAGTATGCATTCATATTTCAGGTGAAGTGTGAAGAATTACTTGCACGGGAATCTGACGCTGCAGAATCTTACGCTGACGTTTTTACGTTTAAGAATCTGCAGCATGACGGGATCTAACAGTTTCTTCTCATGCAATGAGATTCCCATTGCTGTTGTAGAAATATTTCAGCGCCGTGTGTAAATGTGAAAGGTCAATAAGTACACTGGAACATTGGTATTCGTATATCCCACTGTTCTCATACTTAAACCTGATCTGGGCGGTGACAATTATATTAAGGTTATAGATTAATTTAACAATTTCTTTCTCCTATCCAAAGTTTCTATTGCGTAATTGCTTACTTTATTGACATATTTAGACATGTGCATAAAGCTATTCTTAGATATGTCTTGAAGTTATATTGATATATTATTTTGGTACTGGACTTTTTTTTGGGCGCGCAGTAGCAACGGTGCACAGTAACACGTCTAGAGATGAAAGGAGTGAAAATTGTTCAATGCAATTGCATTGTTTCCACGATTTTATACAACACTAGCTGACCCGGTGAACTTTGTACTGCCTA
>JBAIZL010000005.1:223246101-223278601 GCA_036971475.1 Prosapia bicincta
ATACTAGGGACGTCTACTATTAGACGTCTTCTACAGCGGAGTAATACCTTTTTCCAGATGATGTCACAATCTTTATTAGTACCTAACATGTGTGGACTTGTAAGGCTACATGTATAAAATTCCAAGCAAATATATGCTAAATGGATATTTTATAAGGTATATTTTAATGTAGATATATAGTACCTACCCAAAAAAGTAGTCATAACTAAAATGTGATAATAAATTAACTTTCTGTGGCAATATAAAATATGGATATTTATTAATATAGCATCAGTGCGTGTTTAGGAAACGTTTTATTCATATGTCTAAATAACTGTAATTATGTAACTACCTTCTTTTGTTCTGTACACACCGGGATTGAAACGTTGCATTCGTGCACTATAACCTGTACTAGGAGGTATGAAGTCCCCACACTAATCTTACATAATCCTTACAAATCCTTTGTAGATGTTAATAGTCATACTGGCTGACCGACTGAAAGCAGTCCTTGCTTTTGTTCTTCAGCAAGTTTCAGTATTTCCCGTCCAAGTCTACAATCAGTGGCGTGACCAGAATGGGGGCACAGGGGTCACGTGCCCTCCAAACCAATTAATATTAACAAAAAATATTAACCTATAAAGCAGAACAAGGTTTTAGCACATCAGCGTCCCGACGACCCAACAATTGTGTAATTTTAAGTGGCAAAATTGAATAAAATATGATTTCTAGAGATAAAGATGTTCAAAATTTCCCCAGGGAGGTTCCGGCCCTTTGACCCTTCAGGTCGTGCACCCAAACCATTGCCCTGGTTACGCCCCTGGCTACAAAAAACCAACTTGTTATCCCGGCTTATCGTTAGACGACAATTTACTGGGACTTTCCCATTCCAACATATTTTGTCAGAGTAGAAGAATACAAGGATGTAACCAGAACTCACAAGTTGTTTTTACAAGTTCCATTACTTGTTAAACATTATTTACACGTTTTGAAAGCGTTCCGGTTAAGTGATATCTCCCAGACAAGGTGTTTCATGCCTCGTTCTCACACACGCGCACTCACACACGCACAGCCTACAAAGAGTACATTCTGGTACTGATAACTGTATATAGCCACTGTATAACGCTCTTTTGATACCAAATACTCAAAATATTAAAACCTTCAACGACTTTGCTATAATTGGACGCCATTGCCTGTTATGTATTCTACTGGCTGTTTGTCCTTGACAAATAATTGAATCGAGCACCGAACATAATAAAACGTAATTAAAATACAACCGAAAACAACTCACTAATTTAATATTGTCGGTATTATATAATTTTGTTTACTTAATTATTGTTGCTAGCATTAACGTCTTGAAGTCACGCACAGAGATAGCTATTTGAGCTCAGCTATGTTTCTCAAGCCAATTTAATTTAATTTATTAATACTTTTGTGTTCACTAAATTCGTTTCTTATTAATTTTAATGTTTCCTGTATTAAACACAGAATATTCTTACTAAGCCCTTTGATCAGACCTTATGCTCAGCCAGTCTATTACTAGCACCAAAGTAAAGTAACACCCTTTTGATAACACCCAATCAGATAAACTTGTGTTTTATTTACCACAGTTGTTACTTTTTGCCAAAATAAAAATATATCTTATTTTCAACTTTTTTATTTATTTTTTATTTGGCATGACCTAAAACACCACAATTATAATTCCTGATTTCTTTCGTATGTCCTAAACCACCACAATTATAATTCCTGATTTCTTTGGCATGACCTAAAACACCACAATTATAATTCCTGATTTCTTTCGTATGTCCTAAACCACCACAATTATAATTCCTGATTTCTTTGGCATGACCTAAACCACCACAATTATAATTCCTAATTTCTTTGGCATCACCTAAACCACCACAATTATAATTCCTGATTTCTTTCGTATGTCCTAAACCACCACAATTATAATTCCTGATTTCTTTGGCATGACCTAAACCACCACAATTATAATTCCTGATTTCTTTGACATGACCTAAACCACCACAATTATAATTCCTGATTTCTTTGGCATCACCTAAACCACCACAATTATAATTCCTGATTTCTTTGGCATGACCTAAAACACCACAATTATAATTCCTGATTTCTTTGGCATGACCTAATCCACCACAATTATAATTCCTGATTTCTTTGGCATCACCTAAACCACCACAATTATAATTCCTGATTTCTTTGGCATGACCTAAACCACCACAATTATAATTCCTGATTTCTTTGGCATGACCTAAACCACCACAATTATATTCCTGATTTCTTTGACATGACCTAAACCACCACAATTATATTCCTGATTTCTTTGACATAACCTAAACCACCACAATTATAATCCTGATTTCTTTGACATGATCTAAACCACCACAATTATAATCCTGATTTCTTTGACATGACCTAAACCACCACAGTTATACTCCTGATTTCTTTGGCATGACCTAAACCACCACAATTATATTCCTGATTTCTTTGACATGACCTAAACCCCCACAATTATATTCCTGATTTCTTTGACATGGCCTAAACCCCCACAATTATATTCCTGATTTCTTTGACATGACCTAAACCACCACAATTATATTCCTGATTTCTTTGACATGACCTAAACCACCACAATTATAATCCTGATTTCTTTGACATGACCTAAACCACCACAATTATAATCCTGATTTCTTTGACATGACCTAAACCACCACAGTTATATTCCTGATTTCTTTGGCATGACCTAAACCACCACAATTATATTCCTGATTTCTTTGACATGGCCTATACCCCCACAATTATATTCCTGATTTCTTTGACATGGCCTAAACCCCCACAATTATATTCCTGATTTCTTTGACATGACCTAAACCCCCACAATTATATTCCTGATTTCTTTGACATGACCTAAACCCCCACAATTATATTCCTGAATTCTTTGACATGACCTAAACCCCCACAATTATATTCCTGATTTCTTTGACATGACCTAAACCACCACAATTATATTCCTGATTTCTTTGACATGACCTAAACCACCACAATTATAATTCCGTTTATTCAGTGTTTACTATGAAAGCGACATTTTTCTAAAGACTTCTTTCCTTCAGTAGAAGGTAACATCATCCAATTTCTGACATCCTCCGCTCATAAACTTTTCTTCCAAGGCGTTGCAGTGAGCAGTTTATATTTTTTAAAAGCCTTGTTTATTTCTTTACCAACAACGATACACGTGTAATGTTTGCACCTACAAAATGTAATGAAACTGTTTCAATACAAAGTGTGATCAAAAGTACCTCCGCAAAGAGGTTTCTCGACTGCTCACTCTCCGTAGGCAAATTACTGTCGATATAACTAAGTACACAGACTGGGGGGTATGACTTGTTATGTTGGACGAGGGTATATGGAGAGAAATATTGTATTGGAGACTACTACAACGAGTCCTACGGAAGGTATTTTTGAACGCTCTTGTGATACCGTTCCCACTTTATCAGAACAGCGATTTCAGAAGTTATCGATGACTTCGGGTATTTTTGTCTATACTGTACACACTTAAGCGACAGTTTATAAAGTCTCAGTGTAGAATACCAACTATTTAAACACACACACACACAAACATACACATATATATTGTATTATTCATTCCTGATGATGTCGATACTGTTTATCAATGAAAAGCTTTGAATATAAATTACTAAATATTCTTGTATTTGAATAACCTATGTTGTTATATATATATATATATATATATATATATATATATATATATATATATATATATATATACACACAAATACACACACATACACATACCCACACACACACATATATATATATATATATATATATATACAAACACACACATACACACAGCATACACATACACACACACACACACACATATATATAAATATATATATATATATATATATATATATATATATATATACATATATATATACACACAAATACACACACATACACACAGCATACACATACACACACACACACACACACACACACACACACACACACACATACACACACACACACACACACACACACACACATATATATATATATATATATATATATACAAATACACACACATACACACAGCATACACATACACACACACACACACATATATAAATATATATATATATATATATATATATATATATATATATATATATGTATATATACACACACACACACACACACACACACACACACACACACACACACACAGCGCAATACACTCGCTAGCAGAAGCACTCACAATAGTGGTTTCTAGCTGGAGAAAATCACATAATTATATAAAGAACGTGGAAATATACAAAATACTGGACTCTGAACAACTGGTGCATATTTTAAAAGCACATATGTAATTTATTTTTATAAGAAGTGTCTACTTTTTGTACAATTAAATGAAATTAAAACGATATTTATTCTGAAACCAAAGGTTCCAGTCGTTAGCCGCAACAATGTGCTCTAACAATAGACGGACACTTTACAATTACTATTATTTGAAAAAAAGCAGATAAATCTTTTTGTAGCAGTAATAAATTGTTGTGTTTTCTAGACAATTAATTACCTTTGTTAATTTATATAAATTATGATGAGATAAAAGCGTGTAATTAATTACGGTATATGGAAATGGAATATTTAAGTGGACTCTACAGTGAGTGAAGAGGGGAACATGTATGTTTTATCTGTCTTGCATCGATTATGATGCCATATGGATGTATCAGCCTAGCTCACTCTGTAAAAACCTAATATTGCTTAGAGACCTTTCAAGAACTCCTCTACTTAGGTGCGACAATCTACACCTAGGATCAAGCCTTTAGTCTGAGCATCGGGCACTTGGGTCAACTGAGAGGGGATAGCGATCTAAGGTGTTTAAGGTCAAGGTATTTAAGGTAGGGGAAACATCGGGAAGGTTCTACTGATCCCGTGTAGTTCTGGAGAAGTGGTCAAAACTGTAGTGTCTGAAGTATCATCTCCTACCAGGGCTGACCCACTCACCAGTCCAGGTCTTACAGGAGGGCTCAAGTGTTCTTACAGAGTGTTACTATGGGTTGTGGAACCAACCCCCCCCCCCCCCTTCAGCTCGGACCTGTCTTAGTGATACAGTGAAGAGTTTAAGATTGAATTCGTGGGGGTGTTCAGGTTAGACTATAAATAATCCCCAACTTATATCCACTATCGTTTTATTCTTAAGACGAAGGGATACAAGGTGCAAGCTTCGGTCTTCTTTGACTTCTTCATTTTTACCCACTTTATCTTTTCCAACTATTTCACGACGTTATGTGGTTTTGAAGAATAACTAAAGTCCCTACTGAAGTACCTTCCAGGTAGTTATTTTCAAACACTCGCCGAATTTAAAATAAGCGGAAATGTTTCGCATTAATTCAGTGAATATTGATTGGAGCCGAAACTGTTGCTTCGCAGCGCCAACACATCCAGACACAGACAAAATAAAACACAAATCCATTCGCCCCAACTCCAAGTGGGTAAATCTGTTAACGCTACGAGTGAGATAGGCCAAGTGTGAACCATTTACGGAGTGACATCATACGAATGCCCACACGCCAAGGTTGACCCCTGACCCTTAAAACAGCAGACGGATGTACATGATAATCACTCCCTTCCGGTTTATTCACTTGACCCTTTCATCAAAATGTAACCACGGTTTGGGTGGCGGCCAATTGTTGTGAGAGAAACTTCTTAGGCCGAACAGTTAACACCGTGCCCCACGCCTACGAGACTCATTAAAAGGCTACATTCTAATGAACGTAGAACAATCGTTCCAATCCCATCAAGCAGCAAGATAAACATAATTATTGCATAAAAGAAAAAAAATACAATAAAACGAAATTTAATACAACTATATATAGCTTTAATACGACGCTTAAGCGTTCATTCCCTAAAGAGATTATTATTTTTTTCAATTAGAAAGAAAGGGCGAAACTATTTAATGATTAAAAAAGAAACATGAAGAGGCATTGTTTAAGAAGAATTCAGTCTGCTGGAGAACTGATTGGAACATCAGTTCAGTGCTGGAGAACTACCTCATATTGGAAGGAACATTTTACTGGGCTTTGTTGTTTATTTCGACTTTTTAAAACTAAGACCAGATTCTACTTTGAAATAAATAAAAGGACAACTGGCAGAGCTTATAAAACTAATAAATAAAAGACGTGGAGATATATCAACATGTGAATTTGACTCTAGTAAATTGCTTAGGTTTTTTGATGTTAGATCCATCTCAAACCACGTTGAAAGTTACATTAAGCTAACTGAGTAAAATATTCTCAGCAACTTGAATCTATCTTGCACGTTTACTGCGCATACACGTGAGGCTGGGTATTACTGAGCCATATCATTTAATCGCTCATTTAATGCATCGTAAAACCAACAGTTTCTGGATTATTACAGTGTTCCCTGGAGAATAGCGGGATCGCAGGATTGAAGATCATGAAATGGGACGTCGTAAAGAGATTGTCTGTCCAAATTAATTAAAAGGTTAAGCACTCGTTACTATGAAAACTGTTTGCGCGAGGCGCAATTTACGCCCATTTTCAAACATTAATGTGTAGTATAACAGTTACCCTTATCACAGATTCCACTACGAGTATTGCAATCAGGAAACCTTTCAGGCTACGCCTACTCTCTGCGTGCTTGTTATCGAGACATATACGCTAACCATGGTGACTTATGCAGCCGGCCACAGACAGCGCACTTGTTGCCGCGACAGAAACGCTGGTTCTGTATTTACCAGAAACGTATTTGTCACGACATGTATGCTAACCATGGTGACTTATACAGCCGACCACAGACAGCGTACTTGTCGCCGCGACAGAAACGCTGGTTCTGTATTCACCAGAGACATATTTGTCGCGACATATATGCTAACCACGGTGACTTATGCAGCCGGCCACAGACAGCGTACTTGTCGCCGCGACAGAAACGCTGGTTCTGTATTCACCAGAGACATATTTGTCGCGACATATATGCTAACCACGGTGACTTATGCAGCCGGCCACAGACAGCGTACTTGTCGCCGCGACAGAAACGCTGGTTCTGTATTCACCAGAGACATATTTGTCGCGACATATATGCTAACCACGGTGACTTATGCAGCCGGCCACAGACAGCGTACTTGTCGCCGCGACAGAAACGCTGGTTCTGTATTCACCAGAGACATATTTGTCGCGACATATATGCTAATCATGGTGACTTAAGTAGCCTCTTTCTGCCAACCCTTTCCACTGCAAATTGCGGAAATCTTTCGGAGACCTTTCACCTCTTTGGAATTCACAATGTCAAATTTTGGACAATTTTTCACCTTTAAAGAACAGCAGATGTAGAAAGGCTCTTTGGGGTCAGATGATGGTTATACCATTTGGTTGTTGAATTTTTTCTAGTGTAAAAGGTCATAGCCTTTTTCTGTAAGGCCTTGCCCCTGCACATAGCCTCGTCCTTCTGCCTCTCTTGATTACAGAATGTTGAGGTTTTTGTTTTACACCTTCAAACGGATTTTTATTCTGTTTCTCTAACTTGGAGTTTAAATTTGGCGAAAGGCAGGCAGAAATTGGCAGCAAAAGGAAAAATTTATTAAATCTGTGAGGCTTTAATTTGTTTATTTATGTAGTCACCGAATGCTCCTTTCCCGGGCTTGTATCTTTTCCAGAACAGTACCACCAGTCACCACCACTGTGCACGCAGAGACTGGGAGTGGCCGATAAATTAACTAATTTTAATGGGCAAACTGTTGACCTCTGCCGCTGCTTACAGCATGTTGTTGCTGCCTTTACTATGGATTAAATAAGTAATTAGAAGCAAAGAATAGAGAGCACACTTGTAAAAAGCTTCGTCTTTTGTAGAGGTTAAAGAGAGGACGTTTTTGGTTAAACCGAGGAAAGTTTTTTTATTGGTAGAGAAGGTGAGGAAGTCGTGTTTGATAGGTCTATGGAGGTAACGTTATGGGCACGACTAATGAAAGAAGTGGCTGTGGTAGACAGGATGAAAAAGTCCTTTATAGCATAGAGGTTGGCGATGTCGTCTTTAGTAGAAAAGATGATGACTTAATGTATTGCTAAAATAGTTGGTGAGAATGTCTTTCATAAAACTGATTGGAGACATTGTGTTTGATAGAGCGGGTGGAGAAGGAGTTTTGGCAAATCAGTTGGGGAGACTGACTTTGACAGAACTGATTGAAGACGTTTGACACAGCTGATAAAGAGTCAGTTTTGGCAAATCAGTTGGGGAGACTGACTTTGACAGAACTGATTGAAGACGTTTGACACAGCTGATAAAGAGTCAGTTTTAGCAAAGCAGTTGGGGAGACTGACTTTGACAGAACTGATTGAAGACGTTTGACACAGCTGATAAAGAGTCAGTTTTGGCAAATCAGTTGGGGAGACTGACTTTGACAGAACTGATTGAAGACGTTTGACACAGCTGATAAAGTCAGTTTTGGCAAATCAGTTGGGGAGACTGACTTTGACAGAACTGATTGAAGACGTTTGACACAGCTGATAAAGAGTCAGTTTTGGCAAATCAGTTGGGGAGACTGACTTTGACAGAACTGATTGAAGACGTTTGACACAGCTGATAAAGAGTCAGTTTTGTTAGAGCAGTTGGGGAGACTGACTTTGACAGAACTGATTGAAGACGTTTGACACAGCTGATAAAGAGTCAGTTTTAGCAAAGCAGTTGGGGAGACTGACTTTGACAGAACTGATTGAAGACGTTTGACACAGCTGATAAAGAGTCAGTTTTAGCAAAGCAGTTGGGGAGACTGACTTTGACAGAACTGATTGAAGACGTTTGACACAGCTGATAAAGAGTCAGTTTTGTTAGAGCAGTTGGGGAGACTGACTTTGACAGAACTGATTGAAGACGTTTGACACAGCTGATAAAGAGTCAGTTTTGTTAGAGCAGTTGGGGAGACTGACTTTGACAGAACTGATTGAAGACGTTTGACACAGCTGATAAAGAGGCAGTTTTGGCAAATCAGTTGAGGAGACTGACTTTGACAGAACTGATTGAAGACGTTTGACACAGCTGATAAAGAGTCAGTTTTGTTAGAGCAGTTGGGAAGATTACCATTGCCTGAGCTAATTGGTGACTTTGTTTTTCGTAGAGTGTTGGATAGGCAGTTTTTTAGAGCAGGTGAGGAGACTGTGTCTGACGGGACTGAATTTAACAGGAGAACTGAATTTGTCTCTGACAAGAGAATCTCTAGAGCTGATGGAGAGGCAGAGTTGGGGAGATTGTCTTTGGCTGAACTAATTGAAAACTTTGTCTTTAATAAAACGAATGGAGGACAGTTTTTTTTAGAGCAGGTGGGGAGATTATCTCTGTAGGACTGATTGGAGAATTTGTGCTTGACAAAGCGGGTGGAGAAGCAGTTTGGCAGAACAGTTGGGGAAATTACATATAGATAATTTTATATATAGAATATAAAGCCAAGAAATATTGAAAACGAAGAATAGTCCAATCCAATTGAAATTGATAACAAGCTACTAAAAAGGATAGTTTTAAATATAAAGCATGTGCTACGATAGAAGTGCAAGACCATTTAATAAAAAAGAATTATTTTTATAGTTTACTATGAAGGCAGACATGAGGTAGAATGGTGAATCCTGTGCTGTGTATATCTTATTGTTGACAACAGAACTAATGCAAGGATCTGTGTAATGTTGTCTGTAGGATGTACTATGTATTATAGACCTGCAGCGCTCCTCCATTTATCCACTGATAGCGTTAGTTTCTGAAAAAAATATATTTACAATTAATTTTTACTGAGGATTTACATATTAAAAAGCAATAAGAATGTATTTCGCGATACGCGTTTTAAATACAATTTTTGCTCCAACTAGAAGTATCTTCAGTAATTGTCTATCAATTTGAAATTTATGCAAAATAAGCTAGTACGATTTCTAAAAGCAACGAACGTAGGTAGAGATTTTAGCTATAATAATAAACAAAATTGTGTTTATAAGGTTTATTCACAAAAAAGATTTAAGGTTGTTTAAAATAGAGTTAAAGGTTTGACGGATTCGTCAGAGGTTTTTCATGTCTAAAAGTTGTTACGAATTATTCAATATAGTATTTTAACAATGCAGTATTGTATTCGATTTCTTAAAGATGCTTTATCGATGAAAATGAAGAAACGCTCAAGACTTAATTAATCTTTACTGTAAATCTAGAGTATATTAATTTTAGAAAATATTTAAAAGGTTTAAAATTTGTTTTCGAAAATGTATAGAATATTTTTATCAAAAGTGTCCTTCACTACTTTATAAATAACAAGTTATACGCAGTAGATTTACAGATAATTAACGTTATATGTATTTATATATTGCACTGCACTAGGCAAACGTCCAAGGGTTACGCTTCGGGAGTCCAGTGAATGTAATCAACATAAATTGCACTTAAATAAATACACTTCCGAGTACTCTATCTTTATCTGAAATACGGCGTCACTGTTGTACTTACAGAGGATTACATTTTAATTAGCTAAAATTAATACCGTCTTTCTTTACAACGTAGTTTCGCCGTAAGAGGCTATGCCAGTGCGAGCCATGTGAAACAATTACAGAGAGCAAATGAAGAGCTACTATATGCACATAACTTCAGTTATTCGCCTAAAACACAAGAAAATTAATAGTAAAGTTTGTCAATTTCTATTGGCACAATATTGGCGTTACAATTTTCCATTGGAGATTTGTCATTTTCGTCAAAATGGGATACGATGAAGGGATTTTGAAAAACTCAGGAGAAAATAAGGAGTTGTTTAAAATGCCTAGATGATAGGCTAGTAGGTATATTAATAAAAAAGCTCAAAGGGTATAGGCATTTTTAAAAGTCTCAAGAAATAAGTGGATATTAGAGACTTTACGAAATGTGCGATTATTGAAAGTCTCAAGTGATAAAGGGGTATTTGAAAACTTAGGAGGTAAGGAGGTATTAAAATGCACAGGAGACATAGAAGTTATTAAAAAAAAGCTTAATAGATATTGGGATTTTAAACAATTTCAATATAAGGGAATAATGAAGATTGCAGGAGATATAGGCTAAGGAGATTTTGGAAAACTTTAGATATAAGGGCGTATTAAAAATGCACAGGAGATATATGGGGTATTAACAAAGAGCTTAATGGATATTGGGATTGTATCCCCTCAACATAAGAGGATAATGAGGATTTCAGAAAATATGGGCTAATGAGATATTGGAAAACGTAGGAGATAAGGAGGTATTAAAATGCACAGGATATATATATATATATATATGGGTTATTAACAAAAAGCTCAATGGATATTAGGATTTTAAACCATCTCAATATAAGGGGATAGTGAAGATTTCAGGAGATATGGGCTGAGGAGATATTGGAAAACTAAGGAGATAAGGAGGTATTGAAAAAGCTCAGGATTATTGACGAGATTTGGGCTAAACATTCAACAAAGAACTGCCAATCCGGTGTTAGGTTACAACTTTCTATTGGAGATTTGTCATTTTCTTTTCTTACCTCAAACTCAGTACTGGCGTTGCAGGAGTTATTATTTAATGAACGAAACATTTTTGCATTCGTTAACTCAGCATCACAAACTATTGGACTTAGAGAGTTTCTGGTATTATGACAAGGATCAAAACTATTTTAAATAACACGCCTATTCACCTTAAAAATCTGATCCACCTATCTTCATTCTTTGTTACATCATAATTTGCTCCATATTCCTAGTAACTAAAATCATTACATCATTCAATTCTTCCAATCGAATTACTCCTAAACAAATTTATCCTTTCTCTTACAAAGAGGTTTAAACAGGTAGACAGATCTATATGACCTCGATGAAGAATAGGTCCACTCAGGTACCCTTCACAAATGGTGTAGCATTTATTAATTTTAGCAAAATATGTTTTAAAATATAAAACAGCACTAGGTTTAAGCAAAACAGTTTATAGACGACCCAACAATAGTGTAAATTCAAGTACCAAAATTGCATACAATATTATTTCTAAAGATAAAAATGTTAAAAATGTCCCCAAGAAGGTTCCACCCCATGACCTCCCAGGTCGTGCCCCCCAACCATCCTCCTGGCTACGCCTCTGCTTTACACTATTAACATAATTTGCCCTATTCGTAATACCAGGATAATTATGTCAATTCCTTAGATTGCTTTAGAAGAATTTGCATTACGCATGAGAATTAGAGAAAAATATTTGAAAATTATAATATTTTTCTGGAGCACTTGGATTTTTGAGTGGAAAGATTCAAACGGAATGTTATGTTGCGTTATAGCACAAATGTCGTTGACAGAACCGTACAGAGTGTATTTTGTGTTCTACGCGCCGTCAAATCTTTCATTGGCTTTAATTACATAGCTATTGGAGCTGCATTGTAAATATTTAGCCTGGGCCATTTATTCTGTCTCGCCCGTATTTATCGCTTGGCCCGCGGTACACTTTGCAGGTATCTAGTCGTACATAACTGACGTATGTAAATGAAAAGCTTTGCTTTATTTTAGGATTAAGTATGAATTTGGTATACTTGTGGTGCTATCTGTACTACAATCTCTGAAAAATTCAAATAATAGTAGTAACAAACTTTACACTTGTCTTGTCTTTTCCGCTATGAACGGAATCATTTTGGATGCCGAAACTACTTGAAATATCACCTGCTCCACGACATACGTCACGTTAACTGAATACGGTAGCTGAATTTGTTAGACGAGACCCGATTTAAGGGTTAGCAAAATCAAACTGTTAACAGACATCATGGGAAGTGTCACAGAAAGATTGTAGACAGAAAACAACTTTGGCGGGGATGTTTTGATTTTGCCAGATGCAATTGTATGAAGATTCTGAGAATTTTACTGAAAAAGGAAAACAAATACGTATATTGAAGACACCGTTACATACCTATCAAGAGAATGTGAAAATAATCTCAAGAGATAAAGGGGTATTTGAAAACTTAGGAGATAAGGAGCTATTAAAATGCACAGGAGATATATGGGTTAACAAAAAGCTCAATGGATATTGGGATTTTAAACCATCTCACGATAAGAGGATAATGAAGATTTCAGAAGATATGGGCTAACAAGATATTGGAAGACTTAGGAGATAAAGAGGTATTAAAAATGCTCAGGAGTTATATGGCGTGTTTACTAAAAGGTCATAAGATATTGGGATTTTAAACCATCTCAAGATAAGGGGATAGTGAATATTGCAGGAGATATGGCTGTAGGAGATATTGGAAAACTAAGGAGATAAGGAGGTTTTGAAAAAGCTCAGGATTATTGACGAGATTTGGGCTAAACACTCAACAAAGAACTGCCATTCCGGAGTTAAGTCAAATTGAAACTGTTTTAGTAGATGGAGGGCGAAAATAAAATTCGATGGCATGAACTGGATTGGAATTTAAAGCTGTCGTGAACTCGGCTTAGAAGTAGGGGGCTCATAGGCTCATAGAGTTAATGGAAAGTAAGATCTGGGTTTTAATACGAACATCCTGAGATCAAATTAATTAATATAATTTTTGTTAATAATTGCTTAATTATATATATATATATATATATATATATAATTCACAATTTAGATGTGTATCTAAATACTCATAGGCATTGACATAAACAACAGGTGCTTACTAATTTGGTATTTTTATTGCAGTATCGTGTGTACGCGTAAAAAGGAATTCTAAGTAAGGTAGATAACATCTTTGTGATCTTGCAACTTAAATAAGCTATGCCTCTGTTTATTACAGTAAGTATAGTATTGGATGCTATAGTATTCAACTATATAGTTTTATATTAAATAGTTCCCATTCCGAGATTCTCTTGTTATTTCCACGTAAGTTAGACCATTCGTATTAATTAACCACGCCCCCAAATTTGCCTTTTTATTTAAGTAGCTACTGTATTTCAGGTTTGATATAAATCTTGCATAAATATATATTAAATCTTGTTTTAAGAAGTTCACAATGGTTGTCCTTTTGTTTAAACAGCTGCTATTACGATTTAGTCCTTTTCAAACGGTCAGTCATGCTAGTAGTTCGAGTCAGGTACATGCTGATCCTAAGTTCTTACCCATTTTCTGTAGAAGTATGAAACAATTGCATCTTTATTCTTGTTTTGACGGTTAAACGGCTGCTGTTACGAATTAGTCCTTTTCAAGCCGCCAGTTATGTTAGCCGTACGGATCAGGTACATACTGATCGTTAGTTTTTAGTACTTCTGTAGAAGTAAGATAACAGGGTATCATTATTTTTTTTATTGACTGTTAAACGGATGCTGTTACGAACTAGTTTTTTTTTTCTCAAGCCGTCAGTAATGTTAGTCGTACAGGTTAGGTACAGGCTGATCGTTAGTTTTTACCCATTTTCTGTAGAAGTAAGAAAACAGGGTATCATTAGTTTTGTATTGACGGTTAAACGGCTGCTGTTACAAATTAGTTCTTTTTTTTCAAGACGTTTGTCATGTTAGCGGTCAGTTACTTGGAGATCGTTACTTCTTACCCATTGTCTGTAGAAGTAAGAAAAGAGGGTATCATTAGTTTTGTATTGACGGTTAAACGGCTGCTGTTACGATTTAGTTCTTTTTTTCAAGACGTTTGTCATGTTAGCGGTCAGTTACTTGGGGATCGTTACTTTTTACCCATTTTCTGAAGAAGTAAGAAAACAGGGTATCATTAGTTTTGTATTGACGGTTAAACGGCTGCTGTTACGATTTAGTTCTTTTTTTTCAAGACGTTTGTCATGTTAGCGGTCAGTTACTTGGGGATCGTTACTTCTTACCCATTTTCTGAAGAAGTAAGAAAACAGGGTGTCATTAGTTTTGTATTGACGGTTAAACGGCTGATGCTATGAATTAATTGTTCTATTTATTTAAGGATTTTGTTCTGTTGTTTAAGGATTTTGTTCAGGGACTGGTTTACCCTCATCCTTAGCATAGACCGGTCAAGAAGAAAGTCAAATGTATATCTTTATGTTTGCATTAACAGTTAATAAAAGGCTGCTGCTTTTTATGCAATATTCTAACTATTCTTAGTACACTCTCAACTAAAACTTGCTCTACATTTTCTTTGGAGATACAGGTTTATCCTCGGAGAGCACTCATATAAGCACGCACTCGGTATTTTGGTTAAGGATTCACTTAGGTGCAATACATGATCGCGCTTCCCGTAGTCAAGCGTTGAGAACAAATGGGGTTTAACCAATATTTCAGGCTTGAAGAAACTAGATTTGACGGCGGCTCTGGCCTTGAGACGCTTCACCGGAACCGGAACGCCAAATACAAGGAGATAATAATTTCGTAACGTCTTTATATCTAGGCGGCTTGTTTACCCAACGGACCGCGAACTAATTTAGCATATTATGTTTTAATTGTTGTTAACTTAGCGACATCTAATTCCCGAGATGCCATCATCTGTTTACAATTTCTGTTCAGTTTTTTTAAACAAAGTAAGTAATAATTTTAAAAAGTCTACATCCTGGGAAAATAAAACTAATTATCTTTTTAATTACAAAAGGCTATAAATTCCGCATTCAATCAAAACTATGAAACTACAGTGTTTTAATTGCACTTGATCCAGGAGGAACCTATTACTAGCTGTGCTCCACTAAAGTTAATACTTCAATCAATTTAAGGTTGAATATTGTTGTAAACATAAGTTTGGTGGGTAACATAACTTTTCTACCCAGTTGGTTTCATTTTATTAACTTAATTTTAAAAATATTAAGTAACAGTAAAATTAATTCAACTCTGGTTATCTAGTATTTAACAACCACTCTGATTACAACACTTCCACTGATGAGCTTCTGGGCATTTATAATAATGTAGCATTAGGTTATAAAGCTTTCCAATAAAGAGATTAAAATACACTTTGTTTTTATCTAAACGAAGCATTTCTGAATTTCATTTCCTTGCAAATCTCTTTTTTCATATTATTTATTTGTTTAACTATAAATATGATTGAATAACCAATTCACATTAATCTTTGCAATAAATATAAATAAGATTGATAATTTGTTATTAATATCAATGTTGAATTACATAGATTTATAGTTTGAGATATAGTTTAATAGTTACTATTCATTTTATTTAATTTATATATATATATTTAGTAATTAATTCAATCAGACATGGAACAGTGGAGATTTGGACGTGAATGTAGAATTGTTTATAGAGAAAATTAAACAATATATGTTTGAGTACATTTTTTTGCCTTTCCTAACTTTTCAATATTCTCTTCCGAGAATACTATTGAAGTTAATACTGAAGAGAAAACCTACTCCAGAAAGTATTGAAGTTGAATGAAGTATGAAAGAAGTATAGTTCAGAAATATGAGACTATTGAAGTTTTGAGAATGCAGTTAATCCGAAGTGCGTCAACTGAAGAGAATATTGAAAAGATAGGAAAGGCAGAAAAATGTACTCAAACATAAAGAAATATTCCTAACAGAAGTGAAGATGAGTGTATTCATAATTTGAAATTAAACAACATCGGACAAAATGAGATGTGCGAAGCGAAGAGTATAAGGACAAGGTAAAAATAGCTATCGGCTTGGGAGGGAATCTGCAAAAACAGGATTTTAGATTTCCAAATAAAATAAGAAGAAGACAGAAATTCAATAAGTATTGTACTAATGTATATGTACAGTAAGAATGAAAAAACTACTTTTTTTGTAAACTTGCACTTGTTTTCGTTCCATCTCGTAGGAGAAACAACGTAGAGTGAAGCCTGTTTCCAACATGGAAAATAAATATCAAAAAGATAGGATTGAAGTGACTTGGATACTTATGTCATGTGCACTGAAACTCTGATAGGTATCAAAAAGATTGCATTGAAAATTATCTCGGCGTCCCGATTACTTTCAAGCTCAAATCGCCTACCCTGCGTCAGCCCAGATAGGCCGATAGCTATCGGCGTCCCATGTGCGTTGCCCCATTTCTCCCAAGGTACTTCTGCCTATCCGATTGAAAACTAACTCGGCGTCCCGATTACTTTCAAGCTCATGTCGCCTACCCTAAAGAGGCTGGCCGCAGCGGTTAGGCTAGTGTGCTATGAGCCTTAGCAACTGTTACAGTCATTGCGATAGACAGTTTCCGTAAATCCTTTTGAAATTAGTGAGTAGTAAAAGAGGGAATTTTTTGTTGGATAGTGAGGAATTAGTGAAGCAGAGAGCGGTAACCGTAGTCGTACAATACAAAATAGAAATTAAAAAATTTGTAACAATATCTTTTTTGTAACAATTAGAGGAAATAATAAAAACATTTACGTCAAAGTAAATTTTATTTTACAAGAAATACAAGAAAGACAGACACATAGTGTCGCATTATTCAAGTTTACAATTTTGGATGAAAATGCATCAAAGAATATTGAGTAAGAGGCAAAGAATGTTTTAGACCCTTAGTTCTACAGGATAAATCCACCACTATCCTGAGTAAGTTTTTGAATCAGTGTTTCTTGTAACGTCGCGCTGAGCGGATTTTTGTCGCTCGTGTGTCATCTAACCGGAGCGACAATGTCCAACCTGATCTGGTGATTAAAATCGCTGTATTGTAGCATCCTAAAGGGAATACCTCAGGCGCGATTATTTCAGAGCGAGAATAATTCCCTCATGTGAAATTGACTAAGGACAAAATGACCATTTTTACGGTGACGGTGGTCTCTTGGGAACATATTCTGTAATGTTTTAATTGGCTATGGTTTTGCCAGTTTGTGTTGACATTTGGTACTAACATCGTTATAGCGACGCTAAAAGAGTCAAGCGGATTTAGCCGCTCGTGTGGCATCTAACTCATACGACATTGTGGCTTCTTCTACCAATTATATAGCTTATTTGACACCATATGGCGACTATTTCAACCGTGATTAATTTACAGCGAGAATAACCGCCTCGTGTGCCATTACCAAAAATCGCTAACACTGACCGTTTTTACGGTCAACCATTAGCTTCTGGCAGATTTTTGTTCTTCAATGTCCAGAATAAACGTGTTCTTTGTTTTATTAGGGAACACTATTTGCATCAGAGCTTATAGAGATATATTACAGTAGGTTATTATATAGTGAAAGTTTGAACTTAACAGACGTAAATATTGTTTTTATTTGTGTTCATTTAGCATTTATTTTTCACTAGCCTAAACGTGTCTATTGTCTGCTTGGAAGAAGCCACTTATAGTAAGAGGGAAATAGGATTTAGATAAACGTCCTACTTGAGTTGATTAGTGGTTTTTGTCAAGTGTTTAATATAGTAGAATAAATTTGTTTATAACAAAATATTTACAACTAAGCATTTAAGGAATCGTTGCCCAAATAGACAAACTACTTCAAATTTAAGTGTAAAGCTTATTTACTCATATAAAAGATATATAAATATAGTACGATGGATAATATCCCCTTTAATGTGGAATTGTTCTTTTTAAAATTAAATTTCTATACCGATATATTATTGTTAAAAGAAACTTCAAATATAATTCATTGATTATAAGTAATTATTTCGTAACTGAGTGATTATTTTTGAACTTACGTTTCGAAATAATCATTTCATTCGCTGAATGAAAGTTCAATGAACTGATTGTTTAGAAATGTGTCAGCAAGTAAGTTCAAAAGTATGCAATCAGTTACGCAATAATTAATTGTAATTTAATTAGTTAATTCAAGATTATTACAACAAGCAACAGCATATATAATTTGGTTCCTGAATGGAAGGAACGTTTACACTTTAAACATGACACTGATGTTTTTTGAAGTGTTGGTTTTGACCCCGCACTGCAGCCCTGTCCACCCTATCGATCTCAAGGTCAGGGACACGGTTAAACCTCACGCACCTGTACTGCTGCAGAGAGTAAACCGTTGTCTATGTGATACGTAATCAAGTTTCCTGAATGGGTATAGGAAAAAGGGAAATATTCGTTTTAGAAATTCCATTTTTCCTAGAGTCCTGACAGCTAGTTACTATAATATGACGAAGAACCAGATCCAATACATTTTATATATTATAAAATACGACAGTAAAGACACACTAAACAATACAATATAGTACACAACACAACCGATGAAAACACAATGAAACTTAATATAATATAATACGAACTACAACTGTAGTCATCATAATGAATTTTCTAAATAACAACACTTTCGTTGAAGTAATTCTATTCTTGCGTTTAAACGCCAGGCAAGTCGACATCATAGAAATCCGTCAGAGTCCGGCCCCATAATTTGTCGATCTGTTCAACAGCAAACACCCACCGACAACCAAACATCATTAAACCGATCTATCTTCATTATGTTTACAGAGGGTGTAATTAAAAGAACTGCCTGCGATATCGAATTGCAGTCATAATTATATTTAATCACCTGTTAACCTCCCTCAGTTCCCCAATAACTTAGTTTTAATTAAATTTGTACTTAATTATACCCCACTCAAGAAGCACAACGTCATATCCCTTTCCAAAATGATGCTGATGATGGAACCACCGTTTTAACCTTTAGATAGGCAGTATATGATAATATTGATTAGATTTTAAGATTGATATTATTAGGTAATTAGTGTAAGAACATTATATTATACAAGGTTTGTGGTTTTTAATAACAATTAAATGAATATTTCTCTTAGATAAGAGTAATTTATTGCGAGCAAAAATACAATTCAATATGAATTTTATATCTCGACTTATACTTAGATTAGACTTTCAAAGTTTGATGACATTTTGAATGATTAGGCCAACACCAGATTAAGTAGATATTATGCACTGATACATACTGCAATATCATTCAGTATATCCTTCAACAAAACGTTAGGGTTCAAAGACGTGCTCGATAAAAACTCCCTTACGTACTCGCTCAAAAGTACTTTTAAGGATATTTTTCAGCAGACTAATGGGGTCAAGCCACTAGGATAGACCCAGGGATACTTGCTGCAGCGTTCCTCCCAGAGTATCGTTTAGCAGACATTTCGGGTCAGACAAGTACAAGTAGGGCGTAAAAAGCGATACGTGTTGCAGCGTTTCTTTCAGGGTATAGTTTAGCAATCACTTGGGGACAAACAACAAGATGTATTAAGCAATACTTGCTGCAGCGTTCCTTCCATTGTATAGTTTAGCAATTACTTGGGGACAGAAAACTAGATGTATTAAGCAATACTTGCTCCAGCGTTCCTTCCATTGTTTAGTTTAGCAATTACTTGGGGACAGACAGCTAGATGTATTAAGCAATACTTGCTGCAGCGTTCCTTCCATTGTATAGTTTAGCAATTACTTGGGGACAGACAGCTAGATGTTTTAAGCAATACTTGCTGCAGCGTTCCTTCCATTGTATAGTTTAGCAATTACTTGGGGACAGACAGCTAGATGTTTTAAGCAATACTTGCTGCAGCGTTCCTTCCATTGTATAGTTTAGCAATTACTTGGGGACAGACAATTAGATGTATTAAGCAACACTTGCTGCAGCGTTCCTTTCAGAGTATAGTTTAGCAGACAGTCTGGGTCAGACAATCAGCGTGTATAAAGCAATACATGCTACAATGTACCTTTCAGAATATAGTTTAGCAGACAGTTGGGGTCAGACAACTAGCGTGTATAAAGCGATACTTGCTGCAGCGTTCCTTTCAGGGTATAGTTTAGCAGACACGTAGGGTCATACAGGTTGGGTCAGACAACTAGATGTATAAAGCGATACTTGCTGCAGCGTTCCTTTCAAGGTATAGTTTAGCAGACACGTAGGGTCATACAGGTTGGGTCAAACAACTAGATGTATAAAGCGATACTTGCTGCTACGTTTCTTTCAGGGTATAGTTAAGCAGACACGTAGGGTCAGACAGGATGGGTCAGACAACTAGATGTATAAAGCGATACTTGCTGCTACGTTTCTTTCAGGGTATAGTTTAGCAGACACGTAGGGTCAGACAGGTTGGGTCAGACAACTAGATGTATAAAGCTATACTTGCTGCAGCGTTTCTTTCAGGGTATAGTTAAGCAGACACGTAGGATCAGACAGGTTGGGTCAGACAACTAGATGTATAAAGCGATACTTGCTGCAGCGTTTCTTTCAGGGTATAGTTAAGCAGACACGTAAGGTCAGACAGGTTGGGTCAGACAACTAGATGTATAAAGCTATACTTGCTGCAGCGTTTCTTTCAGGGTATAGTTTAGCAGACACGTAGGGTCAGACAGGATGGGTCAGACAACTAGATGTATAAAACGATACCTGCGGCAGCGTTCCTTCCAGGGTATAGTTTAGCAGACACGTAGGGTGAGACAGGTTGGGTCAGGCAACTAGATGTATAAAGCTATACTTGCTGCAGCGTTTCTTTCAGGGTATAGTTTAGCAGACACGTAGGGTCAGACAGGTTGGGTCAGACAACTAGATGTATAAAACGATACCTGCGGCAGCGTTCCTTCCAGGGTATAGTTTAGCAGACACGTAGGGTGAGACAGGTTGGGTCAGGCAACTAGATGTATAAAGCTATACTTGCTGCAGCGTTTCTTTCAGGGTATAGTTTAGCAGACACGTAGGGTCAGACAGGTTGGGTCAGACAACTAGATGTATAAAGCGATACATGCTGCTACGTTTCTTTCAGGGTATAGTTAAGCAGACACGTAGGGTCAGACAGGATGGGTCAAACAACTAGATGTATAAAGCGATACTTGCTGCTACGTTTCTTTCAGGGTATAGTTAAGCAGACACGTAGGGTCAGACAGGATGGGTCAAACAACTAGATGTATAAAGCGATACTTGCTGCTACGTTTCTTTCAGGGTATAGTTAAGCAGACACGTAGGGTCAGACAGGATGGGTCAAACAACTAGATGTATAAAGCGATACTTGCTGCTACGTTTCTTTCAGGGTATAGTTAAGCAGACACGTAGGGTCAGACAGGATGGGTCAAACAACTAGATGTATAAAGCGATACTTGCTGCTACGTTTCTTTCAGGGTATAGTTTAGCAGACACGTAGGGTCAGACAGGATGGGTCAAACAACTAGATGTATAAAGCGATACTTGCTGCAGTGTTTCTTTCAGGGTATAGTTAAGCAGACACGTAGGGTCAGACAACTAGATGTATAAAGCTATACTTGCTGCAGCGTTTCTTTCAGGGCATAGTTAAGCAGACACGTAGGGTCAGACAGTTTGGGTCAGACAACTAGATGTATAAAGCGATACTTGCTGCACCGTTTCTTTCAGGGTATAGTTTAGCAGACACGTAGGGTCAGACAGGATGGGTCAAACAACTAGATGTATAAAGCGATACTTGCTGCAGTGTTTCTTTCAGGGTATAGTTAAGCAGACACGTAGGGTCAGACAGGATGGGTCAGACAACTAGATGTATAAAACGATACCTGCGGCAGCGTTCCTTCCAGGGTATCGTTAGCAGCTAGTATATAGCAGAGACTTAGTTATACTTGTAGAATTATAGCGAATATTTCCGTTAAATTAAAAAAAAAAATTATATAAGTTACTTATTCAGATTTTTTAAAAATATTATACGTAATTTTAAAAATTTTAAAACCTTCTATTTCCTCCATATTTTAATATACAAAACGAAGGTATAAATTCTGTGTAGAGAACCAGATGTTGAAATACTCCACTTTTATACGCAGCCCAAATGTAAGAGAGGCGACTTATAGCAGACGCCTACTGTGACGATTTACGACTCCGGCTGATTAGACTGGAAACCTGGATCAGTGGTCACGACGTGCGTTCGTGCGTGCGAGCTGCGTGACACAACGGTGCGTAGGTAAACCGATTGGATGCAGAGTTTAAAGGTCAACTCTGTCTAACTGTATCCAAGGACCTAGTTCCCGAGATGTGATCATTCATACAACGGCTTATCACTGAAAAGGTCTCGTGTGAAGGAAGCCAATAATCGGGTATTCGGCTTACTTTTAGCTGCCAGCGGAAGTGACAACGATTACTCCTCCGCCAACTGGATATCAACTCGTCAAAATCTTTCCGATTTGACACATCCCAATGTCACTCAATGGCAAGGGTATATGACGTGCTCACGACAAGTGTACGCTCTACCGGCAGGATTATCTGACCTTACTCAGGCAGAGTAAGGAGGTTTTACCACGCCAGAACCACGGTGTAACTATTGTCTTACCACCATTTTCACTTCAGTCTGTGTAAATTAGCGGGTCATTAAAACTTGGCAAGTTAGTAGAGTGTCGGAGACAAAGTTTCCAGTTATTGTTGCTAACTTTAAGTTTCACACTGGCTGAGACAATTCCTCACGCTTTATGGTCCAGGTTTTTATGCCATTGTTTCAGACAGTTTTGTAGAAATGTGTGTGATAAAAGCAGCTAGAGATTAATAAAATTTATGTTGTACACCTTGCTCTAACTTTCCCCATCAACATTTCCTTTCAAGCTTTACTCGGGAGATATTTTCGTAAAGTCGTATCTCAATTAAACTCGATTCCAACAAGTTTGTTTTTAGAGTGATACCATACTTACTGGATTATTTTTGAAAATTTAATAGTTATTTTTATACTTGAAGTATGGTTGATTTATTTATATTTATATCATTTTTTCAATCCCTCCTATTAGTTCGCACTCTGTTATATATATAGTATATATATATATATATATATATATATATATATATATATATATATATATATATAATTCAAATTTTCAATCGTTAATAAAATACTTTTTATTCATCCACTCAAATTCAAATACAAGCTATTTAAACTTGTATTAGATGAAACGTGATGTAATTTTTTTTCAATAATTATTCATTAATTAAATTTAGTTAATTATGTTGAAAAAACATATGTTTTCATTGAAAAAACTATTTATCGTGACAGAAGGAGGTCGAGTATCAGGAAGTTTCTTGAACATGTTTCTTTGCTTTACTTAAACGGGACTTAATAAAGGTATTGTAGAATCGGAGACAGTTGTTTTTCCGTTAATAAGAATGGGTATAATGCACTTTAGGCTTTGGAAAAGCTCAAACAGCCGCAGAGAAATCCTCAGGGCCGGTTTCGACTACTTTCCAGTTAAAAATAATATAAACGATAGATCTAGAGTATATTACTGCTTTGAAACTATAAATTTTGAATTTTTCATTTTCTAAATAGCTACACTCGTTAAAATTAAAATGGGATCCGTTTTCAAAATAACGTGGCAAACATTTTAAAAATAAGTTTTTGCTACATTTAGCGAAATATATACCTAAGCCGGGTTTTGTTAGACAAACAAATAGTCAATTACTGGAAAGTACTGCCGTTTACAGTAAGAGAGCATTTTAAAAAACTTTGTCAAACGCATAAAAAGGAATTTTCGAATTAGAAAACTCATTTTATTAAGACAGCCAAGAAGTTATATACGAAATGAAAACAAATAGAACGTTCCAAGTAAAGAATTTATCGTTTTTTTTGCCTCACCTCTAATAAAGTTCTTCTAAGATAATTTTGTATCTATTTCATAACATTTTCATCTCTTTCCAAAACTCATTCATCCATGCAATTTTATCGTTTATTAACTCATTCAAGCCCCCCCACTCCACAGCTTTTATCTACTTTTTCACCCCCATTTTACTGTTTTATCTACTTATAACACACCCCCCCATCCGTTTTCCATTTTCTTACCTGTTCGATTTTCCTATTTCTGGGCTTACGTCTTCTTAACACTAAAGAAACTTTAAAACGCTAGTTAAAACCAGAGGTTTTCGACGTCACCTGCTTTATTCTTGAAGTTGTCACTAATTTAAACAAAATTTACTTTTTTATCCAAGAAAATTTTTGTTTGCTCTCTGTATTTCCAAAGAATACCGTCTCCAGAAATTGTAACTATATTTGCGTTATTATAAAGATCTATCTGTCCAAGAAGAAACTACCCCTACTGAAAGTTCGCCTAAAATCTGTTCTTTACAGTAAGTATATTTATGCTCTCCATGTAGAAGAGGCTCTTGCATTTTATACATGAAGCTATGTTTTCTTTAATGTAACACAATGTCGAAATAGACCACAAACTAAAATATTTAATAAAACGAATTTATACATTCCAGTTCCATTTTACCATCATACGTGGCTCCAAACATTTTAATTCTTAATTTGGTTTCCATAGAAACGAATGTAAAAAATTTTACACAATTTAAAAAAAACACAAAAAATAAGTTTTATTTCAATAAATTCAATACATAAAAATATTAAATATATTACAATTATTACAAATATTACAATGATTTCTTATAATATAATTTGTATGCAAATATTTTTGTGTTCTGGCTGACGGCCCACTCAAAAGCTGGTTCAGTTGGTGTAGTGTTGTTGTTTTGAGAAAGCAGGCCGCTATATTACCACATTACGTTGTGATATAGCTACTATTATAATATAATATATTAGAATATACTATATTATAATAATAGTGCCTGAAAGCTGGCATGAAACAGTGCTAGAGTGCCGCGGCTACCCATTCGCACACTGCTTCATACCCCTAACTAGTGTAAAGAGGTGTAAAAAAAAAATTAACTGAAACAGCAAATGAGTGTGTGTTGTGTGTTTTAACGTAGTGCGATATCGTCACCGAATCTACGGGCTGACGAGTGACCTCCGAGCTATAATGCCCCCTTCACGTCCGAGCATTATTGTGTCTTTGGTGTGGTGTGTGTGTGTAAGTTCCTAAACGTGTAAGCCATCAGCCAGCTACCCCTTCTAATAATATCGTGATCAGAAAGAGTAGAGTGTTGCCTTCTAAAGTTGGCGGGTTTTTGGCTTCAGAATCCTCAACCTAAAGTAGGGCCTGAAAATACGTTAGGGAGAACGGTATTGTTGCTTACCATGGATATTAAACCTTATTGTTGTTAAATTTTTAACTTTTAAAATGAATTAAATATTTTATCTCATAATTTACTTTTATCAACTTAAACGAATTTTGCTTTGTTATGACTCGATATAACTTGACTAACTTTGAGTTTGATATTATTATAGAAGATGTTTAATTTTTATCTTCCTTTAGCAATTTTATTTTAAACAAAAACGTATACACTAACATTATTTTGAATAAACCTCGGCATGCCTGTTCCAACAAATTTAAACGGATTTGGTTGGTTTCTTTTTTTAAATAATGTACTGGAGCCCTTTGCAAAGTATTGTTTTTGTTTGATGTCGAGAATTGTTAGTTAATAATTATTAACGAAACTGTGTGTGTGTGTGTGTGTGTGTGTGAGAGAGAGAAAGAGAGATTTTATGTGCTTATGGTTTATGTTATTTTATTACTATTAATGTTATTGTATTACTGTATTATTAATGTTATTGTATTATAATTGTGAGAAATAAAGCTTTTATTGTCTATTTCTTTCTTATCGTTCTCGGTTCGCTCGATCACTTCACCTGCGATTATCGTAACCTCTACTAACTCCGAACGTATTGAACGATCAACATTTCTTTGCTCCAGAGAATAATTAATCTAATTCCAACGTTAATGCGCCATAAAATGGCAATTAATTTTTGAAACTTTGTCTTGGGAAAATAAATTAACTCCCAGAACCATCGAAATGTCCACGCTTCCTCTCAGTTGCCAACGCCCTCCTCTAAAGGGTTTCCTGGTTGTTCAGGTGTGCAGATTCTCGTCATACTAAATATTGTTATAAAGGCAGACAATTGTTTACGCAGGGAACTGCCTGCAAACTAGCGCATAGAGAAACGAAACCACTTGGGGAAATATAAAGTCGCGTCACACAAAACTAGCGCATAGAGAAACGAAACCACTTGGGGAAATATAAAGTCTCATCAAAGGAAAATAAACATAACGAATAATAACGAACATCAAGTCATATTCAAGAATGTTTATTCTCGTACTGAACTTAACTCAATTATAGTTTATAATTTGTGTAGACAGTCATTGATGGGAATGATGACTTATCATTGTCAATCAGTCAGAGAAGGAAGGGGATTTTGGACCCGGTGGTTCCTGCAGGATCTATTTTCCTCGACACTAGCTAGTCAACTTTACTCTTGCTCTACCACTCTAACCTTCTGATCGGCAATTCCCTTGCCACTGTCCTAGCTTCCTGGTACACCATCCACTTTATCAAGCATCCTGGCCTGCCGGCCAACCACTTTTTTTGTCAACTACCCCTACCTGCTTATAAAACGTTCTCTTTATCAATCACCCTAACCTCCTTGTTAATCATCCTCTTCCACCCTAACCTCCTGCCTAACCATCCTTTTCCACAATAACCTTCTGCTTAACCACCCTCTTCTACCCTAACCTCCTGTCTAACCATCCTTTTCCACAATAACCTTCTGCTTAACCATCCTCTTCCACCCTAACCTCCTGTCTAACCATCCTCTTCCACCCTAACCTCCTGTCTAACCATCCTTTTCCACAATAACCTTCTGCTTAACCATCCTCTTCCACCCTAACCTCCTTGTTAACCATCCTCTTCCACCCTAACCTCCTGTCTAACCATCCTTTTCCACAATAACCTTCTGCTTAACCATCCTCTTCCACCTCCTGTTTAACCATCCTCTTCCACCCTAACCTCCTGTCTAACCATCCTCTTCCACCTCCTGTTTAACCATCCTCTTCCACAATAACCTTCAGCTTAACCATCCTCTTCCATCCTAATTTCGCTTAACCATCCTGTTTCCCGTTTTTTCATTGAGAGAAAAACTTTTCACAAAAGAGCCAAGGTATGCAATATATTTATTTCGTCCCATTTGTCTTAAAATAAGTGATAACATTTGATTTCATAAAGCAGTTGATTTTTTTGCTGTAGGTTATTTGGTAGAACAGCTGTTTTAGCGCACAAGTTATATTACTTTACTTTTAATAATTGTAATTATTTAATAAAACGTAACTAAAATAAAATATTTCTTTGTTAACCTAAGTTGGAATTGACTTTAAAAAATTTTGTTTATATTCCTTGTTTATTATATAAAAGTTGTTTTATAATTGTTAAAGAAAATTTTATTATCAGATATAAATATATTTTATGCTATGGCTTGTAAAAATTTTTTAAAAAAATTATTTTAGTCAATATAGAAAAGAAAATTTAGTGTCCGACAAGGATGGTCAGAGTAAAACAGGGTTCAGAGAGGCAGGTTTTTTCCAGCGGGCTCTACAAAATAGATTTCTCCGTGCTCGCTGTTTTTTTTTTTTACCAAAGTCTAAGTAACTTGGGTTTGATTTTATTAAAATAAGAAATCAATTCAAAATAATTCTGTTAAAAGTTTATGTAGGTAAATGTTAAATGTTTTACCATGCAAAAGTTTTATTAAAAAATAAACTACTACTTGTGTAACAAAAAAATAGATTTCAAATTGTATTTTTCAGTAAATAATATCGACAGTTTAGGCGAGTTTTGTCATGATAGGAGCAATGAAAATTCTTATCAGATACAAAACTTAATTCTTTATCAGAACTTAATAAATACAGCTTTAATTAACCAACAGTTTTGTAAGCTGGAAAAATGAATTATAACTTATATAATGTTTTTAAGTAGGTTGAAGTAAATTTACTAATGTTATTAGGGATTTAGGTAAAACAAGATCTAAATATATTTTAAAGCAACTGTAAAGGCCATAAATGTATACATATTATTTGCACTTTTGTAAGAAATTTAACCAAGTTTATCAAAATTCGATTCAAATATTCATTCATAAATGTGTTTTTTTTAGTTTTCATTTAAGTAAGGTTTACCGTTTTAGGAATTGTTCTCTAATGAATATTAGTTCCAATGGATTTGAAGGTTCAATATTTGTATTAGAATAAACGGCGATTCTTCTTCTTCTTTTTATTGTGCCGTGTCCTATCGAACGTTGGCGATCATCAGCGCTATTAGGACCTGGTCCACTCCTCTTCTAAACAGTGTCCTTGTGCTTGCTCCGTACCATTGTCGTAAGCTCTCCAGACAAGATGTCCTGTGACTGACCAGATCTCTTGTGCCATCAATTTTACCTTGTATAATAAGCTAAAGCTGTTGCTATTTTGTATTACGTAAAATATGTCGAAAATATTATTATTTTATTATTATTTTTTTGTTGTTAATAGTGTGTATCATTTCTGTTTGTTCAGCTGATAGAGGTTTGATAAACCACGAAATACGCAGCATACGCCAGTAAGTCCACATTTCGAAAGCTTCCAGTGTTTTACACCTGGGGTCTGTGACTCATGCTTCGCCTCCATACATGAGTATACTGAACCTCTAAGAATACGAATCCTTAAGGGTAGATCGATATCACGGATGCATAGTACGGCCTTCATTTTGATAAGGGGGCCTCGAGATTGTGAGGTCTTTATTTCTTCATTTCTATTCGGGCCTTTATTTCTTGTGTGGTGCCCCAATTTTCATTGTACGTCCAAAATACTTGCACTGCTGGACGCGTTCTATTGGTTTTATTCCCACTCTCCATCACGACTAAACATCTCCTTTTTGCCTGCTTACCAGCCAAAGTCTGAAAACTGTGATTAACTTTCTGAAATACAGCTCAGCCATGGTGTAAAATCTAAGTTAGGAATAGAAGATTTTACAATGGTAAAATTAGAATTTATATTTTCCTATCTTTGAAAAGCAATCCGTAACTAAAGCTATTGGAATAAGACCCTAAGTACATAATTAGGCTCAGTATATTTCACAGATTACTCGATCTTTCCGGCTGGATGGCTAACGGAAACATTAGTGCAGCTCTGAAAGTTTCTCTTTACTCGGAATATTTAATTCTTAAGATATTACAAAAAGGAATTGTGGTGTATATACTACACTCGCGAACGAACGCGCGTACACTTATATCTTTCTTACACAGACACGCTCGCCCACCCTCGGGCGAACACACGCGTACATACTGGCTCGCTTACATAGACGAACACGCGCGCTCTAACATAGCAAGAGACTAAGTTTTCCTGCCCAGTAATATTTAGCAACCCTAACATTGTTTGCCAAACGAGAGTAACATCATTCTTAGAATGCTGCACTGTTGCTCCTAGATATTCCTAGGATGTTTACGCTATCACACGATTCCGAAGTCACGCTATAGGCTTTAAAGCACAAAATACAGTGCTTCAAATTTTAATAATTAAAAAATTAAATTATATTGTTTTTAAGTCTTTTTATTTTGTATTTAGGTTTTGATTTTGTTAGAAACAAAAAGGCCTCAAGGCCTTACATATTCTCTTTTTTTTATCTGGAGGCGATTGTGCACGAGGTACAATATGGAATTATAAAAAGAAAGGGAACATTTTAAAATGAGGGGAAGGGGACATTTTAAACGTTGAAAAAACATTTCAAAAGTCAACCACAAATCTGTATTTTTAAATAAATCTTTAGAATAAAATCTTTGTGGCAACAAATATAAACTGCAATGAAGAGGTTCAGTAGAAGGCAGGCTTTAGCGAACCACTTACAGTATTTCAATTTGTTGACAAGTGAAGCCGAGGTAGTTCACCCACGCCGAAGACTCCTGCCGAAGTTTCGGAATCCGGCCACTCTCGCCATTAAGTTTTAACAGCCAATTTGTTATTCATTACAGTAATGGTCCAACTAGATCGTGTTCGGATTATAGTAACGGCCTCCCGTCGGAATGTCCTTTAATTGACCTTTAAACAAATTACAACATTCTCGTTTTAACATTCCTGGCGTAAATATATTTCGACTAATCGAACATCTGAAAGCATCGAGTGTGGTTTGGGAAAGCAGAATGCACCATTAGTGCAAAACGTGTTTCACTTATCTGAATTATGTTTTGCTCTTTTAAAATCTTCTGCGGCATTTTTGCGTGAGTGTTCTTGGCAATACGTACATTCGGTAAAAACAAGTGTTTTTCAAATCGTTTTCAATCTTCAACTACTTTTATAAAAGGAATTATGCTATGAAGCTGCGTGGATTTTCCTCAGTGACAAATATTCACTTAATGTAGTTCGGTGAAGACCAGTCAAGCCATGAAATCTATCTAGCGCCTTATAGACATCAAGGGGGAGACATTGCAAGCCAGAGGCCCCAGTAATGTGTCTTGGCAGTATCCTCGAGTAGCACCTGTTCTCTTCCCTATAATCATACTATGGCCTTTAATATAGGAAGGCATGATCGTGCCAAGCTCTCCCCATTCACCTTAATCTCCCCTAAGCCACTCTTGTTGTTGGCCACTTACCACCAACCCTGATAACTTCGTTAAATAGTACTGATAAAGTTAGAAAAAAAAATTTTTTAAGAAAGTTTTTCTGTGGTTTTATCAAACATTTTTCAAAAACTGTAGTACATAAAATATAATGTGAAAATACATTTTGGTAAATTGAAATGAAAATCAAATGTAGCGAAAAACTGATGTTTTAATTAAATAAAATGATAATAAATACACAAAAACCTCTTAACCACAAACTTTCTTTAATTTACCCTTATGTACATTTCAGTTACAAAGTAACCATTCTCAGAGGGATAACATACAAAGACTCTTTGTATGTTATCCCTCTGAGGATGGTTACTTTGTAACTGAAATGTACATAAGGGTAAATTAAAGAAAGTTTGTGGTTAAGAGGTTTTTGTGTATTTATTATTAAATTCAACCACAGTATATTCCTAATAAATAGTAAATAAAATGATGGTAATCATTGCAAGACTGTCGAGTCTGTCATAAAACTAGACAGTTTTAGTAAAAAAAGTTTTTATGAGAAAACAATAAAGACCGAGAATTTCAGTCTTTACTCATTTAGTAGCCTACAGTTTATTCGGTCATTTTGAAACACCGACCTATTGTAAAACAACCTCCATCATTTCATAACACAACGTCAACAGGTTCCATTATTTCATAGCACACGTAAAACAGCTCCCATCATTTCATAAACCTCGTAAACATATCCACTATTTCATGTTCACCGTAACCTACTTAGTAATTTCCCAACCCAACGTAAACATCTTTATCATTTCATAACCCACCGTAAATAGCTTTCATAATTTCATAACCGACTGGAAACAGTTTAATCATTTCATAACCCACCGTAAACAGGTCTCGTTATTTCATAACCTGCTGGCTGTAAACACCTTCCATCATTTTATAGCCAACGTCAACAGCTTAATCAGTCATAACCCGCTGTAAAAAGCTTCCATAATTTCATAACCCCCCTTTAACAACTTCCATTACCTTATAACCCGCTCTAAACAGTGTCCATCATTTTATAACTCACCATCAACAGCTTCCATCATTTCATAACCCACCGTAAACAGCTTCCATAATTTCATAATCCACCGTAAACAACTTCCATTATTTCATAACCCATTGTAAACGGCTACCATTATTTTATAACCCATCTTTAATAGCTTATACCATTTCATAACCTACCGAAAACAGCTTCCATTATTTCATAACCCGTTGTAAACGGCAACCATCATTTTATAACGCATTTTTAACAGCTTATATCATTTCATAACCCACCATAAACAGCTTCCATAATTTCGTAATCAACCGTAAACAACTTCCATTATTTCATAACCCATTGTAAACGGCTACCATTATTTTATAACCCATCTTTAATAGCTTATACCATTTCATAACCTACCG
>JBAIZL010000005.1:223283601-223331101 GCA_036971475.1 Prosapia bicincta
TACAATATTCATACTGGCTTATCGCTTTATGATGATATGATAGGTCCTTGGTGGCACCTTACTTTGTAGAGCACTATGCTGTTACCTTTGTTCTCTTTTCCCATTCCTAACACAGGATCGCTTAGTGTAAATGTCTCTGGTGTTAAAGCTCACTCAGATTTCAGTAGCCTGTGATCAGCTCGGTTGTAGCCTACTTAGGGAGAGTAGTTCTTTATCCCACCTAACTGCCGGTTAACCCGCCGATACTTGGTTTTACTACAGCCCAAGGACGCATTTCAATCTTAGACCCCTAAGCGAACCAAATATCACTGTTTGGATCTACTTTCCATCCACAATCATTTATTGGGAATGTGAATTTTTTTAACTTCCATTTCTTGTTGTTAAAGACAGTGTTTATCCGGATGTTCTATTCACAGCTCCTTCAGGACATCGTCATTCAGCGGTTTATGTCTCCTGGTACTTATCTTCCGGTACCAGACACAACTCAGTTGGTATGCCGTCTTCATGGCCTCCGATTGAAGCATAGATTAACCTGGACACAATGATGGCGGAATAGTTCCATCTCATCTATCGTGGACCCATTGCCCACTTCGCCCCAGAACTTAGCTGCGACTCTTGTATTTTTCCTCTAGGTGTCTACGCCAGAACTACCTTCTATCCAGGAACATCTCTAGATACACATAATGTCTGTGTTACCTATGTCCATTCTTTCCAGACTTAGATTTGTACAACTGAAATAAATCTATTTAAATAAATGGTATAAAATAAGAATATGAGACATTTGTAATACAATCGTCTTTATTGCAGTTAGGGAAGCCAGAAGAGGACACTGACATATACGAGCTTCAGAGAAGTCACAGAACCAGAACCAGCCCCCGTTATTTAAGGTAAGGAGAGTAAAACATTATCTAAGATATGGTTTATATATTGAAGGTTTTCCGCTTTTTTCATTACCAAACTCTCTTCAAATAGTTTATCCAGTACACTGACATCCTTACACCAAATGGCGTGACTTCGTGTCACGAGATAGGCGAATGTAACAGAAATAGATACTGATTTAAATAGACGAAGATAGAGATGTGACACAATGAGGGTATGATGTTCCGTTACTGCATATATTACGCAAAGCAAACAATGCGTTTCTCCGTTGTAAAGTAAACACAGAGTTATTCTTATAAAATGTATCTTGTGTTGGTGTATTGTATATTTACATAGTGGCGATAAGCTCACATAGATCGATTATTTGTCTAATAATTCAAAATAATGCAATAATTCAAAATAATAGTTTTAGTTTCTAAAAAATTCTCTCAAGGATTTCTTGACAGAGTAAAATCATTGTTTCTCATTTAATCCAGGAAATGATTAAAAGACTCGAGAATTTTTTCAGCTTATTTTGGAATGGGTTTTTTGCATTCAGAAAAACACTAAAAGTGTGGTTGAGCATTTTTCGAAAATAGTCATGAGGTGCAATTAAAGTAGCTAAACATACACAATTATTTGAAAAACTTTAAAAGTGCTTAAAAAGTCGAGAAAATAAATCGAAATGGTTACTCGGGGGATTTTTAGGATGGTGAGTCCACATCTGGCATCCGAATCAGCTGGGCACGCTTGGGGGTTGCTCTGGAGGTTGGGCGAAATAAGGTAAACATTTCCAGAAACCAAAAATCGTCCAGAAATGGTCACTCAGGGGTTTCTGAGTGTGCCGAGTTCAATTCAACCATAGCAATTTAAAGGGGTTGAAAGGGTTTCTATGAAAATAGTTTAAAGAAATTAAGATGGTGGAAATGATGAGTAAGCACGACGGGCAAAATAAAATCGTTATTTTTTTCTTTAATAGGTTGATAAAAATTTATTAGTTGTATTTAACACTACAAAGCCGCCTCCCTGTCCAGTAGACCCCCTGTGGGTGATCAAAACGTCAACCTAAAACCAATGTTTCTTTACATATTGAAAAAAAGAAATGGTTACTTAAAGCATTCTGAAAATTTCTGTTTGAACTTTATTCATCTGGAAATGTCAACATTAAATCAGAGGGAATATTTCTGCAACAAATTAAATATCTAGATCGACTTATTATAAAGAATCTTGCTTTGATGTTTTTCAGAGTTTTTGAAATGAATTTATATTTCTTTAAACCCGTTTATGTAAAGTTATGCTTCCCTTGGCGAGTCAAGTATCGAGGCTCTAAGTTGGCAAGTTTAATCTGACCCCAAGTTGTTAATTACCGGGGGTTGGGAGTAGAAGGGTTGAACTTTGATCTCGAAATAACATCAGATGTTGACCCCACTAAACTTTATTGCCAGTAATCTATCCTCGATGATGCAGGGGCGAAGGGCTTGGGTATTAAATTTCTGTACAATTTCTCCCTAAGATACTGTTTTAGGGAAGTTTATCAATATTAATGTATTCGATTTCAAAAAATATGCGTGTACACAAATCGTGCTGTCATCATCAACAACATCATCATAATCACCAAAGGATTATTGATTATTGATCATCGTATCACCTCTGAATACACGAATGTTAATCCATTTTATAATATCCAAGATGTAACAACATAGTTGCTTTTGTTCATTTGACATAGCCTAGGATATTTCTGATCATCCGGCTTCGGTTAGGCCGGATATTATCTAATTTAGGATTTGAATCCTTTTATTTAAAAAAATCCATAAATTAACCAAATAAAACAGCATATTTAAAGAAATTCCTATTTTATTCAAATCGACTCGCAAGCAGTAATGGATTCCTAAGCCTCGAGACGCATGATATTACCAATATGGTTCTAGGTAATTGCAACGGAAATGCACATCATGTAATAAATAATAAATACACAAAAACCTCTTAACCACAAACTTTCTTTATTTTACCCTTATGTACATTTCAGTTACAAAGTAACCATCCTCAGAGGGATAACATACCTTACTAAAATATAAATTAAAAATACAATAAATACATAATTAAAATTGTTTATTGAAATTATAACCAACACAAAATTTAATATAAAAATCATAATCCTATTTAACAAATGAATATAAAATTGAATGAAGAATAGGACCTCTATCAGAATTTAATAAATTCTCATGTTTATGTTTTCTAATTTTTAAACTTTCGAAACTATTTAACAACTTATTAGTTCTAACATTCTTAATTAACTTGACATTATTAACACCTAGATTGTGATTGGTCTCTAAAATATGGGCAGCAATACTAGACTTATCAGATCTTTGGTATGTAATATCCTTAATATGTTCCTTAAATCTAGTTATTACTTTTCGTCTTGTCTGCCCAATATACATTTTATCACAATCCTTACAATTAACTTGGTAAATCCCTGATTTATCAAGTGTTTCTACTTTATCTTTTGCATTACCTAATAAATTTTTAAGGTTATTATGATTTTTATACGCAATTCTCAATTTAACATTCTTAAAAATTCTCTCCAGCCCTTTGGTTAAAACTTTGTCAAAAGGTAAACTAATAAAACGGCTTTCTTCTTTAGTTTCCAAAGGTAATGTTGTTAATTTCTTCCGAAAAATCCTAATCTTTTGCTTCCTAAGGATATTATCAATAATTTTACGTTCATAACCATTAAACTCTCCTGCACTTTTAATATGTTCGAATTCAATATCAAAACGTCTTTTACTCAAAGGAATAAATCTATCATTGGATTTTGGCTTTCTATAAATATAAAAAACTATTTTATCTCTATTTCTAATACAATAAACATCAAGAAACGGTAAACGTTTATCTTTTTCAATTTCATAAGTAAATATAATATTAGGATGTTGATCATTGATGATCCTTAGAAATGGATCTATTTGAAATTCTTTAATATTAAATATAGCGAAAATATCATCAACGTATCTTATCCAGGCTCGAGGAAAATATTTAAGTTTTTTTTTAATTCTAATTCAAAATGACTCATAAAGAGTTCTGCTAAAAAAGGTGATAGGCTGTTTCCCATTGTTGTACCATTTTTTTGTTTATAAAAATTATTATTAAATTGAAAATAATTATTATTCATACAACAATTAGTTAATTTTACAAACTGGTCAACTCTTTCAATATCGACATCATTCTGAATTAAAAACTCTTTTAACAAATTTAAAGTTTCCGTTACCGAAATACTTGAAAACATAGAACAAACATCAAAAGAAACTAAAATTTCTTCATCTGTTAATCTAATATTCTTAACCTTCTCTACAAAATCAAGTGTATTCTTAACCGAAAATGATGCCAACTTACATTTAAAAAAACTGAATTCTTTAACTAACCATTTAGATAACATATAGGTTGGTGAATCAATTCCCGACACAATTGGCCTCACGGTATCGCCTACTTTATGTATTTTTGGGAGACAGTACAACCTAGGTAAAACAGGATTAGAAACATGAAATTTAAAGACATCTTTCTTTGAAATGACTAAATTACATTCCTTTATAACGTTTACTGTTTCTTTAACAATTTTATTTAACGGATTTTTTGACAATTTATCATAAGGTCCCGTTTCTAACAAATTTTTAACTCTATTAAAATAATCTTCTTTTTTCAAAACAACAGTGTTACTCTTGTCAGCTTTGAGGTAATAACAATCTTTTCCTTTTAACTGTTCTATTAAACTTAACTCGTGATTGAATCCAGTAGACATCTTCTTTCTTCTACTGGTTACTTTGTAACTGAAATGTACATAAGGGAAAAATAAAGAAAGTTTGTGGTTAGTAGGTTTTTGTGGGAAAAATAAAGAAAGTTTGTGGTTAATAGGTTTTTGTGTATTTATTATTAAACTCAACCACAGTATATTCCTAATAAATAGTAATTGCACATCATGTGTTCATTTATAGCGAAGAAAATAATTGTATTTTAGTTATTGGGTTTTATTTGTATTATGTTTAGTTTATTTTACTAACGGTATCAAATCCCTATAATTTAAGTAGCTATATTACCATTAGTACCCCTAAAATTAACAATCATACATCAGCGGTTTTCTCACCACTTTCATTTCTGAATACCCCAAGTTATACCCGAACGCCAATGAAATAGAAAACTTCAAAGATTCAACAGATTATTTTAAAACTCCTTCTATTAGTTCACACTCTCCTGATATATATATATATATATATATATATATATATCTTGTGCAAATTTTCAATCGTAAATAAAATACGATTTTATTCATCCAAGTATGTTCAAATCCATTTTTTTAACCTACAATGGATGACAATTGATGTTACAGATTTTTCAACTTCCCCTGATATATATTTCTTTTGCAAAGCAATCATCTTCAGAGGAAATTATTACAAGTGTAATTCAGAGTTAGTATTGTAGTAAAATCCTTTGAAGGTGATTGCTTTGCTATCAAAATGTACATTAGGACATGAATAAAACGTTTTTCTTTAGTGTTTTTATTTATTCTAAAATAATCTCTTAAAAGGTTTATCCTTGTTTACCAGTAGTAAAGACATATTTGAGTCCTGACTAACCATATTCCTGATTGACCGAGATAGGCAAAAATATATATACTTTAACTCTCGACATGCTCTTACAGCAACGACATAAAAATACTTTTTCTCACTTAAAGTATAAACGGCAAAGAGCATCTATCACGAATAACGTTTACTATGTGTGAAGTATTCATTTTGTATTTGGTTTTTATTAAAATCCTTCTATTAGTTCACACTCTCCTGATATATATATTTTGTAAAACCTTTCAATGCTTGAAAAAATACGTTTTTATTCATCCAATCAAGTTAAATACATTTGTTCAACATATAGTGGGGACAATTAATACAGGTTTTTCAAATATTTATTCAATAATTAAATTATAAAAATGTAGGTCTGTTTGGATTCGAACTGTATATCTTCATATTCGAAGTCTAGCGCTATGGCACTGAGCCAATTTACCCATAGCTAGATATGTAGTTCTTAAAGATGTATATGAATTTTTCTTTTGCCCTCCATCTGGTTGTCATCGAAAATATGAATTTTTCTTGTGCCTCCCATCTGGTTGTCATCGAAAACTCTATTGCAAAAACTCAAATTGTTGCCATGGTTACCACACAGTATCATAAATAATGCTCTATGATTAAAAATGGATGAAAAGAATAAAATTAACAAACAAACTGGATTAACGATATTAAACCTTATTTTACAAACAGACAATGCGAAAAAAGCGAAAAGAAACTACAACACAATGCAAATAATTGAAAATAAAGTGTTTAAGTAGTTACAAATAAAAATAATACACCATACATAGAAAGGAAAATGGAAAATTGCAAGAAAACCCGCTTTCTATTTTGTCACTTAAAATTTCCTTATTCTCACATACGTATAGACATAATTATAATAATTATAATTACAAAATAAAAAGAAACTATAATAAGTTATTTCTTTGTTGATTTAAGTAGGAATCGACTTTAAAAAAAAAGTTTTATATTATTATTCACAATATTAAGTTTCTTCCGCATATTCATTTCTCATACAGTTACACCATTAAACAAGAAACTCTAACGTTTCATTACCGTACAACTACTCGGTGCTTAGATAAACGTATCTAGAGATGGTAATCTCTCCAAAGGGTATGCTCATTTACCCTTTAAAATTATTTACCCCCTACATCCCCTAAATACGCCTTAAATGGTGTACAATATGCGCCCTGAACTAGTGTTATTTTTTTATTGCTTTAACACAGTTAGTGGTTTGATGTAGCATTTTGTGACAAAACAAGAATAGAATGTTTACAATTTACCGTATATTGGTAAACATGTATGAGTGAACCAAGTAATACAAAAAAAGTTTTTTTAGGTAAATTCCTCCTGAGGTTAGCAAAGAAAAAATTTATTTTAGCTACCCAATAGCACTATTTATGATATTATGTGGTAACCATGGTAACAGTTTAGAGATTGTGCAATGGAGGTTCCGACGACAACCAGATGACGGGGGGGGGGGAGGAAATTCTTATATCTCTTTGAGAAAATCACTTCTTGGTGCTGGAAAGTTGACGCGGTGCCAAAGCGCGCTAGACTTTGAACATGAAGATTCATAGTTCGAATCCGGATGGATCCCAAAATTTTTATAATTTAATTATTAAGTAAATATTTAAAAAAATTATATTAACTTCAATTGTCATCCGCTATACGTTTAAAAGTGTATTTGAATTTGATTGGATGAATAAAAACGTATTTTATTGAAATTATTAATATACTCATCTTTATTTCTGTTAAGCATGTTTTATATCTTTGAGTACATTTTTCTGCCATTCGTACTCTTCGGTAGAAGTTTTGGAAATGGAGTTACTCCGAAACCTGTCAACAGAGGAGAATATTGAAACGTTAGAATGGCAGAAAAATGTACTCAAACATGTAAGTATTTTATTAACGATTGAACATTTGTACAAGACATATATCTGGAGAGTGTGAGCTAATAGAAACAATTTAAAGATAAAATCTAGGTGTTTGTTGGGAGGGGAATTTTTTCTTTATTATATAATATGTATAGGCCCTATATTACGGCGTGGTAGGGTCGCGTACCTGAAGTAGGGCGGGGTATAGGGGTGTGGTCTATATTGTCTAGTCAATTATATTACTTTATTTTTATAATAAATAATTAAATAAGAAATAAAAGTATAAATAAATGGAACTGATATTTACCATTTGCCTTTTAGCGGCTTTGGTTTATTGTCTCGTTATAAACGTCAAAAAACGGTAAAAAATATCGTCTCACATTTCCTTCATGTAATTACTAATGTCGCTCAGAGCTTCAACCCTGCGATCGTTTAATCAGAACCGAAAAGGCTTTTCCTTTTTTTCTTTTCTTTCTTCTTCTGAATAGAATGAACGTATATGCTCACAATATAGTAGAATTTGGAAATTTTGAATCTTTTGATACGTATGTCTAGACATATTGATTTATAGAAATACAAAAACTCGTGTTACCAAGTTTGAAGTTTCGAAAATGCTTCGGCCATTTAGTCAGCGTGATAAATCAAGAGAAATAATGGCGGAGAAATCTCCGATCACAGGAGAGCATTTGCATGACAAATCAAGGATGAACGTCAACCTGAGATATGAGATCTACCAAGTTGTGATAGACCAAACCAACTTGTCTGAACACATAAATAATGCCGCTCGTAACAAATTCAAATAACGAGACAAATTCAAGAGAAGTTGCGCCGCTGAAACACCTGCGTCCATTGAGGAGATCTTGTGACCTAGACACCGGCCCGGCCTCCCGCGTGCTTGTAACATCTGTCCGACCATCTCAAACAGGATCCATTCACGAGTATTGACATAATCGTCCAACATAACTAATCCGGATTCAATGACAAATATCAGAACATGACGAGTCAATAATAAAAGCCAGTAATTAACGTTAGACAAGTAGGCGGAGGGTTTGGCGTTGTGGGCGGGGCCAAGTGAAACAATTAGCCGTGTGCATCACACCTAGCCACGTGATTTATTACGCATCTTGTTTGACATTTAAATATAGGATTAATTTCTCATTCTCTTTGCGTGCCTTATGTTATCATTGTCCCCCCATTACGCCGGTTAACGAGGTAAAAACTTTGAGCACTAACTTCTGTCCTGAATTTAGTCACGTGATTTGGATGACATTTTACAAATTCAATGCTTTTTACATATTTACTACGTTTTCTTTATTTCTCCCTTTGAAGCTATACCATTGGTATCTTTCCATGCAAATCCATTTACTCCCATCTCTCACTAGTTGGTGTTCGAGCTCCATTTCTTTTCCCATTTAGCATCAGATGACCGAAGTACAAACCACACCATTATTCAGTATTTAAATTCTGTGGCGGGAATTCAGATCCACGTGGCGGGAATAATCGGCGTGATAAACCTGGCCGTTCTATTGGTCCAGAGTAGATTTGGGAAAGCGGTTGAAACCGTAGAGTCTGGTTAGAGTTCATCTCGTCCCAGAGTTGGAGCGGTTAGTAGTGCAGTAGATATCGACTATTACTACATAAAAAACTATTTTATCCTAATTCTTTATTCTTAAATCTACAAAAATATTCGTACCTAAGAGGGTTGTCACTCATATTGAACAATGAATTTGAAATCGGAAACCACACGGCTAATCTCCGTCAAGATTTGTTATTTTGATCAAATATCAAACAGATTTAGCTGCCATTAGTGACTGAATGGATAGAATGAGCAACTTTGGTTGGATGTAATCCAGTACATTGATATCAGTTGAACTGGTGGAAGAGAACAGGGCCCACCTGTAACAAACAATAACTGTTACTTCTTTATAACTCCGATAGAGAGTAGATATAATTTTCGTAGCAATTAACCTTTCTATGCTCTGTTAAAGAGTTTTGTGTTCATGGCTCAATCCTCCTAAACATTTACAATTCTTTCCTATCTTTTAAAGGGATTTTAGTCATACGAACTGATCAACGTAAAACAACAAATAAACCAACAAAAGCCCAATACACACCAGGAAGCGTTTACGCCTTAAGGCTTTGACCGTAAAACCAAAAGGAAAATTATCTTTATAAAATGTTCGGTATTTAGTAAGTACACACATTAGTGTATGTGACGTCAGAACAAGCGGCTGCTTCATTTAAAACCACCCATACCATATGTGTCAGAGTGCACACTTCTATGGTGCCACGGGGCGGTTCTGTTTTAAATTTTAAAATCCCAAGGGGAACGAAAAGTCCAATTCCTTTGCACGTTCTGGAATGATTTTTAATTTACAACATGAATGCGTCAAGCGTGAAAGCGTAGCTTAATATGGAAAACAAACACGCAGTTTTGATGAGCGAAATTTACTGGAGTGGAAAGCTGGAAATATAATATAATCTGAGATAATTGTGAAGTGAAGCCTTTTAAATTACGTATAAGCAATGATGGGGGGGGGGAGTGCACGAAATCAGTTTTACAAATTTTATTCCTGGTGCAAATCTCTCACACTTCTTTGATTGTTACAAGTCGCGTCCTCTTCGCCTCTTGCTACTTCTAATATGTGTCTTATAGCGTGGGTTAAAATTGTAGTAGTTTTTCGGTTTTTCTGATGTATGACCGTGTATATATATTATACTTCGTACAAATCGAAATATATACAAAAAGGTGTAAATCCAAATGTTTACATGTTGGATAGTACCCCTAGCCGGTACTGGCCAGCTGTACGCTTAGGTGTAACTAGCATTACCAAGGTTTAGCTCTATCATGCCGATATTACTCCCCCCTGCCTCCCTTTAGCGAATAGAAGTAGAATAAATGTAGGCCACAATGTTTACATGTTGGATAGTACCCCAAGCAGGTACTGGCCAGCTGTACGCTTAGCTGTAACTAGCATTACAAAGGCTATTGCTTAGCTCTATCATGTCGATATTTCTCCCCCTGCCTCCCTTTAGCAAATAGAAGTAGAATAAATGTAGGCAACAATGTTTTCATGTTGGATAGTACCCCTAGCCGGTACTGCCCCGGCTGTCAGCTTAGCTGTAACTAGCATTACCAAGGCTTAGCTCTATCATGCCGATATTACTCCCCCCCTGCCTCCCTTTAGCGAATAGAAGTAGAATAAATGTAGGCAACAATGTTTACATGTTGGATAGTACTCCAGCCGGTACTGGTCGACTGTACGCTTAGGTGTAACTAGCATTACCAAGGCTTAGCTCTATCATGCCGATATTTCTCTTCCCTACCTCCATTTAGCGAATAAAAGTAGAATAAATGTAGGCAACAATGTTTGCATGTTGGGTAGTACCCCTAGCCGGTACTGCCCCGGCTGTCAGCTTAGCTGTAACTAGCATTCCCAAAGCTTAGCTCTATCATGCCGATATTACTCCCCCCCTGCCTCCCTTTAGCTAATAGAAGTAGAATAAATGTAGGCAACAATGTTTGCATGTTGGATAGTACCCCAAGCCGGTACTGGCCAGCTGTACGCTTAGGTGTAACTAGCATTACCAAGGCTTAGCTCTATCATGCCGATATTACTCCCCCCTGCCTCCCTTTAGCGAATAGAAGTAGAATAAATGTAGGCAACAATGATTGCATGTTGGATAGTACCCCAAGCCGGTACTGCCTCGGCTGTCAGCTTAGCTGTAACTAGCATTACCAAGGCTTAGCTCTATCATGCCGATATTACTACCCCCTGCCTCCCTTTAGCGAATAGAAGTAGAATAAATGTAGGCAACAATGATTGCATGTTGGATAGTACCCCAAGCCGGTACTGCCCCGGCTGTCAGCTTAGCTGTAACTAGCATTCCCAAAGCTTAGCTCTATCATGCCGATATTACTCCCCCCCTGCCTCCCTTTAGCTAATAGAAGTAGAATAAATGTAGGCAACAATGTTTGCATGTTGGATAGTACCCCAAGCCGGTACTGGCCAGCTGTACGCTTAGGTGTAACTAGCATTACCAAGGCTTAGCTCTATCATGCCGATATTACTCCCCCCTGCCTCCCTTTAGCGAATAGAAGTAGAATAAATGTAGGCAACAATGATTGCATGTTGGATAGTACCCCAAGCCGGTACTGCCTCGGCTGTCAGCTTAGCTGTAACTAGCATTACCAAGGCTTAGCTCTATCATGCCGATATTACTACCCCCTGCCTCCCTTTAGCGAATAGAAGTAGAATAAATGTAGGCAACAATGATTGCATGTTGGATAGTACCCCAAGCCGGTACTGCCCCGGCTGTCAGCTTAGCTGTAACTAGCATTACCAAAGCTTAGCTCTATCATGCCGATATTACTCCCCCTGCCTCCCTTTAGCGAATAGAGTTGAATAAATGTAGGTAACAATGTTTACATGTTGGATAGTACCCCAAGCCGGTACTGGCCAGCTGTACGCTTAGATGTAACTAGCATTACCAAGGCTTAGCTCTATCATGCCGATATTACTCCCCCCGGCCTCCCTTTAGCGAATAGAAGTAGAATAAATGTAGGCAACAATGTTTTCATGTTGGATAGTACCCCTAGCCGGTACTGCCCCGGCTGTCAGCTTAGCTGTAACTAGCATTACCAAGGCTTAGCTCTATCATGCCGATATTACTCCCCCCTGCCTCCCTTTAGTGAATAGAAGTAGAATAAATGTAATCAACAATGTTTACATGTTGGATAGTACCCCAAGCCAGTACTGGCCAGCTGTACGCTTAGGTGTAACTAGCATTACCATGGCTTAGCTTTATCATGCCGATATTACTCCCACCTGCCTCCCTTTAGCGAATAGAAGTAGAATAAATGTAGGCCACAATGTCTGCATGTTGGATAGTACCCCAAGCCGGTACTGGTCGACTGTACGCTTAGGTGTAACTAGCATTACCAAGGCTTAGCTCTATCATGCCGATATTTCTCTTCCCTACCTCCCTTTAGCGAATAAAAGTAGAATAAATGTAGGCAACAATGTTTGCATGTTGGATAGTACCCCAAGCCGGTACTGCCCCGGCTGTCAGCTTAGCTGTAACTAGCATTAAAAAGCTTAGTTCTATCATGCCGATATTACTCCCCCCTGCCTCCCTTTAGCGAATAGAAGTAGAATAAATGTAGGCAACAATGTTTGCATGTTGGATAGTACCCCAAGCCGGTACTGGCCAGCTGTACGCTTAGGTGTAACTAGCATTACCAAGGCTTAGCTCTATCATGCCGACATTATTCCCCCCTGCCTCCCTTTAGCGAATAGAAGTAGAATAAATGTAGGCAACAATGATTGCATGTTGGATAGTACCCCTAGCCGGTACTGCCTCGGCTGTCAGCTTAGCTGTAACTAGCATTACCAAGGCTTAGCTCTATCATGCCGATATTACTACCCCCTGCCTCCCTTTAGCGAATAGAAGTAGAATAAATGTAGGCAACAATGTTTGCTTGTTGGATAGTACCCCTAGCCGGTACTGCCCCGGCTGTCAGCTTAGCTGTAACTAGCATTACCAAAGCTTAGCTCTATCATGCCGATATTACTCCCCCTGCCTCCCTTTAGCGAATAGAAGTAGAATAAATGTAGGTAACAATGTTTACATGTTGGATAGTACCCCAAGCCGGTACTGGCCAGCTGTACGCTTAGATGTAACTAGCATTACCAAGGCTTAGCTCTATCATGCCGATATTACTCCCCCCTGCCTCCCTTTAGCGAATAGAAGTAGAATAAATGTAGGCAACAATGTTTTCATGTTGGATAGTACCCCTAGCCGGTACTGCCCAGGCTGTCAGCTTAGCTGTAACTAGCATTACCAAGGCTTAGCTCTATCATGCCGATATTACTCCCCCTGCCTCCCTTTAGTGAATAGAAGTAGAATAAATGTAGGCAACAATGTTTGCATGTTGGATAGTACCCCAAGCCGGTACTGGCCAGCTGTACGCTTAGGTGTAACTAGCATTACCAAGGCTTAGCTCTATCATGCCGACATTATTCCCCCCCTGCCTCCCTTTAGCGAATAGAAGTAGAATAAATGTAGGCAACAATGATTGCATGTTGGATAGTACCCCTAGCCGGTACTGCCTCGGCTGTCAGCTTAGCTGTAACTAGCATTACCAAGGCTTAGCTCTATCATGCCGATATTACTACCCCCTGCCTCCCTTTAGCGAATAGAAGTAGAATAAATGTAGGCAACAATGTTTGCTTGTTGGATAGTACCCCTAGCCGGTACTGCCCCGGCTGTCAGCTTAGCTGTAACTAGCATTACCAAGGCTTAGCTCTATCATGCCGATATTACTCCCCCCTGCCTCCCTTTAGTGAATAGAAGTAGAATAAATGTAGGCAACAATGTTTGCATGTTGGATAGTACCCCAAGCCGGTACTGGCCAGCTGTACGCTTAGGTGTAACTAGCATTACCAAGGCTTAGCTCTATCATGCCGACATTATTCCCCCCCTGCCTCCCTTTAGCGAATAGAAGTAGAATAAATGTAGGCAACAATGATTGCATGTTGGATAGTACCCCTAGCCGGTACTGCCTCGGCTGTCAGCTTAGCTGTAACTAGCATTACCAAGGCTTAGCTCTATCATGCCGATATTACTACCCCCTGCCTCCCTTTAGCGAATAGAAGTAGAATAAATGTAGGCAACAATGTTTGCTTGTTGGATAGTACCCCTAGCCGGTACTGCCCCGGCTGTCAGCTTAGCTGTAACTAGCATTACCAAAGCTTAGCTCTATCATGCCGATATTACTCCCCCTGCCTCCCTTTAGCGAATAGAAGTAGAATAAATGTAGGTAACAATGTTTACATGTTGGATAGTACCCCAAGCCGGTACTGGCCAGCTGTACGCTTAGATGTAACTAGCATTACCAAGGCTTAGCTCTATCATGCCGATATTACTCCCCCCTGCCTCCCTTTAGCGAATAGAAGTAGAATAAATGTAGGCAACAATGTTTTCATGTTGGATAGTACCCCTAGCCGGTACTGCCCCGGCTGTCAGCTTAGCTGTAACTAGCATTACCAAGGCTTAGCTCTATCATGCCGATATTACTCCCCCCTGCCTCCCTTTAGTGAATAGAAGTAGAATAAATGTAATCAACAATGTTTACATGTTGGATAGTACCCCAAGCCAGTACTGGCCAGCTGTACGCTTAGGTGTAACTAGCATTACCATGGCTTAGCTTTATCATGCCGATATTACTCCCACCTGCCTCCCTTTAGCGAATAGAAGTAGAATAAATGTAGGCCACAATGTCTGCATGTTGGATAGTACCCCAAGCCGGTACTGGTCGACTGTACGCTTAGGTGTAACTAGCATTACCAAGGCTTAGCTCTATCATGCCGATATTTCTCTTCCCTACCTCCCTTTAGCGACTAAAAGTAGAATAAATGTAGGCAACAATGTTTGCATGTTGGATAGTACCCCAAGCCGGTACTGCCCCGGCTGTCAGCTTAGCTGTAACTAGCATTAAAAAGCTTAGTTCTATCATGCCGATATTACTCCCCCCTGCCTCCCTTTAGCGAATAGAAGTAGAATAAATGTAGGCAACAATGTTTGCATGTTGGATAGTACCCCAAGCCGGTACTGGCCAGCTGTACGCTTAGGTGTAACTAGCATTACCAAGGCTTAGCTCTATCATGCCGATATTACTCCCCCCTGCCTCCCTTTAGCGAATAGAAGTAGAATAAATGTAGGCAACAATGTTTGCATGTTGGATAGTACCCCAAGCCGGTACTGGTCGACTGTACGCTTAGGTGTAACTAGCATTACCAAGGGTTAGCTCTATCATTCCGATATTTCTCTTCCCTACCTCCCTTTAGCGAATAAAAGTAGAATAAATGTAGGCAACAATGTTTGCATGTTGGATAGTACCCCAAGCCGGTACTGCCCCGGCTGTCAGCTTAGCTGTAACTAGCATTAAAAAGCTTAGTTCTATCATGCCGATATTACTCCCCCCTGCCTCCCTTTAGCGAATAGAAGTAGAATAAATGTAGGCAACAATGTTTGCATGTTGGATAGTACCCCAAGCCGGTACTGGCCAGCTGTACGCTTAGGTGTAACTAGCATTACCAAGGCTTAGCTCTATCATGCCGATATTACTCCCCCCTGCCTCCCTTTAGCGAATAGAAGTAGAATAAATGTAGGCAACAATGTTTGCATGTTGGATAGTACCCCAAGCCGGTACTGGTCGACTGTACGCTTAGGTGTAACTAGCATTACCAAGGGTTAGCTCTATCATTCCGATATTTCTCTTCCCTACCTCCCTTTAGCGAATAAAAGTAGAATACATGTAGACTACAATGTTTGCATGGTGGGTAGTACCCCTAGCCGGTAATAACCAGCTGTACGCTTAGGTGTAACTAGCATTACCAATGCTTAGCTCTATCATGCTGATATTTCTCTTCCCTACCTCCCTTTAGCGAATAAAAGTAGAATAAATGTAGGCAACAATGTTTGCATGTTGGATAGTACCCCAAGCCGGTACTGGTCGACTGTACGCTTAGGTGTAACTACCATTACCAAAGCTTAGCTCTATCATGCCGATATTACTCCCCCCTGCCTCCCTTTAGCGAATAGAATTAGAATAAATGTAGGCAACAATGTTTGCATGTTGGATAGTACCCCAAGCCGGTACTGGCCAGCTGTACGCTTAGGTGTAAGTAGCATTACCAAGGCTTAGCTCTATCATGCCGATATTACTCCCCCCTGCCTCCCTTTAACGAATACAAGTAGAAGTAGAATAAATGTAGACTACAATGTTTGCATGTTGGATAGTACCCCAAGCCGGTACTGCCCCGGCTGTCAGCTTAGCTGTATTTAGCATTACCAAGGCTTAGCTCTATCATGCCGATATTACTCCCCCCTGCCTCCCTTTAGCGAATAGAAGTAGAATAAATGTAGGCAACAATGTTTGCATGTTGGATAGTACCCCAAGCCGGTACTGGCCAGCTGTACGCTTAGGTGTAACTAGCATTACCAAGGCTTAGCTCTATCATGCCGACATTATTCCCCCCTGCCTCCCTTTAGCGAATAGAAGTAGAATAAATGTAGGCAACAATGATTGCATGTTGGATAGTACCCCTAGCCGGTACTGCCTCGGCTGTCAGCTTAGCTGTAACTAGCATTACCAAGGCTTAGCTCTATCATGCCGATATTACTACCCCCTGCCTCCCTTTAGCGAATAGAAGTAGAATAAATGTAGGCAACAATGTTTGCTTGTTGGATAGTACCCCTAGCCGGTACTGCCCCGGCTGTCAGCTTAGCTGTAACTAGCATTACCAAAGCTTAGCTCTATCATGCCGATATTACTCCCCCTGCCTCCCTTTAGCGAATAGAAGTAGAATAAATGTAGGTAACAATGTTTACATGTTGGATAGTACCCCAAGCCGGTACTGGCCAGCTGTACGCTTAGATGTAACTAGCATTACCAAGGCTTAGCTCTATCATGCCGATATTACTCCCCCCTGCCTCCCTTTAGCGAATAGAAGTAGAATAAATGTAGGCAACAATGTTTTCATGTTGGATAGTACCCCTAGCCGGTACTGCCCAGGCTGTCAGCTTAGCTGTAACTAGCATTACCAAGGCTTAGCTCTATCATGCCGATATTACTCCCCCTGCCTCCCTTTAGTGAATAGAAGTAGAATAAATGTAGGCAACAATGTTTGCATGTTGGATAGTACCCCAAGCCGGTACTGGCCAGCTGTACGCTTAGGTGTAACTAGCATTACCAAGGCTTAGCTCTATCATGCCGACATTATTCCCCCCCTGCCTCCCTTTAGCGAATAGAAGTAGAATAAATGTAGGCAACAATGATTGCATGTTGGATAGTACCCCTAGCCGGTACTGCCTCGGCTGTCAGCTTAGCTGTAACTAGCATTACCAAGGCTTAGCTCTATCATGCCGATATTACTACCCCCTGCCTCCCTTTAGCGAATAGAAGTAGAATAAATGTAGGCAACAATGTTTGCTTGTTGGATAGTACCCCTAGCCGGTACTGCCCCGGCTGTCAGCTTAGCTGTAACTAGCATTACCAAGGCTTAGCTCTATCATGCCGATATTACTCCCCCCTGCCTCCCTTTAGTGAATAGAAGTAGAATAAATGTAGGCAACAATGTTTGCATGTTGGATAGTACCCCAAGCCGGTACTGGCCAGCTGTACGCTTAGGTGTAACTAGCATTACCAAGGCTTAGCTCTATCATGCCGACATTATTCCCCCCCTGCCTCCCTTTAGCGAATAGAAGTAGAATAAATGTAGGCAACAATGATTGCATGTTGGATAGTACCCCTAGCCGGTACTGCCTCGGCTGTCAGCTTAGCTGTAACTAGCATTACCAAGGCTTAGCTCTATCATGCCGATATTACTACCCCCTGCCTCCCTTTAGCGAATAGAAGTAGAATAAATGTAGGCAACAATGTTTGCTTGTTGGATAGTACCCCTAGCCGGTACTGCCCCGGCTGTCAGCTTAGCTGTAACTAGCATTACCAAAGCTTAGCTCTATCATGCCGATATTACTCCCCCTGCCTCCCTTTAGCGAATAGAAGTAGAATAAATGTAGGTAACAATGTTTACATGTTGGATAGTACCCCAAGCCGGTACTGGCCAGCTGTACGCTTAGATGTAACTAGCATTACCAAGGCTTAGCTCTATCATGCCGATATTACTCCCCCCTGCCTCCCTTTAGCGAATAGAAGTAGAATAAATGTAGGCAACAATGTTTTCATGTTGGATAGTACCCCTAGCCGGTACTGCCCCGGCTGTCAGCTTAGCTGTAACTAGCATTACCAAGGCTTAGCTCTATCATGCCGATATTACTCCCCCCTGCCTCCCTTTAGTGAATAGAAGTAGAATAAATGTAATCAACAATGTTTACATGTTGGATAGTACCCCAAGCCAGTACTGGCCAGCTGTACGCTTAGGTGTAACTAGCATTACCATGGCTTAGCTTTATCATGCCGATATTACTCCCACCTGCCTCCCTTTAGCGAATAGAAGTAGAATAAATGTAGGCCACAATGTCTGCATGTTGGATAGTACCCCAAGCCGGTACTGGTCGACTGTACGCTTAGGTGTAACTAGCATTACCAAGGCTTAGCTCTATCATGCCGATATTTCTCTTCCCTACCTCCCTTTAGCGACTAAAAGTAGAATAAATGTAGGCAACAATGTTTGCATGTTGGATAGTACCCCAAGCCGGTACTGCCCCGGCTGTCAGCTTAGCTGTAACTAGCATTAAAAAGCTTAGTTCTATCATGCCGATATTACTCCCCCCTGCCTCCCTTTAGCGAATAGAAGTAGAATAAATGTAGGCAACAATGTTTGCATGTTGGATAGTACCCCAAGCCGGTACTGGCCAGCTGTACGCTTAGGTGTAACTAGCATTACCAAGGCTTAGCTCTATCATGCCGATATTACTCCCCCCTGCCTCCCTTTAGCGAATAGAAGTAGAATAAATGTAGGCAACAATGTTTGCATGTTGGATAGTACCCCAAGCCGGTACTGGTCGACTGTACGCTTAGGTGTAACTAGCATTACCAAGGGTTAGCTCTATCATTCCGATATTTCTCTTCCCTACCTCCCTTTAGCGAATAAAAGTAGAATAAATGTAGGCAACAATGTTTGCATGTTGGATAGTACCCCAAGCCGGTACTGCCCCGGCTGTCAGCTTAGCTGTAACTAGCATTAAAAAGCTTAGTTCTATCATGCCGATATTACTCCCCCCTGCCTCCCTTTAGCGAATAGAAGTAGAATAAATGTAGGCAACAATGTTTGCATGTTGGATAGTACCCCAAGCCGGTACTGGCCAGCTGTACGCTTAGGTGTAACTAGCATTACCAAGGCTTAGCTCTATCATGCCGATATTACTCCCCCCTGCCTCCCTTTAGCGAATAGAAGTAGAATAAATGTAGGCAACAATGTTTGCATGTTGGATAGTACCCCAAGCCGGTACTGGTCGACTGTACGCTTAGGTGTAACTAGCATTACCAAGGGTTAGCTCTATCATTCCGATATTTCTCTTCCCTACCTCCCTTTAGCGAATAAAAGTAGAATACATGTAGACTACAATGTTTGCATGGTGGGTAGTACCCCTAGCCGGTAATAACCAGCTGTACGCTTAGGTGTAACTAGCATTACCAATGCTTAGCTCTATCATGCTGATATTTCTCTTCCCTACCTCCCTTTAGCGAATAAAAGTAGAATAAATGTAGGCAACAATGTTTGCATGTTGGATAGTACCCCAAGCCGGTACTGGTCGACTGTACGCTTAGGTGTAACTACCATTACCAAAGCTTAGCTCTATCATGCCGATATTACTCCCCCCTGCCTCCCTTTAGCGAATAGAATTAGAATAAATGTAGGCAACAATGTTTGCATGTTGGATAGTACCCCAAGCCGGTACTGGCCAGCTGTACGCTTAGGTGTAAGTAGCATTACCAAGGCTTAGCTCTATCATGCCGATATTACTCCCCCCTGCCTCCCTTTAACGAATACAAGTAGAAGTAGAATAAATGTAGACTACAATGTTTGCATGTTGGATAGTACCCCAAGCCGGTACTGCCCCGGCTGTCAGCTTAGCTGTATTTAGCATTACCAAGGCTTAGCTCTATCATGCCGATATTACTCCCCCCTGCCTCCCTTTAGCGAATAGAAGTAGAATAAATGTAGGCAACAATGTTTGCATGTTGGATAGTACCCCAAGCCGGTACTGGTCGACTGTACGCTTAGGTGTAACTAGCATTACCAAGGGTTAGCTCTATCATTCCGATATTTCTCTTCCCTACCTCCCTTTAGCGAATAAAAGTAGAATACATGTAGACTACAATGTTTGCATGGTGGGTAGTACCCCTAGCCGGTAATAACCAGCTGTACGCTTAGGTGTAACTAGCATTACCAATGCTTAGCTCTATCATGCTGATATTTCTCTTCCCTACCTCCCTTTAGCGAATAAAAGTAGAATAAATGTAGGCAACAATGTTTGCATGTTGGATAGTACCCCAAGCCGGTACTGGTCGACTGTACGCTTAGGTGTAACTACCATTACCAAAGCTTAGCTCTATCATGCCGATATTACTCCCCCCTGCCTCCCTTTAGCGAATAGAAGTAGAATAAATGTAGGCAACAATGTTTGCATGTTGGATAGTACCCCTAGCCGGTACTGCTCCGGCTGTCAGCTTAGCTGTATTTAGCATTACCAAGGCTTAGCTCTATCATTCCGATATTTCTCTTCCCTACCTCCCTTTAGCGAATAAAAGTAGAATAAATGTAGACTACAATGGTTACATTGTGGATAGTACCCCTAGCCGGTAATAACCAGCTGTACGCTTAGGTGTAACTAGCATTACCAAGGCTTAGCTCTATCATGCTGATATTTCTCTTCCCTACCTCCCTTTAGTGAATAGAAGTAGAATAAATGTAGACTACAATGTTTGCATGGTGGATAGTACCCCTAGCCGGTATTGGCCCGCTGTACGCTTAGGTGTAACACGCATTACCAAGGCTTAGCTCTATCATGCCGATATTTCTCTTCCCTACCTCCCTTTAACGAATAGAAGTAGAAGTAGAATAAATGTAGATTACAATGTTTGCATAGTGGATAGTACCCCTAGCCGGTACTGGCCCGCTGTATGCTTAGGTGTAACTAGCATTACCAAGGCGTAGCTCTATCATGCCGATATTTCTCTTCCCTACTTCCCTTTAACGAATAGAAGTAGAAATAGAATAATTGTAGACTACAATGTTTGCATGTTGGATAGTACCCGTAGCCGGTACTGGCCCAGCTGTACTCTTAGCTGTAACTAGCATTACGAACGCTATTGCTTAGCTCTATCATGCCGATATTTCTCTTCCTTGCCTCCCTTTAACACATACAAGTAGAATAAATGTAGACCACAATGTTTGCATGTTGGATAGTACCCCAAGCTGGTACTTGCCCAGCTGTACTCTTAGCTGTAACTAGCATTACGAAGGCTATTGCTTAGCTCTATAATGCCGATATTTCTCTTTCTTATCTCCCTCTAACGACTTCAAATTGTCAGAATATATGAACATGGTTGAATACATTAATGTAGGTTTCCCTCGGCCAGGTTAACATAGTTAGTCGAGGCAATTTTACTGGATGTTACTTACAAATACTACAACAGTGGTGAAACGAAGTATAACATGAATTATTGTTCAAAAGTACATATTTCTGTGCGCTACAGTAGAAAAGGTATATCAAAATAAAAGCAAAGACAATAATATTTGCAAAGACAAAAGACAAATTAATAAATGTTTGAAATAAGGAATAAAGTTAAATCACTGTGGAACAATTGAGCGAAAACGTTCCACTTTAAATTATAAATGAATAATAAAAATGAACAATGAATAAAATGTAACACTTGTTTATAGTAGCACTTAAATTTTTTTAATGAGGATGGAAGTTTCGGGAGAAGTATTCATTGTCAACTCAGATCGTCCTAAACTGAGTTGTTTGTGGAACACATCTCCATAAACAGTCGTCCGCATTAAGCAAGACATAGGTGCTGCTATAGGCACATATTAATGTATGTGAAAATGTACCAGAAGCTAAAATTGTAGACAGAATAAAATATTATTAAACATCTATAACTTTATAATGAAACTTCTATTTTGCAATTTGAAAATACTCTATTTAACTTGTGCAGTTGAAGCATCCCCTGTTTTCATATACCAAAAGATGTAGGGAATTTCCAATAAATGAATTGTAAGGGGGATTATAGGGAGAGGGTTGAAAGGAGTTAATTTATAATAACTGTACAGAGGGGCAACGTTCTGGCATAATACAGCAATGTAATTATTTTTTTAAAACACTTCAATGCTTCACCACCGAGAATTTCCGTTTCTATAAAGTAGGAATAATTTATTTTCAAGAATTATGACGATGTTTTCGATAAATGTAGCACCGAAAAAGACACACCGACACTCTTCCTCCACCGTTTCCATTCCATATAATTGCTCAGTATTTGAAGGGGAGCCGTGTTTATCTAGCAGGCTTGGATAACGACGGGACAGCACGATACGGGCGCAGAGCCCGGGCCTGTTTAAAGTGAATATAATAAAGTGTAATGGTTAGGGTTAGTGCCTTTAGGGCGCCAAAATCTGGGTTGGCTGTTTTGTGGGCGATTAGTTTGAAAGAAAACGTGATTCAGTAAGAATGGATCGCTATGGAAAGGGAATCGATAGTTGACTATTCTACTGAGGGTTAGACACCTGAATAAAAGTATATTAGGCTATATGTTACAAAATCTAATTCCAATAGAAGCTTACTATAAGACGTATTAAGAGTGAATAGCACCTGACGAAAGGATATCAATAACGGCTATGATATTTTGAATTATTTATGTGAAAATCCAGCAGTAGCCTACTGTAAAACTACTTAGTATGAATTATTCCCGACGAAAGGAAATCAATTGACGGCCACGCTACTTGGGATTATTTATATTTGAAATTCCAGCAGTAGCCTACTGTAACAAGTACTTAGTACGAATTATTCCCAACGAAAGGAAACCAATAGACGGCCACGCTATTTGGGATTATTTATGTGAAATTCCAGCAGTAGCCTACTGTAACAACTACTTAGTATGAATTATTCCCAACGAAAGGAAACCAATAGACGGCCACGCTATTTGGGATTATTTATGTGAAATTCCAGCAGTAGCCTACTGTAACAAGTACTTAGTACGAATTATTCCCAACGAAAGGAAACCAATAGACGGCCACGCTATTTGGGATTATTTATGTGAAATTCCAGCAGTAGCCTACTGTAACAACTACTTAGTATGAATTATTCCCAACGAAAGGAAACCAATAGACGGCCACGCTATTTGGGATTATTTATGTGAAATTCCAGCAGTAGCCTACTGTAACAAGTACTTAGTATGAATTATTCCCGACGAAAGGAAATTAATAGACGGCCATGGGATTATTTACCTGTTTACCAATACTATAAAATTGTATTAAATGTTATAAAATGAAATTCCAGCAGTAACATACTATAAAAACTATTTATGTTAACCAATCCAATGGAAGGGAATTAGTTGTCAACCAATTGCTACGTTTATTTACCTGTCTGCCAACCTCAATTAAAGTATGTTTAATATTTCAAAATGTAATCCGTCAGTCTCATGACATATTTAGCGTGAATTACTAGAATCTGATAGGAAATTAATTGCCGTCTACATTATTTAGGGTTAATTAATTTTCTACTAATCGCCATAAAAGTAGGTTACATTAAAAGTACGAAAATAAAATTCCAGCAATGTTATGACCATTATTTAGTGTGAATGACTCGAGACGAAAAGAAAATCAATAGGTGGCTGCATTACTTGGGGTTAGTCACCTGTCTGGCAATTGCCGTAACAATGTATTAAATGTTAAAAAATGAAATTCCAGTAGTTCATGACAAATGTATAATGTACTAGTCTTTCCGCTTTGTTTCCTTCCGGCTTATATAGGTGGAAAGTCGTGTATTCGAACGTGTTATCAAATAAAATATGCTCAACAAAGTCTAATAGAACTTGAAGCTAAGCATAGTAAAACCTCGGTTATCCGAGGTAATATGGTAACCTACCACGGATAATCGAAAACTGAGATAAAACTAACTCTTTAAATATACGGCAAACCGGCGAAATGAATGAAAACGTTATCGGAAATGCCAATAGAGAGTTATTTTATTAAATGAAATAAATTACGGACAGATAAGAATAAAATGAAAATACAAACAAACAAAAATTATTCAAAAATTTAAAACAAATGTTTTTGTTGCCCCAAGAGTACTCTGTAACCTTGTTAACCGTTGTATTCGATTAGTCGGGGCTCGGATAATTGCGGCTTTTTTATAAACTGCTGTTAGTGCCTAAAACCTATGCGGGTTTCAGATCGTACAGTTAGTTTTTTTAAGGCAAAGAAACAGTAATCACAAAAACGTAAAGGGCTGTTGTAGGTAAAATAGATAGATACTGCTTAATACTTTGTGATTTATTCTACTGAAGGAAATATATTGGTATTTTTAATTTTATATTTACTTGTTTAAGACACCGAATCTCAAGTTATGGATTTACTTATTAAAACACCAATCTCAATTCATTCTCAACTGTGAATATCAACAAAGCGGAAGGAGATGCTTCCCCTTAACGGAGCCGATCTTAACCGAACACTCCCGAGGTTGCAGTCCGTTTCCAACCTAAGGAGCCTCACGGCGCTGCGTAGCTGTTTTAGTCGGTCTGGACTTTCAAATGATTTTTTTTCCAGTAGAAGTGATACCACTGGGTGTTGCAGGTTTTTCTACAACCAGGCCGAACGAGACAGTCTGCGACTGAGCGAACGGTCAAATGGTCGCTGCGGTTCTAACGTTATGAACAATTTTCACATAATTAGAAATATTTAATATTTTTTAAAATCGCACGTAACAACGTACATAATTTTTACACACTAAATATTTTTTTTTATTAATCTCTGATATGGGTGTTGCGCAACTGTACAACCTGCACAGGAGCCGCCCCTGATACACTGTATAGGCTACTATGGGAAGTTAAATAAGTCAAGACAGATGTTCAGAGCCTACATGGAGGCCTTCTCGTATTAACTACCGACAACTACTTTTCTCCAGTAACTTTATTATTTTTTTACTATAATTATTAGTAAGTTTATGATTTATTCAAAATGGCGACCTAAAACGTTCTGATTTATTGAAAATTTAACTGCAGACGTTTTATTCAAAAAATGTTTAAACAAATTTACTTGTAAAGATACAGTGTAGGGCATTTTGTTTGTTTGTCTTCCGCTAGATAGCACTGAAGAGTACGCAGCCTAGGGCTGTTGACGGAGAAAACTTTGCGTACATTTGTAGCAAGCGAGCATCTGTTCCGGCAACACAAACTGAGGTGCTACCCCACAGCCGGATCGGGTAGGAACCTAACCCTCAGGAAACACGTAGGCTTAGTCCTTGCTAACTGAGCAGAAGTAATGCACGCTTTAAATTCACTGGATTTGCATGATGCTAATTTGTATTGTTTCCGTGTGTTTATCGTTGAATTATTTACTTGCCGAAACCATACCCATGGTCTACTGTAAGACTGAGGTAGGTCTTATGAGTGTTGAGTGTTTTAGTTTACCAATAAGCTAATACTAATTACTATAACAGTGAATTAATTAGGTTAATTAAAAGAGTTTGATTTATTTTTAATGTTTTAAAACTATTTATCCAGCGAAGTTTTTTATAAACACTATTCTTTATTTTGCGTTTAATATAAGTTAGTCTATTTCTGTTTGTATATTTACACAAGGCCAAGTTACTTTTGTGTGATCATCTCGTGATCGACCTGCGCCGTTCTCCAAATCGTACAGGTTATTTGCGATTGCCAGCCTCACCCGAGCCGCGACTGCTTCATTTGATGGGGATTGACCCCTTATACAGCGTTACAACACCGTTGATCTCCACTCATATATCCAATCAAGCATTCCCAATTTAACGCGTGAACAGAATCGCACTTATGATCTCATTATGTAAATGATAAATGAAGTTAGGGAGGACTTCTTGCATGCGTCGGGAGGAACTGAGAAACAGTTTCATATCAGATTGGTTCTGGCAACGGTTTAATCAAAAACTTATATAGGTATTGCCTAAGCTTCTGGAATATTACAAAATTATACTTCTATGAAACGTATGGTTCGTTTTGTTCCTCATTTCTCTCCACGCAACCACAAAGTGACACACCGCAGCATTTTAGGATACAGCTAGTAATATGATATAAATATTCGCCTGTGGATGGGTGCCCTCCGTTTAGTGCGCAAGTACCCTATATTCAGGTGGGACAAGGTATATCGTGAAAAAAGTTACCTGTGAAATGAGTGGCAAGCGAAATAAGTGACAATTACGGATTTTCTACCTGCACCTAGAGTCTTAATATTCAGTGAAATGAGCGACAAGTGAAATAAGCGACCACCACAGAACCTGCTCTGGGTTGTCCACACTCTTCTTAAGACTGTTTGACCTGTTTTTTTTTATATATATTTATGTTTTCTGATTTCCATCTCACTTCCACCAGGTTTTGGACTGGCTAAATGACAATAAATCAATTCTATCATTTCATTTAGGCGTCTTCAAGACCACGACTTCTTATCACAATGTATGGAAAAAGCAACAAGTGAAATATGGGGCCAGCGAATTTACGGATTTTCTACCTGCACCTAGAGTCCTAATCTTCAGTGAAATGTACGACAAGTGAAATAAGCTACCATCACAGAATTATATCGGCCCTTGGTATTTCACACTCTTCGTAAGAGAGTTTGAACTGTTAGATTTTTAAAGACTGTTTTCTGATTTCCATCACACTTCAACCAGGTTTTGGACTGGTTAAATGATAATAAATCAATTCTATCATTTAGGCGTGTTAAAAAATCGGTGTACGGAGACAAGCCTTTATGTAATCATTTTCTCCATATTTCTTCATTGTTTTTTCAGTAGTTGTATTCACTTTCTTATATTTCAGCTTTCTTCGTTTTCCTTCCACGTTTAACTGTATTGGGTAGTGGAAGTGTAGCTTGGTCGCTTATTTCGCGCATTTTGGATTAGGTATCCCTTGGTTGAATGACCTTGAGGCGGTAGGGGTAGTTTGACCGCTTATTTCGCACATTCCATGATGGTAGCTTATTTTTCACATACCATGATGGCCGCTTATTTCACTCGTCGCATTTTTCCTTCCAAGCTTAACTGTATTGGGTAGTGGAAGTGTAGCTTGGTCGTTTATTTCGCGCATTTTGGATTAGGTATCCCTTGGTTGAATGACCTTGAGGCGGTAGGGGTAGTTTGACCGCTTATTTCGCACATTCCATGATGGTAGCTTATTTTGCACATACCATGATGGCCGCTTATTTCACTCGTCGCATTTTTCCTTCCAAGTTTAACTGTAATGGGTAGTGGAAGTGTAGCTTGGTCGCTTATTTCGCGCATTTTGGATTAGGTATCCCTTGGTTGAATGACCTTGAGGCGGTAGGGGTAGTTTGGCCGCTTATGTCGCACATTCCATGATGGTAGCTTATTTTGCACATACCATGATGGCCGCTTATTTCACTCGTCGCATTTTTCCTTCCAAGCTTAACTGTATTGGGTAGTGGAAGTGTAGCTTGGTCGTTTATTTCGCGCATTTTGGATTAGGTATCCCTTGGTTGAATGACCTTGGGGTGGTAGTGGTAGTTTGGCCGCTTATTTCGCACATACCATGATGGCCGCTTATTACACTCGTCGCTTTTTCCTTCCAAGTTTAACTGTAATGGGTAGTGGAAGTGTAGCTTGGTCGCTTATTTCGCGCATTTTGGATTAGGTATCCCTTGGTTGAATGACCTTGAGGCGGTAGGGGTAGTTTGGCCGCTTATGTCGCACATTCCATGATGGTAGCTTATTTCACTCGTCGCATTTTTCCTTCCAAGCTTAACTGTATTGGGTACTGGAAGTGTAGCTTGGTCGCTTATATCGCGCATTCCGGATTAGGTATCCCTTGGTTGAATGACCTTGGGGCGGTAGTGGTAGTTTGACCGCTTATTTCGCACATACCATGATGGCCGCTTATTTCACTCGTCGCATTTTTCCTTCCAAGCTTAACTGTATTGGGTAGTGGAAGTGTAGCTTGGTCGTTTATTTCGCGCATTTTGGATTAGGTATCCCTTGGTTGAATGACCTTGGGGTGGTAGTGGTAGTTTGGCCGCTTATGTCGCACATTCCATGATGGCCGCTTATTTCACTCGTCGCATTTTTCCTTCCAAGCTTAACTGTATTGGGTAGTGGAAGTGTAGCTTGGTCGTTTATTTCGCGCATTTTGGATTAGGTATCCCTTGGTTGAATGACCTTGGGGTGGTAGTGGTAGTTTGGCCGCTTATTTCGCACATACCATGATGGCCGCTTATTTCACTCGTCGCATTTTTCCTTCCAAGCTTAACTGTATTGGGTAGTGGAAGTGTAGCTTGGTCGTTTATTTCGCGCATTTTGGATTAGGTATCCCTTGGTTGAATGACCTTGGGGTGGTAGTGGTAGTTTGGCCGCTTATTTCGCACATACCATGATGGCCGCTTGTTACACTCGTCGCTTTTTCCACACATTGTGATAAGGAGACGTTTAAGCCTTCGCCTTCCATAAACTATAAAACTGTAATCAAGACATTGCTAAGTACTAAACACAGACCGATGGTACAAAGTACTACTTCAAAGCATTAAAGCACACAATAATTGGAAACGAAAGATGACAGGAACTGCATCCCCTATCGCTACCTGTACCTTGAGGTTTAAATCTTAGTCGGAACTAACTGCGTCCGACATCTACGCATGAGCTTGAAAGTAATCGGGACACCGAGATAGTTTTCAATCGGATAGGCAGAAGTACAGTGGGAGCAATGGGGCAACGCACATGCGACGCAGATAGCTATCGGATAGACTCGTCCTATCTCGGTAGGTATCTGGGCTGGGGCAGGTAGCTCCTATCTTGGCGTCAATTGTATCGCCAGCGTTCCACAAGTACACAGTTGGTAATGAGACAGCGCACATGCACCGCAGCTTACTTTCTATCTGTTTCATTTTATCAGGTAAGTTTTCGATAATATAATTACTAATTTCATATTATTTATACGTTTAACATTAAATATGATTGAATAATCAACTGACATCAATGTGTAACAATAATATTAATTAGGTTGATAATTTGTTATTAATATCAATGATGATTTATAGTTTTAAATATTAATCTTTAATAATTACTAATCATTTTATTTAATATCATATTTATATTTACCTCTCTCTCTCTCTCTCTCTCTCTCTCTCTATATATATATATATATATATATATATATATATATATATATATATATATATATATAGTAATTAAATCTACCAGCCATGGAGAGTGAAGATTTGGACGTGGATGTAAAATTGTTTATAGAGGAAATTAAACAACATAGGACAATATTGGATATGCGAAGTAAAGAGTATAAAGACAGGGTAAAAAAAGCTGTCGGCTTTGGAGGAAATCTGCAAAAACATGATTTTAGATTTCCAAACAAAATTCATCAAAAGATCGAGTAGACATTCGAAAATAATTAAAGAATTTTTGTTCATCTTCCCTTAAATCAATTGAACGCACCTTTTAAATATCTCTCATTATTAAATGGATGAATCCAATATCCTCTTGTTTAACTTTCCCTTTCACTAATGTATTTGTACACTAAGAACGAAAACACTATTTTCTTTATGTAAACTTGCATTTGTTTATGATCCATCTCGTAGGAGACACAATATAGAGTAAAGCCAGTCCCCAACATTGAAAATAACTATCAAAAAGATAGGCTTGAAATGACGTGCGCTTAAACCTATATCATGTGCGCTGAAACTCTGATAGGTATAAAAGAGATTGCATTGAAAACTATCTCGGCGTTCCGATTACTTTCAAGCTCATGTGCGCCTAGCCTAACTGTGCTTCGTCGTCGGCACAGGAAGTGGAAGTGACATATGGTCAGGGAAGGTCGTCAGGGATGTAGGGCCGCTCATTAGATAATGGATGAGAACAAGTTTTGCATGCAGGAAGTGTTGTATTAAAGCTGACAGAATGTCAAGAGCCTGGCTTTCAGGATAACTGTGTATTTTGTCAAATTATGAGCTGGGGATTTTGGTAAATCTTTGACAAATTACTTCCGGTTGAAAAAAAGTCAAGTTGTATCTGCAAGACACTATGATTACGCTAGAAGACAGTCCCAGGGCGTGTATGCAGCAAAACCATAGCTTTTACAACCCTCATATGTAGTCCTCCATAAGTTAACCTGACTTACATCCAAGTAGTGTTCTCCTATGGAGTATTGCGATTTTGAAAAATAACTCATTCAATTTAGATACTTTCTGAATAGAACAAGAAGAGTTGTCACCTTCCTTTATAGTTACGCTGATGTTAAAAATGTTTTTACTCTAATGCCTTGCAAATAATAAACATAAATTAAATTTAATGAATTGAACAAGAAAATTACAAATTAGCTTTAAATTTTGGAGATAATATTAGATTAATATAATTAATTTAATTAAATTTAATTAAATTTAATGAATGAATTTTTTTATGTGGGAGAAAAACGTTTTCAAAAGGAGCAAGATATGCAATATAGCTATTTTAACGCATTAGGTTTAAAATAAGTGATAAAATATGATTTCATAAAACAGCTGATTTTATGTTATATGCTATATTGTAGAACAGCTGTTTTAACGCATAGGTTATGTTACTTTATGTATATTAATTGTAGTAATTTATTAAAAAGTAACTAAAATAAAATTTTGGTGTGTTGACGTAAATAGGAATTGACTTTAAAACATTTCTGTTTATACTACTGGTTTTTAATAGATCGTAAGAAGCTAAATTAGTAAATAGCTCAATTCAATAACATGTCGGTATATCAGATTACATTTATTTATTCGGGAATAATATAATTTTGCTTAGTCGTAAATCCTAGTTCTGCTAATGTACGGGGAGAATACAGCAAGTAACATAACTTGCGAGTAATAAAAGCATCTTGATTTAATCGCATAAGTTATCACATAATTTTATCAAGCATACGATATTTCTGAATACGTAGGACATTGCATTTGAAATTCACTTAAATATAGCTTCGAAATAACCTCTAAAATTGAGGACGAAATCAGCTGTTAGAATTAACTTCCATATTTGACATTCGGAAATCTTAGACAATTCGTTCACTCATGGTGACGTCACATATTTACAGTTTTACTTCTTTGGAAGAAAAGTGTCGAGTATAAAGAAGATAACACTTGAAAACACTTTTATAAAAATAAGTTGTACAGTTGAACAAAATTACAGTTACGGAGAGGAACTTGTGAAAGTAGATTCTATTATTTTATCATTAGCTTTGGACAAAATTCTGTGATATATTCGTTACGAGTGCCTACTGAATTGCATTCCAAAGCGGTTTATTTTGTATTAATTACATTAAATTAACATTAGCCATACATCAGGCTGATAACAATCAATTATTCCCTTCAAGCAGATCTAGATACGGTTACATTTCCCTTTATGCTATCGTTTCTAATTATCAGTCATTCGATGACCATAAATAGTGTCCAATTGACGACGAATAATTGGCCTATTTTATGAAGCTGAGCCTTTTAATTGTGGCTTTATTAGGCTTATAGTATTAATGAACAGGCTACGCAAGTAATTCGCGTCGTAAAATATGTTTTATGCTAATGCACGTTATTAAGCGATACGTACTCACGATCGTTCAATATGTAGTCTGCGTCTGCAATTGTAATTCCATAATTCACTTGAAGGTCAATTACACAGTGCAAGTATTAAATTACAGCTCATTAAGTGAGGTAAAAGGTAGGAAAAGGTGTTGGGCTTGTTTGGAGCATGCTTGATTTTATCCTGTGCACTTTATTGCCTTGGATAGCGGAGGCAGCGGCCGACCCTGCGGAGTAACAGTACATCTTGAGCTTATTCAGCGATTGGATCCATTTTTAAACTGCTTTCTCTAATACATTTTAATATTATAATAAAAACCCCTCCTCTAATGCATAGGAAACCTTAGAAAGTTTTGTTGACGCCATGTCGTTACGATCTGAAATAAATACTAGTTGGTCGAGGGAAAACTGGACTAGTGAGAAGTATATATAGTCAGGGCTTAATACAATTGCGCACAGGTGTGACGTAATACAGTTTGACCAGGTCTGAAATGGACAGGACAGGTGTGACGTAATACAGGTCTGAGATGGACCCCCCTTTTCTTAGCTGCTATGCTACAATAATGTTCTTCACAAAGGATTTACGGCAACTATTTGAACATATCAACCCTTACTAAAAGTTTTATAGAAGGAAGGAAATATATGCCAAAAACCGAAAAATGTACATCGAAGCCCGGTACTTGGCGATGTGGTGAACAAAACCTTAGACGTGGCGTTATAGTGAACCCTGCCCTTATAGGATATGTGGCGAAGTAGTAAAACTCGACCTATAGGCTACGTGGCGATGTAGTAAAATGCGACCTTATACTCGGTGATGTAGAAGAAATCGACCTTATACGTGGTGATGTAGTAAACCCAACCTGTAGTGAATCCTGTCCTAATAGGATACGTGGTGATGTAGTAAAACGCGACCTTATACTCGGTGATGTAGAAGAAATCGACCCTATACGTGGTGATGTAGTAAAACTCGACCTCATACGTGGTGATGTAGTAAACCCAACCTGTAGTGAATCCTGTCCTTATAGGCTACGTGGTGATATAGTAAAACGCGACCTTATACTCGGCGATTTAGTAAAATTCAACCTTATACGTGGTGATGTAGTAAACCCAACCTTAAATGTAGCGTTGTAGTGAATCCTGTCCTTATAGGCTACATGGTGATGTAGTTAAACGCGACCTTATATTCGGTGATATAGAAGAAATCTACCTTATACGTGGTGATGTAGTAAAACTCGATCTTATACTTGGTGATGTAGTAAACCCAACCTTAGACGTGGCGTTGTAGTGAACCCTGCCCTTATAGGCTACGTGGTGAAGTAGTAATACTATATACTCGGCCATGTAGTAAAACCCGACCTTATACGTGGTGAAGTAGTAAACCCAACCTTAGACGTGGCGTTGTAGTGAACCCTGCCCTTATAGGCTACGTGGTGAAGTAGTAATACTATATACTCGGCCATGTAGTAAAACTCGACCTTATACGTGGTGATGTAGTAAAACCCGACCTTATACGTGGTCATGTAATAAAACCCGACCTTATACGTAGTGATGGAGTGACCCGAACTTATACGGGGGCGAATGTATAAACCCAAGGTTTATTTATGAAACTGGACACTGTTATTGTATTTAGTTGCCCAGGTACGTCGAATGTGTATTTTAAAATTTTTTAATTATTTTGGCATCTGTGCCAAGATTTTGTTATTTTTCCGTGTTGCTGAGATGGTTGACTTGTTCAATAAGCGAATTCGAGGTACCCCAACATTTTCCTCCCACAACGCACGAACATTTCACAACTCATTGAAGTTGGAAATAAATCTCCTATAACTGTAAAACCAACCGATCAAATATAAATCCCTTTGACAAAAAAATTAACGTGTTACTTTTTAAAATGTTCATATACTTATTAAATGAGTGAAAAGTTGACCTTACAACTGGACATTGCAACGAAACTGCACGTACTAATCATCTTTTCGGAAATTCCACTGGTGGAGGGCGGATGTCTCGATCCATCAATACATTTTCTCCCCTTAGTTTTTGAGTTTAGATGATTTCTAACTTCATAGAAAGTTGTAATGATGATGATGATGACGAGATAGCTGTTGAAACGTAGCCTACATAAGAATTTAATATACTTAATTGGTTATTTATTATATAATTTGTTAATTTATTTATTGCTTATATCGTGTAGTGCGTGTGTTACATTATATGTTGTAGTCTAAGGTTTGTCGTTTTCTAAAATGTGTCAGCCATTGCTGGTTTTCAGTAAATTTTGAAGATTTGTTTTTAGTAGAAATTTTGTTGTGAAGTCGAAATAATTTAAGGATTGATCTAATTTGAATGTTGCAGTCAAGTGAAGTTTTTGGAGTATTTTATATAACATAAGGCAGAGGCTATTTAACATTTAGTATATGCCGTAAATGTTGTCGACGTATCTGTGTTAGTAAATAATGCTATGCGAGTATTTTGTGTTAGTGAATCTATGTGTGATAATATCCGTAGGAATACATTTAAATACTGTGTAAATTTTGTAAATGACTAACATTTCATGCAAGTAGTTATTTTGAAAGATTCTCCAAATATCACTGACATCAAAATCAACTAGATAATGTTATAATAAGTTGGTTACATTTTGTAGTATCAAGGTGACGACCAGTCTCAGAGACCTGTCCGGGGAGCAGAAAGTAATTTCAACGCTTCCTGATCAAGATAACGACACGTATTTAGGAAAGAGGGGGATTTGATGAAGTGGGTGTAATTGCCGGCCCTGCAAGGCCACTGACAGGAATGTGTGACTCACACCTGGCCAATGTGAATGTGAAGGGTTAAGTTCACGGGCGTTTATCAGGTGCTTAAAATTTAGAAGCTCTCACATGTTAGACATTATTTATACTAACTCAGCTCAAAACATATGACAGTTGTGTTTCTATGTACGATTCTTAAATGATATGTTACTTTCAAGTAGCAGGCAGAGACAAAGTTTTGTTTTGTATATGTTACTGTAAAAGCCCGCAACTTTACTAGTAAATCTAAAGATCAACCAACAAAAATTGGTAGATGTAAGAATTTCGTTAATAAGATATGGCTTTTCGCTCACTGTTAGAGTTTAGGAGATGGTAGCTTTTAACAAGGCGTGATTGTAATGTTGGCTTTGGCACTGTTAGAGTTTAGGAGATGGTAGCTTTTAACAAGGCGTGATTGTAATGTTGGCTTTGGCACTGTTAGAGTTTAGGAGATGGTAGCTTTTAACAAGGCGTGATTGTAATGTTGGCTTTGGCACTGTTAGAGTTTAGGAGATGGTAGCTTTTAACAAGGCGTGATTGTTAATGTTGGCTTTGGAAATAAACAATTAATAGACCTATTTCTTGATAATTTATTTCAGTCAGTTATCAATCAAAACTGTACTTGTTTCTCTTTATCAATATTTATGTTATTATAACATTACGGTAGTATTAGGTTTTTTATGTTAGATTATGTTTGGGTATTTAGGTTAGGTTAGGTGATGCTAAGTAAGGTTAGGTTACTTTGTGTTAGAAGTTGTTATGTACTCCTTGTAGTGTAGATTAATTTCTAGAAGATAATTGTATATAAATAAATATATATAAAATCATGTTGAAAAGGACCACGATAGTTGTTGGTTAGGTTAAGTAGGGTTAGGTTAGGTTACTTGTAATTATTAGTTGGTATTTACTCCTTGAAGTGTAGATTAATTTGTAAAAGGTAATTATATATATATAACCTTGAGAAGGACCACGAGAGCTTTTGGTATGGTCGAAACGTTGACAAAATTCAATAAAACCCTTTAATGTTGTTTCTCATTTCATCACAGTTTTTCATGGATTTGGAATTGAGACGTTACAGGCCTTAATTTTGAATACGTTTTATTGTAGCGAGCCCGCATTTTACATGTCGCTGAAGTAATATTTATTGAATGTCTAATGGTAAAAGCTCGAAATGAACGATAATCACAAAAAAGTTCTGACTTTCACCACTAAGAGCGGATAAACCTAAGATTTTACTGGAAAATCTTAAGATTCGCGAAAATGCGGCTTTTAAAATAACTTCTATATTAATATAACGTTCTTAGAAGGTTAGAATTTGCGTATTTAGGGAAATGCTGACGAAATTGCAGAGGCTTAGTAGCGTGCAAAACAATCAACTAGGCCTACTAGCGCGTATATTGGTCAATTTGTGAGCTTGAATATATTTCAGCAGATTGATATCTTGCATTTAGTATTTGGATGTACAATAAGTTTGATTAGAAAAGATTGAAAGATTGGCCAGTGTAACCTGTTCCTTATTTAATTTTAGCTCTGTGCTACAGATATCTAGATTGAACACGACACTCGGGTAACTCAACACATCAAGCATATTGGCACGGGTGTAACTGAAGCGTAGCTAATGACAGGTTTGACGCTTACGGGAAGCTATTCATTGAGGTCGTGTGACTGCACACCTATTGTTAGGGTTGTGGAATGTGCGAAACGAGCAAACAATTAAAATGTAGAAATAATTCTTGCTCGAATAGAGTTTGATCTGGATCCAGATGTAAACTCGGATTAAGAGCCATGCTGTTAGAACAAGCCTTGTTGCCGACAAATTCGGAAAGCGCTATGAAAGGATAAAGGGTCCATCCTAAATTAAAAACGAATATTGTAATATAATACTGGGGAATAACTTGGATAGTTCCAGCCGTGACGCAGTACAACAGGATTTACTTTTACACTTTACGTATACAATGGGGAAGACGAAGGTGTTGAGACGTCTCTCTGTTCTGATGGTTGGTCGTGCTTCACAGGATTGATGATCATGTTAGGATAAGCTTGTCGCTGTATATCTGCTCATGTCTTCATTCATGAGCCCACCTCTTACGAAAGCATAAAGATCTGCATAGGATTGATGATCATGTTAGGATGAGCTTGTCGCTGTATAACTGCTCATGTCCTCATTCATGAGCCCAGCTCTTACGAAAGCATAAAGATCTGAATAGGATTGATGATCATGTTAGGATGAGCTTGTCGCTGTATATCTGCTCATGTCCTCATTCATGAGCCCACCTCTTACGAAAGCATAAAGATCTGCATAGGATTGATGATCATGTTAGGATGAGCTTGTCGATGTATATCTGCTCATGTCCTCATTCATGAGCCCACCTCTTACGAAAGCATAAAGCTCTGCATAGGATTGATGATCATGTTAGGATGAGCTTGTCGCTCTATATCTGCTCATGTCCTCATTCATGAGCCTACCTCTTACGAAAGCATAAAGATCTGCATAGGATTGATGATCATGTTAGGATGAGCTTGTCGCTCTATATCTGCTTATGTCCTCATTCATGAGCCCACCTCTTACGAAAGCATAAAGATCTGCATAGGATTGATGATTATGTTAGGATGTGCTTGTCGCTGTATATCTGCTTATGTCCTCATTCATGAGCCCACCTCTAACGAAAGCATAAAGATCTGTACAGGATTGATGATCATGTTAGGATGAGCTTGTCGCTGTATATCTGCTCATGTCCTCATTCATGAGCCCACCTCTTACGAAAGCATAAAGATCTGCATAGGATTGATGATCATGTTAGGATGAGCTTGTCGATGTATATCTGCTAATGTCTTCATTCATGAGCCCACCTCTTACGAAAGCATAAAGATCTGCATAGGATTGATGATCATGTTAGGATGAGCTTGTCGATGTATATCTGCTAATGTCTTCATTCATGAGCCCACCTCTTACGAAAGCATAAAGATCTGCATAGGATTGAAGATCATGTTAGGATGAGCTTGTCGCTGTATATCTACTCATGTCTTCATTCATGAGCCCAACTCTTACGAAAGCATAAAGATCTGCATAGGATTGATGATCATGTTCGGATGTGCTTGTCGCTGTATATCTACTCATGTCTTCATTCATGAGCCCAACTCTTACGAAAGCATAAAGATCTGCATAGGATTGATGATCATGTTCGGATGTGCTTGTCGCTGTATATCTACTCATGTCTTCATTCATGAGCCCACCTCTTACGAAAGCATAAAGATCTGCATAGGATTGATGATCATGTTAGGATGTGCTTGACGCTGTATATATTTGTCATGTCCCCATTCAAGATTCCAGCTCTTACGAGAGTATAAAAATCCTATTTAGCAAGAACGTGGACAGAACTAACCGGAAAGGGTTATAAGGTGTAACTCCCTAGATACAGCAGGAGGGAAGTTTGCCGAGTAGTGGAAGGGGAAGGCCAGACAACTGTCTGGAGGGGGATTGCATTCCCCTCTGTCGCATCTAAGTACAGTGGTTGGGATGATAAACACTGAGATAGAGGACTTCCCCGCCAATCTAATTGTCAAGCAGACAACTGCGTATTATTCAGCCAAGTCTCTTGGTATGTCTCGCGAATTAAACTGAAGATTCTACGGGTCCTGAATAGTTCTGACCTGTAGGTTGTCATTAGAACACTCGTCTCGCCCTTACAGTAATGTCTCACTACTATTGGATAAATGGTACCACGGAACAATGATTCTAATCAACCGTACTCTGAACTGAGACACTAAATCACGAGTTTAAATCGTGAGTAATGGTTTCACATTTAGATAATTAATATCATGATAATTTCGGCATAGGAACAATAGATTTTTACCTTGCTCTCTCCCTCTCATGTTTATTCAATCAATTATGAAACTTATTTAAAAACATCATCGAGTACGACAAATGTTTGAGAGTTGACAGATTTTCGTTAGCGTTTTGACAACTCGTTATTATCCTCTGGATGCTTCTTCTATTTCTGTTTCTACGTCACCTTTCATGAACTTGTTCTTCCGATATTTCGTCCGATATTTCGTACTACTTCACTAGTGTTATTGGTCACGGCATTTCTAATTTTGTCACTTTTATTATCTTTATTAGAAACATCAACTCACATTCTTATCAGATCCACATTCACAATCTTCAGACCATTAAACTTGACACTGGCTTCAAATTAGGCAATTTTACGCCGAAGCTCTCCATTATAGTTTCATTTCTTGTATATTATCAGTGGTTTCTCTGTAGTTGGCTTTCCACTTCGTTCTGTGTGTGTCGCTACTGCTGAACAAATCTTGAGGCATTGGGAAATGATGTGTACCAAGCCAATCGTTTCGTAACGGAGTTAAACAATAAATGAAACGGTTCACGATATTTTTCATTACCCAGATTTGAAATGAGTTTGAATAAAGAGAAGGCATATCGAGATTCGTTCAATGATCGATCCTGCCTGGAGCTGGCACGCCATAATCACCAAACTTGGGAACTTTCTAAAGTCGCCGGCTCGGCTTTACTTCATTAAAAGCACTTTACAAGACTTTGCCAAACGCTAACGTTGGAAGTGATTTAAAGAACTTTATCTGGAAAGTTGTTTTAATGGCGCTGAGCCCGCCCCAAATTACGCGATGCTAAATCAAGGTCAGCGAGTTCAGTTTTTAAAATAAAAAATAATTTTGGATCTTTGCCCACCGTCGGAGACGTTTGAGTCTGCGTACGGACCCCATTGATTTTACTTTCACCATAAACTTCGTGGAGGGATTTGGCTCATAAATATAAATTGATGGGACTATGAAGTCGCTATATAGGGTTGGAGGGAAGTATATTGAAGGTCGTGCTTCACAAACATTAATCCTGCTTCCAAAAATAACAATATATGTAAGCGATATGTATACACTACGCTGATAACAACTACAACAATAATAAAAACTACAGTAGAAGTAATATAGACATCAAGAAGTAAAACTAAGTAAATTAAAGCAAAACTATCTACCTATAGCGTCAGGCGGAAAACAAATATCTAAAGAGGTAGATGGACTACAGAACACTTATAGAAACAAACACAATACAGAACATCTATAGAGGAGGACACAATACAGAACACTATAGAGGGGAAATCTAGAGCATCTATAGAAGTAGACCGGTTCAGAACATCTATAGAGAAAGAAGCAATGAAGAACATCTATAGAGGCAGATTGATTGCCGAACATCTACAGAGACGGACAGATTGCAGAGCATCTATAGAGGCAGACGGAATGTAGAATATCAATATTGCTAGGCTCAATCCAGAAAGTCAATCGAGGTGTACAAAACTCAGCACATCTATAGAGTCAGGTGGAATTCAAAACATCCATGGAACCAAACAGAATGCAGAAGATCTTTAGAGGCAGAAAAAATGTACAGCATCTATTAAAGCAGACGGAATAAGAGAATCTAATAAGGGTGATGTAATGTAGAACATCTATAAATCCAGACGGAATTCAGAACAACATATATAGAGGCAGACGGAATGCAGAACATCCTAGCGGCTGATGGATTGAAGAACTCTATAGATGCAGAAAAAATGTAGAACATCTATTGAAGCAGACTGTATAAAGGACATCTATAGAGGCCGATATAATACAAAACATCTATAGAAGCAGACGAAATGCAAAACATATACAGACGTAGATGGATTTGCTTCACTTCTAAACAAATTTAATGCAACCTAAACAGATTACAAGTATTTAAAGAAACAGAACGCAAAACATCTATAAAGCAAGAAGTGCAGACTTCTATATAGATACGGACGATACGCATTACATCAATCAAACAGACGAAATTCAGACCATGTATAGAAGTAGACGAAATTCCGATCATGTACTCTGGGAGACTAAAAAGTACAATATTTATGGCCACACCACAAACTGATTTTATAATATATTTGAATATTTAATTGCAGTGAGCGGAAATAATGGTGTCTGTTTAGACAGGAGGAGCGATCCATCTCACCGTCAACTAAGTGTGAACTTGACTAAATAGTTAAATTTCCTTAGCCTAGTGTTCTACAGCCTTAGGCGCTTCTGATATTTTTAAAGAACCAACTTTATTTCTTTAAATCTCATTTATTTCCGTTAATTGGTCAACATCTATTCAAAGGTTGACTATTTAATACAGCCTTTTATTAACTAATATTACTAGATTGTATTAAATCTTCCATTAACTTTATATAGCCTATTGCTCATCCAAGACTGCATTTCCAAGACTGCTTGTTCCGTCACTGCCACGCATTTAGTTTTAAAAGATAGGACTTATTTAATCTTGTTTAAAGTATTTGAATATTAGAAAACTATGTATTGTAATACTATATATTATATTGCAATATAATATTTATAATACAGTAGACCTATAATATTGTACAATATTAAATATTGTAAAAAATACTTTACTTATATAATAGGCCTAATCATAAGCTTTTCTCCAGCTACATTGCTAGCATTAACACAGACTATGAAATCAATCTTCTTGAAAAGAATTTTACTTTCTTAAAAGAATTCCTGATTTATTTTATTGGCTTCATTCCAAACCGCCTTTCGGTGCTCTAAAGACATTTAAAACAGATAAGCACAGTCTATAGTATTGTGGTTTGTGTTTCTATTCAGTGTCATTATTTCACAAGATTTACCCTTTCAGTATTTATGAATGGAGTAAATAATTTAAAGAGTACGATATAATACATTGAGGACAAAATATGCTGCCGGCAATTTGTCAGACGAAGCAGCGTTGAATCACTTGCCAACAAAAAGTAACATATTTCGCCCAACTTTGTAAAAATTTATGGGAAATGTTTGGTAAAGAGGAAGTATAATAACAATAATGTATTAGAGTGGAAAGCAACCAGGGCTGCCAAAATTTGAATAAGAAAAGGGACCAAAGAAAAGAAGTATGAAAATATTTGTGTTTGGGTAAAGTTTTTTTGAAGATGGTCGTAATCATAAAACGTAACGACGGAGGCCGCAGAGATCGACTCAAATTGATAGTTTTTAGTTTGCAATTTTCTTCGGAACTTCTTTACTTTATTGCTTACGAGATTCCATCCGGGAATTCCGTTTTTCTCCGGGATTTGCATCCGAATTGGCGACGTAAAACTAGAAGCGTTCTGGAAATGTTTACTTTTGTGAAACTCTTTTCCTTTTACTGCTTCTTACAGTTTATGTTTGATCACGGATGAGAAGATATTGAATGATTTAAATGTTTTTAATAAATAAGTTCGTTTGAATCAATATTAAACTTGAGGTTATTCCTTATTTTCGAAAAGAACTGCAGTTGTCGCATCTAAGGACGTAGGCTTGTAACTGATGTTTGTGACATTATACTATTTGTACTCTTTCATCTATTATGTATTTAGCCTAACTCTATAGATATTGTGTTTTCGGTCTGCCTCTAAATCTATTGTGCATTTAACCTACCTCTATAGATATTGTGTTTTCAATCCATCTCTATACGACTGTGCATTTAACCTACCTCTATAGATATTGTGTTTTCAATCCATCTCTATACTTACTGTGCACTTAGCCTGCCTCTATAGATATTGTGTTTTCAGTTTACTTCTATATATCTAGTGAATTTAGTCTATATTTCTAGTCTGCCTCTATAGATGGCATTCTTTTAGTTTGACTCTTTGATGTGTCTTCTATCTCCCTTTATAAGTTTTGTGTATTAATTAGCTACTAACACAGGTTTTGTTTTCAATCTATCTCTTCACAGCTTGTAATCGTTCAGTCTGTCATAGAACTAAGTAAATTCAGTCTGCCTTTATAAGCTATCGTGCATTTAGCCTGCCTCTATAGATATTGTGTTTTCAGCTTATCATTATGAGCTATCGTGCATGTAGCCTGCCTCTATAGATATTGTGCTTTCAGTATGCCTCTATATGTACTAAGCATTTAGCTGCCTCTATAGATACTGTGCTTTCAGTTATCACTGTAAGCTATCATGCATTTAGCCTGCCTATATAGATATTGTGCTTTCAGTATGCCTCTATATGTACTGAACATTTTACATGCCTCTATAGATACTGTGCTTTCAGTTTGTCATTGTAATCTATCATGCATTTAGCCTGCTTCTATAGATTTTGTGTTTTCAGTTTGTCATTATAAGCTATCATGCATTTAGCCTGCCACTATAGATATTGTGTTTTTAGTATTCCTCTATATGTACTGAGCATTTAGCCTGCCTCTATAGATACTGTGCTTTCAGTTTGTCATTGTAAGCTATCATGCATTTAGCCTGCCTCTATAGATATTGTGTTTTTAGTATTCCTCTATATGTACTGAGCATTTAGCCTGCCTCTATAGATACTGTGCTTTCAGTTTGTCATTGTAAGCTATCATGGATTTAGCCTCCCTCTATAGATATTGTGCTTTCAATATGCCTCTATATGTACTGAGCATTTAGCCTGCCTCTATAGATACTGTGCTTTCAGTTTGTCATTGTAAGCTATCGTTCATTTAACTGTCGCTATAGATATTATGCTTTCAGTATGCCTCTATATGTACTGAGCATTTAGTCTGCCTCTGTAGATATCGTGGTTTCAGTCTGTCATTATGAGCTATTGTGCATTTAGTTTGCCTCTGTAGATATTGTGCTTTCTGTCTGGCTTTTCGGATCCTGGGTTTTTAGACAGCCTCTAGGCCACAGATGTTGAACTTTCAGTCTGTCCATAGACTGTGTGCTTAGGGTGTGGCTCTATGTATGGTATACTTTCAGTTTACCTCTATAGGTGGTGAGTTTTAGGTTTACTTCTATATCAATATGCTTTCAATTTGCCTCTATAGTAATTGTCCTCCCCCTCTATAGAAGTTGATCATTTAGTGTAAAGTTGGCTTTTACATCTATATTTAGTCTCTCTTTGTTAAAGTTCTCCAAGGGATTAGACTTTATTTAGGGGTGAGAAATCCGTCTTACAACTTTCTTCTCACCTCTTCTTCAGCTACCATGGACTTCATTTGATTTTTTTTCTGTTTACAGCGACGTTATCTACACAGTGTATTACATTGTCTGCTGCTTTTTTGCTAATTGTGTATTTTCCTGTAACTTTTAAAGTTTTTTTTAATCCACTTATATTAAAGAAATTTATTTTCCATATTGGTTATTTCTATTACGAATAAGGCCTAGTCGCCAACGCTGCGTTTGTCATAACAAACAAATAACGCAAATATTTCACCACCTTCATAAGACATTTGTTTTTTAAATAGAGGCTTCACCAAGATACATATCAGTCGAGTCACACCGTATCCAGATAAACGTGACATATTATTTTTAGTCAGTAGAATGTCAAGTTATAGCCAGCTTTCTAAATCCGTCATGTTTTGACAGACATATGGAAGGCTGTGTATGTGGGAAGATGGGAGATAGACGCAGGTAGGTCTCTCTCTTCCTGTCGGAGGTTCAAAGCGGAACCCTTCCTTATCACACGCCCTCTGTTTGTGCTCGGATAATTTAATTAGAATCAGGTCCCTACAAAATGTTTTCTGTTATGACGTGGAACGCGGACGGAAACTTCTAAATGAGACAAAAAAGCGTTTGAATCCAGTGACGGTTAAAAACGTTCCGTCTTTGTTCTTCGCTTCACCGGCTCAAGGAAAATTGAACAAAAATTCATTTTACGCCCTGGTGTTACACAGTGCTGGGTTTTATGTTAATTGGTTTGTATGCCTTTAAAATTTTCTCATTTTTAAAAAGTCATTCGCCTTTAGTGAAATGAACGGCAGATAAAATTATTGGGATAACGTGACTGAGAAGTCATTTCCGTTCATTTCCTTGTGTCCCTGACGAGTAAAGACAGATTTGTACTTGCCGCGGTAACCAAAACACTGACATTGGTTCAAACCGAACTTATATTAGCGGCCTACACGCATAAAGTGCCTTTAGCCTTAAAGTGTACACAGAACAGATTATAATGTTTTCTTGAAGTAAATCTCTTTAGGCGCATAGAATATTGACGACGCAAGTAAAAAGTAGAAATACAAATGCATATTATTGTAACCTAAACGATTTTACGAAAATCTCCGAATGTGAAAAATGACAGTTAATTGTGTCATCCGTTTTCATTTAGAGGTTTTTTGGAGGTTATGTTTAAATAATTTTCAACTGCAATTTCTATATTTAGAGAAATATCGTTCATTTCAATAAGCTATCTGATAAGATTTCAAAAAACATTTGTTTTCTTTAGTCTTAGGTTATGTTAATTACTCTATTGTAGGCTAGCAGTAAGTTGAAATTTATGTCTATGTTGAATTATCATATTTCTAATTCGTTAAAGATAATTACAGTAATCTAAAATACTAACTTGTTCTTAATTAAAACTATATTTAATATTCCAGTTCATTTAATTGGGCCTATAATTTAAACCTATGATATAAACATTTATAAAAACTATAGAATTAATTGTAAAATTTTAATTAATAAATCTGAAGTTGCATTATTTAAAAATGTTTGTTTAGGTTATTGTTTGTTTGAGTTGTATTGTGACACCCCACAAATGTTATTGTATTCTTTTAATTATATTTTCGGGTTTCTTATAGTTACGATAAGCGGGCAGTGATGATTTGGTGTTTATATGTTTTTTGTTGTTCTTACTTCAATCTATAGTTTTCTAGTACTTATAATTTCAATATACTATGCGATTATTTCATTGAAACAATGAACGTGTGATATTAATGTTACATTTGTTATTTAGTTTGTATTATTACCCATGAGTAGAATATCCACAATTATATGTAAAGCCAAATAATTACATTAGAGGTCGGAGAGTGTTTGTTCATAATTCACTTGATTAGGTTATGAATCCAAGGGAGCCTTGTAGGTATAAGACTATAAATCTGAATAGCAAAGTGAATAAATGTGTGCCATTTTGTGTACTTTAATAAGTTTTACTTCTTATGTTCATAAACTTTAATTTAAAACTAACTAAATATATACATATTGCTGCTGTAATGAACGTGTCATAGGTATCCTAACACACTTGTATTTTATTTTCGACCCCTTGCAGTTTTTAAGAGGTTTGACATAAATTTAATCATTCCGCCTTAACTCTCCTAAATTAAAATTTTAAATTTCAGTCATCCGAACCGAGCGTTCTTGAGATTTTGCCTGACAATCACTTTTCACCCTCCTCTATTTCCACCCTCTCCCTGTTTTCATTCTCAACCCTTACACGATTTCGTCCTCAGTCTAATAACAGCGAAAACGGGATTCAGTAAAATATCTCGTTGCTACGATCATCGCAAATACGCGCGTATAACAGGTAAACTCGTGAGAGTATGGTTATACCACACTCGTGAGAGGAGGTTTTAACACATCCTCCCCATTTCCCGCGTACAACAGATGATCTTACGCTAGCATAGACAAACTATAAGTGTTAACACCTCCTTCCTATTAGGAGCGCATAGCATGTGTTCTTGTAACAAGTGATCTTGTCACAGAATTATCAAACTACAAGTGTTAACACCTCTTTCCTATTAGGAACGCATAACATGTGATCTTGTAACAAGTGATCTTGTGACATAATTATCAAACTACAAGTGTTAACGCCTCTTTCCTATTAGGAGCGCATAGCATGTGATCTTGTAACAAGTGATCTTGTCACAGAATTATCAAACTACAAGTGTTAACACCTCTTTCCTATTAGGAACGCATAACATGTGATCTTGTAACAAGTGATCTTGTGACAGAATTATCAAACTACAAGTGTTAACACCTCTTTCCTATTAGGAGCGCATAACTTGTGTTCTTGTAACAAGCGATCTTGTGACAGAATTATCAAACTACAAGTGTTAACACCTCCTTTCTATTAGAGGCGCATAACATGTGATCTTGTAACAGGTGATCTTGTGACAGTATTATCAAACTACAGGTGTTAATACTTCCTTCCTATTAGAAACGCATAACATGTGATCTTGTGACAGTATTGTCAAACTACAGGTGTTTACACTTCCTTCCTATTAGGAGCGCATAACATGTGATCTTGCAACAGGTGATCTTGTGTCAGTATTGTCAAACTACAGGTGTTTATATTTCCTTCCTATTAGAAGCGCATAACATGTGATCTTGCAACAGGTGATCTTGTGTCAGTATTGTCAAACTACAGGTGTTTATATTTCCTTCCTATTAGAAGCGCATAACATGTGATCTTGCAACAGGTGATCTTGTGTTAGTATTGTCAAACTACAGATGTTAACACTTCCTTCCTATTAGGAACGCATAACATGTGATCTTGTGACAGTATTGTCAAACTACAGGTGTTTACATTCCCTTCCTATTAGAAGCGCATAACATGTGATCTTGCAACAGGTGATCTTGTGTCAGTATTGTCAAACTACAGGTTATTATACTTCCTTCCCATTTGGAGCATATAAAGTGTGATCTCTTCGGATTTAGAAAGCACAAGAGTTAACATTTCCTTCCCATTAGGCGCGCATAACAAGTGGACGTGCTGAAGTATTGACATACTAAAATTGTTGAAACTTACACCCCCTTAGGCGCTTATGGGAGTATTTACAAACTACATCTATTAAAAAATCCTTTCCAATTACGCGATACATAGGTGATCTTGTACGAGTATTGACAAAATACAGGTGTAAAATACATCTAGAAACAATAATACACAAAATACACAATGCTGTAAATTCAACATTACTTAATTGTTGAATGTATTTAACAATAAGTGTGTATTACTTAATACTTAGTACTTAATTCTATACTTAGTATTATATACTCTATTTAATAGATACTTTATTTAATAGAATACGATCACATACAACAGCTGTCTCCATAATTCTTTAGAGTTTTAAAGGGAATTTTACATTTCAAATTCATTTTCAAATAATTTTATTATTCAATTTCGTCTAATCACGTCTCCACATATAGGCCTACAATTTATTTAAATACTTGTTAGAGCAGATGTTATTATTTGCCTGCTTCAAGATTATGTTACATTCTTTATTTTGTACCTTTTATTATTAATTGTTAACTAAATTTAAAAGAAATTCTGAATATTTCTCTATTTACTAATTAAATGCTTTTCTATTGGGAATTTGAGTGTACAGTAAATATCTAC
>JBAIZL010000005.1:223338601-223353601 GCA_036971475.1 Prosapia bicincta
GATTATAACTTGGAACTTTCCGTTCATCAAATGAACATCGTTTCTGAGCATTGTGGCGCACTGAAGTTTGCTGGAGAAACACCCTGGATTGTGTTGCGTTATTGGAAAAGTGAAATCGCCATGATTGACTCCGTCACCTGAACCATTGCATTCAAACCATCCAACTGAATTTTTAAACTCATTGGATGTGCCTGGCTTACCACAGCACAACATACAACATAAGGTTTGCGCAGTAGTCATCCTACTTAGATATCTACACGAACCGAAATTATACATTGGATCACGTTTTGTGATAAGAAAACTTATGATAAATGTGATTCTCGTGACAATACTCAAAAATGGAAATTCAAAGTTGAAGAGGTTCTCATTTCGACGATTTTGATGATCCCAACCGTCAAGCCCTTTGAATTTATTTCCGATTCGCAATGACAATTAACAAATAACAAGGTCAATCTTTGAGTGTTTGTGATCTTAATTTAGAAAATGCATGTTTTCCCATGGTTAATTATAGGTGGCATGTTCACGTGTCGGTAAACCATCCGCCTTATTTGTTCTTACGCATGATAACAAAACAAAAAATGTAGTACACCGCAAGGTTCTTCAAGGAAGAAAAGCAAACATAGAAAACCAAGCAGAATAATATAATTAATTTTTATTTTCATAAATATTTCCTCATAATAGACCGCTAAACTCAATAAAATGTTTTAATTAATTTTACTACAATAATAAAATCATAACTTTAGGCGAAACGGAGTTCGCTGGGTCAGCTGGTTCAATTTATAAATCTTGACGAAATGTGTATATAAAAGTGCTCATATTTATTATAAATAAGGTTGTAGGATATTTGTACATTATGTGATAATTTTAAATAATTTTTTTACAAGATTATAGGATTATTTCAACATCAAGATGTTACCTTAGGTTTTCTCTAATTAGAAACGAGGAATGTTTTATGACTGAGAAAGATTTTTTTTCGAAGAAATATAATTGTTTACAAGATCGAGGAAAGCTCTCGTTATTAAAAATACCGTTGTTAAAGATGAAAATATATTGCTTAAGCTTAAAAACATTGAAGAAAAAATTTTATTAATGGGGTATTTTTACCCAGAAATCATTCTTATTTATAAAATGTGACGTAATAAATATTTTTGTTTTAAATTAAAAATGTCGAAGGTTCAAGATATAAGATTGCTTTCTGTATAGGCTAATGGACTAAAGAGTAAATATTATTATTGTTATATTATAATATGTAGATGTTGCCTTGTTTTTTTTTTAAAGATTGTTACTATTTATTTTTCCTTTATTACAAGAGTATGAAATAATAAAACTAAGGGATGTCATCTTATAAAAGATCAACTATTTTAGTTACTATATAACCTGAGGTAATTTTAGGTCTATCGTTAGTAATATAGGTTTGTGTTATTTTAAACAAGGATACAACGATGATAAAATTCTCACCTTATGCTACTGAGTATTATAAATTAATTAAACACATTAAAAACCCAAAACCGCAACATTTTTTAAAATTATTTATCAAATTTACATTAACGTCTAAAGTAGGTCTATATTTCGGTTGGTAGCTATCCATCTTCAGAAGTACCATTTTCAGTACCAATAAGTTTTTAGATGGATAACCGAAATGTCCATAACGTGTTAATTTATAACTAATAAATTCATTTAAAAAAGGTATAGTTTGTGGGTTTTATTATGTTTAATAAATAAAAATGTCATATTTTAAACGTAGAATAAATTGTGTTCACATAGACATTTTAGCAGGAGCACATAAATTATCAATCTGCAGGTTTATAATATTTTCATAATTTAAGAATACCTGAGGCCTAATACCAGTGACAAATGGGTTTTAACCATCGTACTAAAAGCACTAGGTAGCCTATTACTGAAATATAAAAAAATACACGCGAAAAAAAACAAAGAAGTAAAGCAGCCGTTGTTAAGAGAAGGATGGCAGTGTACAGGTTCTTCTGGGCTTAAAGGAAAAGTTCTTCTGGGCTTAAAGAAAAAAAGAAGTTCATGACTTACGGCCTACATAGGAACCTTTTTTAAAACAATTAATTAGCAGTAAAAGGGACCTTAATAATGGAATTTGTGACGACGAAACAGCGATAAACAGTAAAAAATAGGTTCTTGTGTGAACAAGCTAGAAAGTCATGGAGTCGTAAGATGAGACTATCACCGGGAGGTTTAATATAAAGTTGTTATCGGGTCACATTTTATTTGAATTCTGCTTTCTTGGTGCTTTTCAGCCCCAGACCCGCTTTAACTCCATCCCCAGCCGCGGGTCCATTCTATCCGCGACCCCTCTCTTATAGTCTTTAACCGCTCAGTCCAACTGCTATTTCAAATCTACCATCCCACCAGAGAATGGATTTGTCAAATCCACCTATAGAACAAAGTGTTTTCTCTGTCCTTAATATTGTTGTAACGTATACAATAAATACATTATTGAAAAAGTCTTGTGGCAAAAGTAATAATAAATTGAAGAGAAATATATATATATATATATATATATATATATATATCGCAATATGTTTTCTTGTGTATTAATAAAGAACAAAAGTCAAAATACAAATACAAGAATTATATTTGAATTTACAATTCAATTTTAATTGTTTGATATTCCTGATGATGTTGGTACTGTTAGCCAACGAAAAGCTTTGAATTGTAAATTCAAATATAATTCTTGTATTTGTATTTTGACTTTTGTTCTTTATATATATATATATATATATATATATATATATATATATATATATATAATTAAATAAATATATATATATATATATATATATATATATATATATATTCGCAGTATGTTTTCTTGTGTATGTTTTCTTTTGTATAAAGAACAAAAGTCTAAATACAAATACAAGAATTATAATTGAATTTACAATTCAAAGCTTTTCGTTGACTACAGTACCAACATCATCAGGAATATTCATATATTCGGAATATATATATTCATATATCAATTCATCAGGAATATATATATATATATATATATATATGTGTGTGTGTGTGTGTGTGTGTGTGTGTGTGTGTGTGTGTGTGTGTGTGTGTGTGTGTGTGTGTATGTGTGTGTGTGTGTGTGTGTGTGTGTGTGTGTGTGTGTGTGTGTAACTCAGAAAGTAAGTCTTCAATGAAGGTCACCTGCAATCGCCTTCACATATGTTGGTATCAACTGTTTTCATGGTATTTACTGAAGAGAGATATGGTAACATATATAAACGCCATCTAACGGTAATAGGCCTACTATGCTCCGTCCGTGTGTGACGTCACAACGAAGACAAGGCCTTTTTCTCCAGTAGGTTTCCACTCTGCCCGGCTCCGGTATTCGAAGCAGACAGCCCCTCAGACATCGTGTTCCGATTTCGTATTCAACCTCGAAACACTGAAAAATATGGCTCAATTTATCCATTATAATCGTATTTAACAGCGTGTTGCGCATGCGTGCTGATTAGATTCCTGTCACGCCGCGTCCTGGCCTTCGTAACTCGATATTACAGCAACTTGTTTTTTGGCCGTTACGGCCGCTTGTCACCTGGCGGGCCGACAACTTTTTACTAAGCAAATATTTTCGCATAAAAAGACAACATAACGTGTGTGTGTTTTATATTCTTTGCCTTAATGGCGTCCTTATATATTAGTATCATTTGATTATATTTATAGATGTATCGGCGTATAAAAGATGATTTACTGTTGATGAATGTTGGACGTTGCGCCTTTGTGGTGCCGCTCGCTACCTGTTATCTTTCATTACGCCCAGTATTTGTTCTCTTTTTATTTTCCCTTAAACAGTAACTGGCTTTGCGTTATATGAGGAAGATTTCAGAACACCTTAATTTATCTCCAACGTTCCTCTCGCCTCCTTTAGCAGCCCATTACTCCCCTTTACCTATCCTGCTCGACTCAATAAACCTCTGGCTTTGCGTTATATGAGGAAGATTTCAGAACACCTTAATTTATCTCCAACGTTCCTCTCGCCTCCTTTAGCAGCCCATTACTCCCCTTTACCTATCCTGCTCGACTCAATAAACCTCTGGCTTTGCGTTATTTGAGGAAGATTTCAGAACACCTTAATTTATCTCCAACGTTCTTCTCGCCTCCTTTAGCAGCCCATTACTCCCCTTTACCTATCCTGCTCGACTCAATAAACCTCTGGCTTTGCGTTATATGAGGAAGATTTCAGAACACCTTACTTTATCTCCAACGTTCTTCTCGCCTCCTTTAGCAGCCCATTACTCCCCTTTACCTATCCTGCTCGACTCAATAAACCTCTGGCTTTGCGTTATATGAGGAAGATTTCAGAACACCTTAATTTATCTCCAACGTTCCTCTCGCCTCCTTTAGCATCCCATTACTCCCCTTTACTTATCCTGCTCGACTCAATAAACCTCTGGCTTTGCGTTATAGGAGGAAGATTTCAGAACACCTTAATTTATCTCCAACGTTTTTCTCGCCTCCTTTAACAGCCCATTACTCCCCTTTACCTATCCTGCTCGACTCAATAAACCTCTGGCTTTGCGTTATACGAGGAAGATTTCAGAACACCTTACTTTATCTCCAACGTTCCTCTCGCCTCCTTTAGCAGCCCATTACTCCCCTTTACTTATCCTGCTCGACTCAATAAACCTCTGGCTTTGCGTTATAGGAGGAAGATTTCAGAACACCTTACTTTATCTCCAACGTTCTTCTCGCCTCCTTTAGCAGCCCATTACTCCCCTTTACCTATCCTGCTCGACTCAATAAACCTCTGGCTTTGCGTTATATGAGGAAGATTTCAGAACACCTTAATTTATCTCCAACGTTCCTCTCGCCTCCTTTAGCAGCCCATTACTCCCCTTTACCTATCCTGCTCGACTCAATAAACCTCTGGCTTTGCGTTATACGAGGAAGATTTCAGAACACCTTACTTTATCTCCAACGTTCTTCTCGCCTCCTTTAGCAGCCCATTACTCCCCTTTACCTATCCTGCTCGACTCAATAAACCTCTGGCTTTGCGTTATATGAGGAAGATTTCAGAACACCTTACTTTATCTCCAACGTTCTTCTCGCCTCCTTTAGCAGCCCATTACTCCCCTTTACCTATCCTGCTCGACTCAATAAACCCCTGGATTTGCGTTATATGAGGAAGATTTCAGAACACCTTAATTTATCTCCAACGTTCCTCTCGCCTCCTTTAGCAGCCCATTACTCCCCTTTACCTATCCTGCTCGACTCAATAAACTTCTGGCTTTGCGTTATTTGAGGAAGATTTCAGAACACCTTAATTTATCTCCAACGTTTTTCTCGCCTCCTTTAGCAGCCCATTACTCCCCTTTACCTATCCTGCTCGACTCAATAAACCTCTGGCTTTGCGTTATACGAGGAAGATTTCAGAACACCTTACTTTATCTCCAACGTTCCTCTCGCCTCCTTTAGCAGCCCATTACTTCCCTTTACCTATCCTGCTCGACTCAATAAACCTCTGGCTTTGCGTTATATGAGGAAGATTTCAGAACACCTTACTTTATCTCCAACGTTCTTCTCGCCTCCTTTAGCAGCCCATTACTCCCCTTTACCTATCCTGCTCGACTCAATAAACCTCTGGTTTTGCGTTATACGAGGAAGATTTCAGAACACCTTACTTTATCTCCAACGTTCTTCTCGCCTCCTTTAGCAGCCCATTACTCCCCTTTACCTATCCTGCTCGACTCAATAAACCTCTGGCTTTGCGTTATATGAGGAAGATTTCAGAACACCTTACTTTATCTCCAACGTTCTTCTCGCCTCCTTTAGCAGCCCATTACTCCCCTTTACCTATCCTGCTCGACTCAATAAACCTCTGGCTTTGCGTTATACGAGGAAGATTTCAGAACACCTTACTTTATCTCCAACGTTCCTCTCGCCTCCTTTAGCAGCCCATTACTTCCCTTTACCTATCCTGCTCGACTCAATAAACCTCTGGCTTTGCGTTATATGAGGAAGATTTCAGAACACCTTACTTTATCTCCAACGTTCTTCTCGCCTCCTTTAGCAGCCCATTACTCCCCTTTACCTATCCTGCTCGACTCAATAAACCTCTGGCTTTGCGTTATATGAGGAAGATTTCAGAACATCTTACTTTATCTCCAACGTTCCTCTCGCCTCCTTTAGCAGCCCATTACTCCCCTTTACTTATCCTGCTCGACTCAATAAACCTCTGGCTTTGCGTTATATGAGGAAGATTTCAGAACACCTTAATTTATCTCCAACGTTCTTCTCGCCTCCTTTAGCAGCCCATTACTCCCCTTTACTTATCCTGCTCGACTCAATAAACCTCTGGCTTTGCGTTATATGAGGAAGATTTCAGAACACCTTACTTTATCTCCAACGTTCTTCTCGCCTCCTTTAGCAGCCCATTACTCCCCTTTACCTATCCTGCTCGACTCAATAAACCTCTAGCTTTGCGTTATATGAGGAAGATTTCAGAACACCTTACTTTATCTCCAACGTCCTTCTCGCCTCCTTTAGCAGCCCATTACTCCCCTTTACCTATCCTGCTCGACTCAATAAACCTCTGGCTTTGCGTTATATGAGGAAGATTTCAGAACACCTTACTTTATCTCCAACGTTCTTCTCGCCTCCTTTAGCAGCCCATTACTCCCCTTTACCTATCCTGCTCGACTCAATAAACCTCTGGCTTTGCGTTATATGAGGAAGATTTCAGAACACCTTAATTTATCTCCAACGTTCTTCTCGCCTCCTTTAGCAGCCCATTACTCCCCTTTACCTATCCTGCTCGACTCAATAAACCTCTGGCTTTGCGTTATATGAGGAAGATTTCAGAACACCTTACTTTATCTCCAACGTTCTTCTCGCCTCCTTTAGCAGCCCATTACTCCCCTTTACTTATCCTGCTCGACTCAATAAACCTCTGGCTTTGCGTTATATGAGGAAGATTTCAGAACACCTTACTTTATCTCCAACGTCCTTCTCGCCTCCTTTAGCAGCCCATTACTCCCCTTTACCTATCCTGCTCGACTCAATAAACCTCTGGCTTTGCGTTATATGAGGAAGATTTCAGAACACCTTACTTTATCTCCAACGTTCTTCTCGCCTCCTTTAGCAGCCCATTACTCCCCTTTACTTATCCTGCTCGACTCAATAAACCTCTGGCTTTGCGTTATATGAGGAAGATTTCAGAACACCTTAATTTATCTCCAACGTTCTTCTCGCCTCCTTTAGCAGCCCATTACTCCCCTTTACTTATCCTGCTCGACTCAATAAACCTCTGGCTTTGCGTTATATGAGGAAGATTTCAGAACACCTTACTTTATCTCCAACGTTCTTCTCGCCTCCTTTAGCAGCCCATTACTCCCCTTTACCTATCCTGCTCGACTCAATAAACCTCTGGCTTTGCGTTATATGAGGAAGATTTCAGAACACCTTACTTTATCTCCAACGTTCTTCTCGCCTCCTTTAGCAGCCCATTACTCCCCTTTACTTATCCTGCTCGACTCAATAAACCTCTGGCTTTGCGTTATATGAGGAAGATTTCAGAACACCTTACTTTATCTCCAACGTTCTTCTCGCCTCCTTTAGCAGCCCATTACTCCCCTTTACCTATCCTGCTCGACTCAATAAACCTCTGGCTTTGCGTTATATGAGGAAGATTTCAGAACACCTTACTTTATCTCCAACGTTCTTCTCGCCTCCTTTAGCAGCCCATTACTCCCCTTTACCTATCCTGCTCGACTCAATAAACCTCTGGCTTTGCGTTATACGAGGAAGATTTCAGAACACCTTACTTTATCTCCAACGTTCCTCTCGCCTCCTTTAGCAGCCCATTACTTCCCTTTACCTATCCTGCTCGACTCAATAAACCTCTGGCTTTGCGTTATATGAGGAAGATTTCAGAACACCTTACTTTATCTCCAACGTTCTTCTCGCCTCCTTTAGCAGCCCATTACTCCCCTTTACCTATCCTGCTCGACTCAATAAACCTCTGGCTTTGCGTTATATGAGGAAGATTTCAGAACACCTTACTTTATCTCCAACGTTCCTCTCGCCTCCTTTAGCAGCCCATTACTCCCCTTTACTTATCCTGCTCGACTCAATAAACCTCTGGCTTTGCGTTATATGAGGAAGATTTCAGAACACCTTACTTTATCTCCAACGTTCTTCTCGCCTCCTTTAGCAGCCCATTACTTCCCTTTACCTATCCTGCTCGACTCAATAAACCTCTGGCTTTGCGTTATATGAGGAAGATTTCAGAACACCTTACTTTATCTCCAACGTTCTTCTCGCCTCCTTTAGCAGCCCATTACTCCCCTTTACTTATCCTGCTCGACTCAATAAACCTCTGGCTTTGCGTTATATGAGGAAGATTTCAGAACACCTTACTTTATCTCCAACGTTCTTCTCGCCTCCTTTAGCAGCCCATTACTCCCCTTTACTTATCCTGCTCGACTCAATAAACCTCTGGCTTTGCGTTATATGAGGAAGATTTCAGAACACCTTACTTTATCTCCAACGTTCTTCTCGCCTCCTTTAGCAGCCCATTACTCCCCTTTACTTATCCTGCTCGACTCAATAAACCTCTGGCTTTGCGTTATATGAGGAAGATTTCAGAACACCTTACTTTATCTCCAACGTTCTTCTCGCCTCCTTTAGCAGCCCATTACTTCCCTTTACCTATCCTGCTCGACTCAATAAACCTCTGGCTTTGCGTTATATGAGGAAGATTTCAGAACACCTTACTTTATCTCCAACGTTCTTCTCGCCTCCTTTAGCAGCCCATTACTCCCCTTTACTTATCCTGCTCGACTCAATAAACCTCTGGCTTTGCGTTATATGAGGAAGATTTCAGAACACCTTACTTTATCTCCAACGTTCTTCTCGCCTCCTTTAGCAGCCCATTACTCCCCTTTACTTATCCTGCTCGACTCAATAAACCTCTGGCTTTGCGTTATATGAGGAAGATTTCAGAACACCTTACTTTATCTCCAACGTTCTTCTCGCCTCCTTTAGCAGCCCATTACTCTCCTTTACCTATCCTGCTCGACTCAATAAACCTCTGGCTTAGCGTTATATGAGGAAGATTTCAGAACACCTTACTTTATCTCCAACGTTCTTCTCGCCTCCTTTAGCAGCCCATTACTCCCCTTTACTTATCCTGCTCGACTCAATAAACCTCTGGCTTTGCGTTATATGAGGAAGATTTCAGAACACCTTACTTTATCTCCAACGTTCTTCTCGCCTCCTTTAGCAGCCCATTACTCCCCTTTACCTATCCTGCTCGACTCAATAAACCTCTGGCTTTGGGCTAGCACAACTACTTCAAATAAAGTTAACAATAAGTAATTATTTTACTCTCATTTTACAAGTAAATATAATCATTTATGTTTTTTATAGCAATTCCTAAAGTACAATAAACTTGCGGCAGTTTAAAATCCCTTTCACTGTTAATTAGTCTCCGGTTTCAATTAGCATCACTTTCGCGCCGGATGAGCCCACGTCCTGGCTACATATCCTGGCCGTCGTCCTTCTACCTCTATCTTTCATGCGGTGGTAGCCTTGACATGCTTTGTACCTTCAGATAACAAAAAGAATTACGAACAGCCGTTTAGAAAGTCTGAACTATATGAAAGACGGTTTCTTATTGGATTAACAAATCCGAAAAGTAAAATTGTAACAATATTCTTCCCTACTAACTCTAAATAGTTTTCCCGTATGTAATAAATCTTTGAGCTTTAACTTTCTTTTTATGTTTTAAATATTTGCGAAAGTTTACTATTGAAAAAACTGTATTTGCAAATTTGTATTTTAATGTTCTTATCAAATGAATGTAACGGAAATGACGTTTTCGGAAAGTTAAATATGACAAATTATGCTATCAGCTATTTTTTGTTTTACCTAAAGATTGTTTGGAGGTTATATTAATATTTTTTAAATGAATTTCCTATTTATATTAAAAAATGTATGGAATATGTGATAACGATTGACCTCATACAAATGAAGTGAATAGAGTGAAGTTAAACTGTGGAGAAGAGCGGTTAAACTGGAGGTGAAAGAGGTTCAACTGTGGTGAAAAGAGGTTTGACTAGACTGAAAAAAGAGTTAAATTGTGATGAAGAGAGGTTAAACTGTGATGAAAAGAGGTTCAACTGTGGTGAAGAGAGGTTTAACTGTGATGATGAAAGGTTTAACTAAAGTGGTACAAGACTAAACTGTGGTCAAGAGAGGCTAAACTGTGACCAAGAGAGGTTTAACTGGAGTGAAAAGAAGTTTAACTGTGATGAAGGGAGGATTAACTGGAGTGAAAAAGGTTAAACTGTGGTGAGGAGAGGCTCAACTGTGATGAAAAGAGGTTTGACTAGACTGAAAAAAGAGTTAAATTGTGATGAAGAGAGGTTAAACTGTGATGAAAAGAGGTTCAACTGTGGTGAAGAGAGGTTTAACTGTGATGATGAAAGGTTTAACTAAAGTGGTACAAGGCTAAACTGTGGTCAAGAGAGGCTAAACTGTGACCAAGAGAGGTTTAACTGGAGTGAAAAGAAGTTTAACTGTGATGAAGGGAGGATTAACTGGAGTGAAAAAGGTTAAACTGTGGTGAGGAGAGGCTCAACTGTGATGAAAAGAGGTTTGACTAGACTGAAAAAAGAGTTAAATTGTGATGAAGAGAGGTTAAACTGTGATGAAAAGAGGTTCAACTGTGGTGAAGAGAGGTTTAACTGTGATGATGAAAGGTTTAACTAAAGTGGTACAAGGCTAAACTGTGGTCAAGAGAGGCTAAACTGTGACCAAGAGAGGTTTAACTGGAGTGAAAAGAAGTTTAACTGTGATGAAGGGAGGATTAACTGGAGTGAAAAAGGTTAAACTGTGGTGAGGAGAGGCTCAACTGTGATGAAAAGAGGTTTGACTAGACTGAAAAAAGAGTTAAATTGTGATGAAGAGAGGTTAAACTGTGATGAAAAGAGGTTCAACTGTGGTGAAGAGAGGTTTAACTGTGATGATGAAAGGTTTAACTAAAGTGGTACAAGGCTAAACTGTGGTCAAGAGAGGCTAAACTGTGGCGAAGAGAGGTTTAACTGGAGTGAAAAGAAGTGTAACTGTGATGAAGGGAGGATTAACTGGAGTGAAAAAGGTTAAACTGTGGTGAGGAGAGGCTCAACTGTGATGAAAAGAGGTTTAACTAGACTGAAAAAGGTTAAATTGTGATGAAGAGAGGTTCAACTGTGATGAAAGGAGGTTTAACTAGACTGAAAAAAGGTTAAATCGTGGTGAAGGAGAGGCTCAACTGTGATGAAAGAGAGGTTTAACTAAAGTGGTATAAGGTTAAACTGTGGTGAAGAGAGGCTAAACTGTGGCGAAGAAATGTTTAACTGGAGTGAAAAGAGCTTAAACTGTGATGAAAAGAGGTTTAATTGTGACGAAGAGTGGTTTAAGTGAAGCGAAACGAGGTTCAACTGTGGAGAAAAGAGGTTTAACATGAGTGAAAAAAATTGAAATCGTAGTGAAAAGAGGCTCAACTTTGATTAAGAGAGGTTTAACTAAAGTGGTATAAAGTTGAACTGTGATGAAGAGAGGCTTAAACGTGATGAAGAGAGGCTCAACTGTGATGAAGAGAAGTTTAACTAGAGTGAAAGATGATTAAACTGTGGTGAAGATATGTTTAACTAAAGTGGTGCAAAATTGAACTGTGGTGAAGAGAGGTGTTTTTCCGAACCCAGATTCTGAACAAAAGTTATGAAAACACCAATACAGACCGATCACAATGTTTCCCCCTACAAAGCGTAGGGTTTTGGCATGTCTTGGACTTTACAATTTATTGCCTAATGAAGGATAATACTCTTGTTTGCAAATTTATTAACTGCGAGTGTTGGCAAATGCTAGTCGGGAGTAAAATGAAGCGGAAATTTAATTTATTGCTGGATTTCATTGTTTTATATGAAACTTGCAACTATAAATTGTTTTGCTGCTCGATTTATCTGTGAGCTTTTTGAGGTCCTTTATAGCTGAGCAATTTTATTTCAATTGTGCATCACTTAATAGTCTTGTCTTATAATAATGCGGTTGCTTTGTACTCATTTATTACCCTATTTTATTTTTTTCTCTTTATAATACTTCTATAATTGTTTGTATAAATATCACTCACTTCTACAGTTATTTCTGTATTTTGTTGTGAAGTAAGTGATTTTGTTGTGACATGCAATGAAAATATATGGTTTGTTTGACACAAGTCCTTCTAAGCGTACTTCAGCGCTTCCGTAGTTCCATCAATTTATTTTTATGAGTGAAGCCCTCCGTGAAGTTTTTGGGGAAAGTAAAATCAATGGGGTCCGTACGCAGACTCAGCGTCTCCTACAGCGGGCAAAAGTCCAAAATTATTTTTTATTTTAAAAACTGAACTCGCTGACCTTGATTTAGCATCACGTAATTTGGGGCGGGCTCAGCGCTATTAAAACAACTTTCCAGATAAAGTTCTTTAAATCACTTCCAACGTTGGCACTTGCTAAAGTCTTGTAAAGTGCTTTTAATGAAGTAAAGCCGAGCCGGCGACTTTAGAAAGTTCCCAAGTTTGGTGATTATGGCGTGCCAGCTCCAGGCAGGATCGATCATTGAACGAATCTCGATACACATTCCCTTTAATGAAACTCATTTTATCTGCATAGACTGAAGGGGCGTGAAATGCCGTAGCTGCTATAGGGCTTGTCCCCGGGTGCCCTCGGGAAACACTATCGACAACACATAATATTTACATGAAATGTTACACTCGTATCACAGACTAGTTTATTATTTCTAATCGATAAGTGTCTTTCTAATCGACATAGTCCTGTTAAACAGCAGATGTGTTACAGGGAAGTGATTCATCCTTTATTCAATCAATCGGGCCACCTTTTTCCTATATGAGGGAAAGGATAGATACCTACACTGGACACGTGAGCAATGATACACCCCAGTCTTCCAGATGAGGACACCTGACGGCCTCCATGATCTTTTATCCATCCCATTTTTCATATTATCTGCCAACTTGATGGAGTAAATGAAAACATAAAATAAATCAATTGTACAAATTTTAAAAATAGTTGCCCTATCATTAAATTTCCATTAACTTGAAATATTTAATAATTTTTGAAATATTATTGTAAGGTTTTATATCTTGTCACGGTCATATTGGTAACATTTTAAAGAGGTATATTTTATCGTCGGTTGATGAGCTTCAAATCTGTTTCAAGTGAAAATGGACTATAATGTGGCAAGATGTATAAGATATAAACTCCTGGACCTATGGGCGTCCAAACTTTAAATCCGGCCTAGAAACTAAATGTGTGAATAGAAACTAGTGATCTGAAACTACATAAAGTGCCTCACTTTCTGGACCCATTTCCTTGTATCTTTCAGCACACTTTGACCCCCCCCCACCCCTGATTCTCTATAAAAATATTGTCTGCACTCAGTTGTTAATTTCTTATTTCGCCATTCACCAGCGTCGATAATTGTTGTAAAATATCAGTTCGCAAACACTCCGATCAGCGGCCGTGATAATACGTATAATTTAGAATATTACTAGGCCACTCCCAGTGCCCAATTAATCTTGTATACATTAACAAACAGCCTTCCATATTCGGCCAACGCTAACCTGATCGCCTGAACAAAACGACGAGCGTGTCCGTTCATAATATTGTTGTTGCTTCCACGGCCTTGACTCCACTTTTTATGCGATCACTTCGTTTTCTTTTTCTTCGCTGTCAGTATTTCATAATTATACCGTGCAATACGAATGGGTTTAATTGTCCGTGGCTGGCAACCGTCCAACTGGTGATTCAGTGAAGGAACTGTTTGTGTCAACATATGCCAAACGAGTAGTAGTTACGTATCGACAATGGTCGCATTCAAACGAGTAGCGGAGTGTTTATTAAAGCAATTGTTTTGGCGATGTCGGAACGTAGCCTGTGCATAAAGATCACTAAGGAACGGTCGATGCAATTGCCTGTTAAACCGTTCGTTTCCATGAAGATTCTGATAACTCAAAGCGTATCTCTTTAAACAGTTCAATTCCAATGCTTATAAAGTCCTGTAATATTTACAAACACAATCCACAATAGTTTTATAGGCTCATTTAAGGCTTCGAATTTACTACTTTTGCAACAGTTACTATATAAACGCTCTATGCACAATACCGTTTTTACCGCCTTTGTGAAAGACTTGTTTAATCAAATCTAAAATATCTAGTCCCATACGAAAGTAATGTCACAGGTGCTTATAGCGATAAGTTGAAATTATTAATTTTGATAAGACTAAGCGGTTAAACTACTTTAATACTATAAAGCGGTTGTATTAGTTAATTAATCAATTACTATTAAATCTATCGATGAGTTTCTTATATGTTTTACGTAGATCTTGAAAAATCCTGAGTCAACTTCTTTCTTTTTTACATGTTAAAAAATATTTAAACAAAAACAAATATTTATATTTTGAACAAAAACAGTTATTTAAAATGTCACAAATAAAAAAAACCACTGGATAATAGATCATTTATCTGCGTACAAACATAACCTCACTTTTAAAACACAATTTTTTATCAAGTACTTCAAGCACCACCTTTACTACGTAATTATCTTATAATTAATTTATTATTATTACTAATATTCTATACTAGTGATATATATATATATATATATATATATATATATATATATATATATATATATATATAAGTGTCACGTCTTTTTCTGGTGTGAGTGACTGCACGTTCATAAATCTAAGAAACATTTTACGCATACAAATTATTATTAAAATTGAAAGATACCAATATATTACGAAATAATTAAACATTACGTTGTGGAATTTCCAATATTATTTTAGTACAAACTCTATTTATAAACGAAACAAATGAAATATTTATTTAAATATAATGGCGTTCCCATGGCAACTAATCATTTCATAGATAGCTCGAGGTCAGCTAGTTCTCTCCTCCTCTTTTTGGTGCAATTTAAATCGCAAGCAAAGGATACTTTA
>JBAIZL010000005.1:223358601-223438601 GCA_036971475.1 Prosapia bicincta
AAACCTTATGTACATTTCGATTGGGTAGCAATCATCCTCAGAGGTTTTTTTTTAAATCTAGGTCGATGATTAACTTTAAAACATAAATCATCTTGTAGCTAACAGACTACAAATTTAGGTAAGGTTAGCTGGTTAAATTTTTTTATGTAACAACGAATAGAAGGTTGCAGGCGATTTTCAAAGTAATTCCCAACGAAAGTGTAACATATACAATTTATCACCAAATTCCTTCCCGTCATAATAAATAGCTTAAACTGTCGGCTAAATAGCAAACTTTTAATTAATGTGTGAAATAAAAATCCTTGCAGAGCTTACCATTTTCAATCTAATACTCTCTTCCTCGGAGTTGACTAAGAGACGACTAGTATTCCATAATTGACTTAGAGTCTGCGTTGAGTATCTCGCCCATAGACCCAGAGGTTCATATACAGTATAATCCGCTTACCTAATTCCTTAACCGTTGCGCATTTCCACCCTGTCCAGGCCAACATTTCCCATTTTAAAACTTGCAGTTTTTTTGTTTTACATCTTGATGTTTTTATGGAAATTACACTTGTTTGTATTATCCATAAAAAACCATTACTTAAATACTATCCACACACTTAAAACACACTCCCAATCAAACAATATATTTGAGCACATAATTAACAACTATTCTATAAACAATATCATACCACAGACTCACACCAACACAACACACCTGAGCAACAGACTTGTCAGTAATTCACAGCATTGAAAAATGCGCTGACCTAGCGCGAAACGCGTCTGCTGAATAAATCAGTAAGTAGGGGTTTCTTTATTTTGGCGAGATAATACAAACAAGTGTAATTTCCCATTTATTTTTACGTTCTTTCCTTTAGCCTACCGCTTCACGCATCATGGTAAACACTGACATTAAATTGCCTACACAGTGCCGAGTTCTGTCTGAGCCTGCTGTGTTTACATACGTGTTCGGTCATGTTTGCCACTAAAGTGTGTGACCAAAACCTGCGAACTTCGTTCAAGAGTACTCGCAATATTCAAGTTCATAATCAATAATGTATTGTTAAATCGTTACGGCGACAAATTAATAATCACAAGTGTCTATAGATAATACAACTGATTTATATATAACTTTAGTTTAGAATACCTATAACAGATGGTTCGGATGTTGTATTAACTATACTTACTGATGAGCTTCATTTTGAAATAAAAATGTGTATCAGGAATGAATTATTGATTTTTAATTTATATTTGTTATTAATTAATTATTGTGATATGTTTGTTGTATAAAAAACGAACACTGTCGAATACGACAAAAATTTTGAAATATATAAATTTATATAAAATTATATACAGATAGATTTTAAAAATTTATGTTTTAAATTTATATAAAATTTATTTTAAATATATACTTTATCAAATCAAATAGTAATTAGGCAGGTGTTAATAGGCTGTATTAGAAATTTATGGTCACTAACATTCTATTTTGTTTTCAAAAACATCCACGTAATTTAAACAATTTTTTAAGAATATTGTTCTGTCATTATTTCCCTCCTATCACCTTAGTGTAACGGTTTATATCTCCCTATACCCCGATTGAGAGTAGGTTTGCTTTAAGCATGTACCCCTAAATGGGTGCTATTAAACTTACCAATATCTCATACTAGTTTATGATGATGATAATCCCTTTTACTACATTTTTCATTTCACAATCACCATTAGAACATGATAAGTCTTCAGGGTTTATAAGATTTAGCTGTACTACAGCTGACAGTAACCCTGTAATCATTTTAAGCCTTAAAACCTTTTTATATAATAGCTACGAATGATAATATAATTCTTACAAAATCATTAATGGAATATGTTACTTGGGATTTACCCCGTCATTAATAGTTGATATTTCGTAAAAGACCGACGAACCTTCTCGTCCAACTGATTTATTTAACAGTTCACTTTCACACAGTTCCTCACAGATCACCTGGCAATCAGCCAGATTCCGCGTCCGCGCACGGATTTACCTAAGTGCACTTAATCACAGACATTGTTTTAGGTTTATTGCGTTGGAATCGATTGGAATCTTATTCTCTAACGTCTTTTGAAACATTGCCGTAAAAAACCGTATCTGATGTGTTTTTTATTAAAAATTTACGATTGACTTTCCATTTATGTCGACGACATTAATCGTAAATCGTTTTAATTATTGGTAAATTAAAAATGTTTATTATCATTAAAAGTTAAACTGCACAATTACCGATAAATTGTCGGATAATTTCAAACGTAGATTTTCACAATAAATTACTTCATAAATATATGCCCAAGTGATTACTTATGATTCATTAAACATGTGTTGTATATCTTAACCCACTCGTGGGTTTCCCACGCAACTGAAACAAGTAAACAACTGCAGAATAAGTGTAAATCGACTCAAGTACTTGGCTACAATATAACTGTAAATAGCCTCAAGGTACTTGGCGACAAAATTAGTGTAAATAGGCTCAAATTTCTAGGCGACAAAATTAGTATAAATAGCCTCAAAGTACGAGTACATACTTGACAACAATAAAACTGTAAATAAACTGAAAGTACTTGGCGACAATATAACTATAAATAGACTCAAAGTACTTAGCGACAATATAACAGTAAATAGACTTAAAGTACTAGGCGACAAAATTAGTGTAAATAGGGTCAAAGTACTTGGCGACAAAATTAGTGTAAATAGGCTCAAATTTCTAGGCGACAAAATTAGTATAAATGGCCTCAAAGTTCGAGTACATACTTGACAACAATAAAACTGTAAATAAACTGAAAGTACTTGGCGACAATATAACTATAAATAGACTCAGAGTACTTGGCGACAATATAACAGTAAATAGACTTAAAGTACTAGGCGACAAAATTAGTTTAAATAGGCTCAAATTACTAGGCGACAAAATTAGTATAATAGCCTCAAAGTACGAGTACATACTTGACGACAATAAAACTGTAAATAGACTGATAGTACTTGACGACAATATAACTATAAATAGACTCAGAGTACTTGGCGACAATATAACAGTAAATAGACTTAAAGTACTAGGCGACAAAATTAGTTTAAATAGGCTCAAATTACTAGGCGACAAAATTAGTATAATAGCCTCAAAGTACGAGTACATACTTGACGACAATAAAACTGTAAATAGACTGATAGTACTTGACGACAATATAACTATAAATAGACTCAAAGTACTAGGCGACAATATAACTATAAATAGACTCAGAGTACTTGGCGACAAAATTAGTGTAAATAGCCTCAAAGTACGAGTACATACTTGACAACAATAAAACTGTAAATAAACTGAAAGTACTTGGCGACAATATAACTATAAATAGACTCAGAGTACTTGGCGACAATATAACAGTAAATAGACTTAAAGTACTAGGCGACAAAATTAGTTTAAATAGGCTCAAATTACTAGGCGACAAAATTAGTATAAATAGCCTCAAAGTACGAGTACATACTTGACGACAATATAACAGTAAATAGACTTAAAGTACTAGGCGACAAAATTAGTTTAAATAGGGTCAAAGTACTTGGCGACAAAATTAGTGTAAATAGGCTCAATGTACTTGGCGACAAAGTTAGTATAAATAGGCTCAATGTACTTGGTAACAAAATTACTGTAAATAGGCTGAAAGTACTTGGCGACAAAGTTAGTATAAATAGGCTCAATGTACTTGGTAACAAAATTACTGTAAATAGGCTGAAAGTACTTGGCGACAATATAACTGTAGATAGACTGGAAGTACTAGGCGACAAAATTACTGTAAATAGGCTCAAAGTTCTTGGCGACAATATACTGTAAATAGACTGGAAGTACTAGGCGAAAAAATTAGTGTAAATTGATTCAAAGTACTAGGCGACAAAGTTAATATGAATAGGCTCAATGTACTTGGCGACAAAATTAGTGTAAATAGACTGAAAGTACTTGGCAACAATATAACTGTAGATAGGCTGAAAGTACTAGGCGACAAAATTAGTGTAAATAGGCTCAATGTACTTGGTGACAAAATTACTGTAAATAGGATGAAAGTACTTGGCGACAATATAACTGTAGATAGATTGGAAGTACTAGGCGACAATATAACTGTAGATAGACTGGAAGTACTAGGCGACAGAATTAGTGTAAATAGGCTCAAAGTACGAGTACATACTTGACGACAATATAACAGTAAATAGACTTAAAGTACTAGGCGACAAAATTAGTTTAAATAGGGTCAATGTACTTGGCGACAAAATTAGTGTAAATAGACTGAAAGTACTTGGCAACAATATAACTGTAGATAGGCTGAAAGTACTAGGCGACAAAATTAGTGTAAATAGGCTCAATGTACTTGGTGACAAAATTACTGTAAATAGGATGAAAGTACTTGGCGACAATATAACTGTAGATAGATTGGAAGTACTAGGCGACAATATAACTGTAGATAGACTGGAAGTACTAGGCGACAGAATTAGTGTAAATAGGCTCAAAGTACTTGGCGACAATATACTGTAAATAGTCTGGAAGTACTAGGCGTGTAATTAGTGTAAATTAGTGTAAATTGATTCAAAGTACTAGGCGACAAAGTTAATACAAATAGGTTCAATGTACTTGGCGACAAAATTAGTGTAAACAGGCTCAAAGTGCTTGGCGACAATATACTGTAAATAGTCTGGAAGTACTAGGCGACAAAATTAGTGTAAATAGGCTCAATGTACTGGGCGACAAAATTAGTGTAAATAGACTGAAAGTACTTGGCAACAATATAACTGTAGATAGGCTGAAAGTACTAGGCGACAAAATTAGTGTAAATAGGCTCAATGTACTTGGTGACAAAATTACTGTAAATAGGCTGAAAGTACTTGGCGACAATATAACTGTAGATAGATTGGAAGTACTAGGCGACAGAATTAGTGTAAATAGGCTCAATGTACTTGGTGACAAAATTACTGTAAATAGGCTGAAAGTACTTGGCGACAATATAACTGTAGATAGACTGGGAGAACTAGGCGACAGAATTAGTGTAAATAGGCTCAAAGTACTTGGCGACAATATACTGTAAATAGACTGGAAGTACTAGGCGACAAAATAATTGTAAATAGGCTCAAAGTACTTGGCGACAATATACTGTAAATAGACTGGAAGTACTAGGCGACAAAATTAGTGTAAATAGGCTCAAAGTACTTGGCGACAATATACTGTAAATAGTCTGGAAGTACTAGGCGACAAAATTAGTGTAAATTGATTCAAAGTACTAGGCGACAAAGGTAATATAAATAGGCTCAATGTACTTGGCGACAAAATTAGTGTAAATAGGCTGAAAGTACTAGGTGACAAAATAAGTGTAAATAGACTGAAAATACTAGGCGACGAAATTAGTGTAAATAGGCTCAAAGTATTTGGCGACGACATTAGTGTGAATAGGCTCAAAGTACTTGGCGACAATATACTGCAAATAGACTGGAAGCACTAAGCGATAAAATTAGTGTATATACGCTCAAAGTACTAGGCGACAATGTTAGTATAAATAGGCTCAATGTACTTGGCGATAAAATTAGTGTAAATAGACTGAAAGTACTAGATGACAAAAATAGTGTAAATAGACTGAAAGTACTTGGCGACAAAATTAGTGTAAATAGACTGAAAGTACTTGGCGACAATATAACTCTAGATAGACTGAAAGTACTAGGCGACAAAATTAGTGTAAATAGGCTCAAAGTAATAGGCGACAAAGTTAGTATAAATAGCCTCAATGTACTTGGTGACAAAATTACTGTAAACAGGCTGAAAGTACTTGGCGACAATATAACTGTAGATAGACTGGAAGTACTAGGCGACAGAATTAGTGTAAATAGGCTCAAAGTACTTGGCGACAATATACTGTAAATAGACTGGAAGTACTAGGCGACAAAATTAGTGTAAATAGGCTCAAAGTACTTGGCGACAATATACTGTAAATAGACTGGAAGTACTAGGCGACAAAATTAGTGTAAATTGATTCAAAGGACTAGGCGACAAAGTTAATATAAATAGGCTCAATGTACTTGGCGACAAAATTAGTGTAAATACTCTGAAAGTACTAGGTGACAAAATAAGTGTAAATAGACTGAAAGTACTAGGTGACAAAATTAGGCTCAAAGTAAAATAGGTTCAAAGTATTTGGCGACGACATTAGTGTGAATAGGCTCAAAGCACGTGGCGACAATATACTGCAAATAGACTGGAAGCACTAAGCGATACAATTAGTGTATATACGATCAAAGTACTAGGCGACAAAGTTAGTATAAATAGGCTCAATGTACTTGGCGATAAAATTAGTGTAAATAGGCTGAAAGTACTAGGTGACAAAATTAGTGTAAATAGACTGAAAGTACTTGGCGACAAAATTAGTGTAAATAGGCTCAAAGTACTTGGCGACAAAATTAGTGTAAATAGACTGAAAGTACTTGGCGACAATATAACTGTAGATAAACTGAAAGTACTAGGCGACAAAATTAGTGTAAATAGGCTCAAAGCACTAGGCGACAAAGTTAGTATAAATAGGCTCATTATACTTGGTGATAAAATTACTGTAAATAGGCTGAAAGTACTTGGCGACAATATAACTGTAGATAGACTGAAAGTACTAGACGACAAAATTAGTGTAAATAGGCTCAAAGTACTAGGCGACAAAATTAGTTTAAATAGGGTCAAAGTATTTGGCGACGACATTAGTGTAAATAGGCTCAAAATACTTGGCGACAATATACTGTAAATAGTCTGGAAGTACTAGGCGACAAAATTAGTGTAAATAGGCTCAAAGTACATGGCGACAATATACTGTAAATAGACTGGAAGTTTTATTCTGGAAGTAATAGGCGACAAAATTAGTGTAAATAGGCTCAAAGTACTAGGCGACAAAGTTAGTATAAATAGGCTCAATGTACTTGGTGACAAAATTAGTGTAAATAGACTGAAATTGCTTGGCGACGACATTAGTGTAAATAGAGTGAAATTGCTTGGCGACGACATTAGTGTAAATAGGCTCAAAGTACTAGGCGACACAGTTAGTTGAAATAGGCTCAAAGTACTTGGCGACAAAATTAGTTGAAATAGCCTCAAAGTACTTTGCGACAAAATTAGTTGTAATAGGCTCAAAGTACTTAGCGACAAAATTAGTTGAAATAGGCTCAACATACTTGGCGACAAAATAAGAAATATATTTGTAGCTAATAATATATAGTAGCCAAAGACTTCGTCAACCCCGATTTCTTTCTACAATAAATTTACATATGTCGCTTAAAAATGCGCTCAAAGTTAACGTAGGGTTAGGGCTGCCTAGGATGAGACGCCGGCCTTAAGCAAGTGTAAATAAAACTCACATTACAATACCTGGACTGAACTAATCAGTGGTAAAGAAAACCACTGGATCGGAAGGTTGTACTAGGCCCAAGTATTTCTGGAAATATGGGACGGTATCCAGCCTTACAGTAAGTTTTGACACCAAGCCCCTTCCCTCGCCTTCCAGTCCTCAGCTGTAATGTGAGTGTGATGTTCCTTGGAGTTTCCGCTGCGGCTGATAGTGCACGTTGCCATTAGGGTAGTAAGTTATAAATCATATAAATACAATTATCTAGTAAGTTAAAAATGAAGACACTTCTGGATTACTTACATATGCCAAATATAAACTATAGTTAAACAAAAAAATGTGAGAGGGCACTATATCATTATACTACAGGGTATTAGAATAAACGGAAAATAGAATATACGTGAGAATAGTTTTATAAAAAAATAAAAGTTTTTTCAAAAGCCAAATTTCTGGCAAGTGAAGTGGCATCAATTTCATGCATTAGTAAATGTTTATAAAAAAAAAACAATCTATGTATACGGGTACTTTGTAGCTATATTCCAGTGTAGTCTAACATTGAACTCTGTTCTATAAAGGCCGTGATTATAAATATATTGGTTCTGTGTGTACTATAAAGAACTGGTTTTTGTTGTATTTTTTCGAAATTTTAAATATTTGGGGTTTCGCCACTAAGTTTTACTAATGTTTCTGTATTCTTGAATAGCTCTTGCATCGCCACGTAACGAAATAAATTACATTAAATAATTGTTATGTGACAAACATTAACTTGATTTTATTGTAATAGTTATGCTGAAGTAACATTTGTACAAATAATCTGACAGGTCACAAACGTATATATATATATATATATATTTAAAACAACATAGGTTATTCAAATACAAGAATATTTATTAATTTATATTCAAAGCTTTACGTTGGTAAACAGTACCAATACCAACATCATCAGGAATGAAAATTACAATAAATTTACATATATCGCTTAAAAATGCGCTCAAAGTTAACGTAGGGTTAGGGCTGCCTAGGATGAGATGCCGGCCTTAAGCAAGTGTAAATAAAAGGCCGTAGTACTTAGATTGTAATTTTCATTCCTGATGATGTTTGTACTGTTTACCAACGAAAAGCTTTGAATATAAATTAATAAATATTCTTGTATTTGAATAACCTATGTTGTTTTAAATAATTAAACAAGAAAACGTATTATATATATATATATATATATATATATATATATATATATATATATAATAAATAATCCAACGGCTTTATATATATATATATATATATATATATATATATATATATATATATATATATATTCTTGCTTATAAACCATATTCTTATAATTCAACCATATATATTTAACAAGATAAATGTTTAATTCAAGTATTACAATACAATATATATACAGTACATTATGAGTTTATTTTATAATTTGCGTGTTCAACGGCTTTGGACTTCAATTTCACAGTAGTGACAAAACTAGTTTTTCATCTATACAAAATAGCATTATTTTTTATAACCTTAGTAAAACGTTGCCTTTGCAGATAAAATATGGATTACAAATCACAGGTTTGGACATATTATTACAACATTTGCGTAGCACACTATAGTTTACTATAATTAAAAGAAGTCTACTCCTTGCGGCAATAAATAACCTTGAGGTCATTGTTTATGGCTGAAAAGATGTGGAAACTTGAAATATAAACGATGCGAGGCCCACGGACTTGTATTTGTACAGTTCGTCTAAAATGTAAATCTACTACTGTACTATATAAAATATTTCCGGATAGATGGAAGTTTATTTTGTAAGGGGTAATCCAAGGAAGGATATTGTCGCATTTAATATTCAAGATTCGCTAATAAGTTGTAAACAATGTAACGATGTAGTTAAAAATAAACACAAAATAGTGTTAGAAGTGAGAAACAACTGAATAAAGAAATTTCAATTGAAGGAATAGAGATATAAAAGTAATTATATAAGGAAATAAGTGAAAACTATTAATTTACAATGCTGACGCGTTTCGAAACCGTCGTTTCATTGACGAAGTTAACCTGAGGGAAATTGAGATGGTTACAGCAACCTTTCTTAAAAGGGTTGAGGCGAAGTTATTTTAGTATGCAAAAGTATTGAAATTAGTGAACTATGTTTAAGTGACGCAAAAGTTGGCACGGTTTTTGGCCGCGGCACTTTCCTTTAAAGCCACCTCAACGTTGTCGACATCTTCTACTTGGCATCGTCCAACTTGCCATAGTTTAACAACTGTTTGGCTGTCATTGTAGCTCTGGATGGTATAGAAATTATATGCAATTTTGTGTAATTAAAAACATTGGTTGCCCAAGGGACCAAGTTTGGTCTCAGCCTGTAAGGGTGTAGCATTCTGTAGTAGTCCCACTATTAGCTTACGAGGAGTGAGATAGCGCCAAGGGACCATTAGGGCCTCGGATCACGTACCGAGCCCACGGAGGTTCTGTCCTCGGGGTACATTGATTCAGGAAAAGTTTCGTGGAGGTAGTGGTTTCTCATACTAGACTCTGTTTAAGGACCTATGGAAGTAGAGTTTCCGGAGAGGAGATGAAGTCGGGAGTCAGGTACTCCTTACAAATATTCATCTTTAGCCAACATCTTCTTAATCTGTCTTCTTCTTATAGCTCTACTACTCTGACATTGTAGCTCTACACAAGTGACACAGTGTTGGGCACAGAATTACTTCAAGTGTTTGCTTCTGAGCGATTCCTTACATCGATAACTGAATCACGACCTTCTCTGTGAGTTTTAATTAATTCATCAGAAACCTGTTCAACCTTTTTTTCGATCCTTCTTAATGACATCAAGGACTTGGCCAATAAGTTTCTTCAACAAAATCTTAACCCCTAGAACGTTTATAACCGATTCGAAAATTTGCAATCTAATGAAGGATATTGTATCTTAACCGATGTAGTTGTGTTTATTATTTCTAGTAGCTTGTCAACATTGTCGAACACAAGATTTTGTCTACAAAATGGCCAGGACAGCACCTTGTCATCGTAGGACATCTGTTAAATTCAAAATCAACACAATTCCCTGCTGAAATATTCTGATCAACTAAAAAAAACTTCTGAATTGCGCCAGCAATTGTAGAGGAATCTTGAAATGTCAGCCTAAATTAAAACCGCAGTCAGATAGAAAGTTGTTCTTTCCCAGCGATATATTCTGTTTTAACAGCTGGTACTACATAAACAGCATTACCATAAACAACTAACGCTTTTGTTTGTTTACAATCTTCGATAGTTCATTTTTTAACAATTTCTCCACATAATCTTATAACCTCATTTTGAATTTTTGCTGAAGTGTTATATCTATAATAGTGGCTGTTTAACTTCCCATCACCACTGTTAATTTTCAAAATTAAAAGGTCATAAAACTCGTGAAATTTTAAACATAAATTTCTTTTCCGAAATAATTTAAGAGTGTACACTGAATTACCAGTATATGCTGGTGTTTATTCAAGAATGTCGAGACAAAACCTACTTTTAGAAACAGGGCGATTATGCTGTAAATGGCAGATGCAGCAGGAAACACTGATGCCATCTGGCAACGAATGTTTTCATTTCACAAACGCACAACTGTTTTAGATTGTTTACATTTTGTTCTTTAGTTACTTGCGTTATAAGTTCACAGTTTCACAGTAATGGCAGTCGTTAAATTGCCTATGCAGCGCCGTAATTTGAGTCTGCAATGCGCATGTACGTGTTTTGCCAGGTTTACAACTATGTTGATTGTATAAATAGGTCTGATATTCTTGTAATGAATTTTTACAGCAAATACCTTTAAAATATCTTTATACATAAATTAAATCATTATATAACTATAAATATAAATCATATACAAATAGATTAGGCATTTTTTTTAATGTGGCTAAAAAGAATGTTATTAGTTAATACTTTGTAAAGACAGTTTAATAAATTCTCTCACTTCGATTATAAACTTTTGAATCAGCGCCATTATGGGTTATTTGAATATTTTATACTTTTCGGGTGTTTTACTCGGTTGTGTTTTACTTTTCCAAGATTTGCTAAATGATATATTTCCCTCGAAAAAATATTTATTAGTGAAACTGACTGAAGTGAAAACCAGAACGAAATAATGTACTTCGTAAGTAGATGTTTAATAATGTATTGAGAAAAATGTATTTATAAAATTAAATTAATTTCGATTATTAAAAAACGTCAGATGCGCGTAAAAATCTATCTCTTTAAAATTTTGATTAAATATAAATCGTACGTTATTATTTATATAAAGTTCAATATACAGTAGAAAATTTATTGAAACATAAATGATTATTTTTACTAACTGGTAAACACTATTAAATAATATAATTTTAACTTAATATTATAAAATATAGTAACATAAAGCTCCGTGTAGTAAAAACAGAGGTTAGATGATATTACGTTATCTCTCAATTTATTCAAATGTACGATATTTATGAATTTATTAAAAAAAACTCATTTGAAAATGATTCATGCATAACCTTAAAATTACATGTAAGTAAAGTCTAAAACAGATGTTAGTATTAACTGTCATATTTTGCGTTCGGAAATCTTCGATAAAAATCCTTCGCTTACGAAAATCGGTTCTGTGACAAACACAGGAGAAATGCAACAGATGTTTTAAAGATTAATCAGAATTTCATATGTATCATTTAAACCGAAACACTTGCTGGAATAACGCTTTACCAAACTAACCTATCCTAACTTAACATTACCCATTAATAACTGTAGCTTTCATTAGCGGCAAATTTCTGTCACCTGCTGTATATTTTTGAATATGTACATTTTTTGGGAATTTTTTTATAATTAACATACGTTAAAAATGAAGATTATGGTCAAGTTAAAGAGCAATGTAAAACGAATGATGAATGGTCAGACGGTATTGACAGTAGACATTTTTACTTGCCCTAAAACAAGCAATTGCCCCGATTAACTAAATGAAAACAAATTGTCAGCATAGAGATACTACATAATTAATAATCTACGTGATTAGTTCGTAATCTAAGGTAATCCGTAATCTGTTAGAGGCCGTAAAACCAATGAGAGATTGTACATATAACAGCAAAATTCTAATAAACGCAAATATTCTCATAAACGCAAATATTCAATAAACGCAAATATTCAATAAACGCAAATATTCTAATAAACGCAAATATTCAATAAACGCAAATATTCAATTAAACGCAAGTATTCTAATAAAGACAAATATTCTAATAAACGCAAATATTCAAATAAACGCAAATATTCAATTAAACGCAAGTATTCTAATTAAGACAAATATTCTAATTTTCTAATAAACGCAAATATTCTAATAAACGCAAATATTCAATTAAACGCAAATATTCAATTAAACGCAAATGTTCTATTAAACGCAAATATTCTAATAAACGCAAATATTCTAATAAACGCAAATATTCTAATAAACGCAAATATTCTAATAAAGCAATTATTCAATTAACGCCAATATTCTAATAAACGCAAATATTCTAATAAACGCAAATATTCTAATTAAGACAAATATTCCAATAAAGACAAATATTCTAATAAACGCAAATATTTTAATAAACGCAAATATTCAATTAAATGGAAATATTCTAATAAACGCAAATATTCTAATAAACGCAAATATTCTAATAATCAAAAATATTCTAATAAACGCAAATATTCTAATAAACGCAAATATTCTAATAACGCAAATATTCTAATAAACGCAAATATTGTAATAAACGCAAATATTCTAATAAACGCAAATATTCTAATAATCGCAAATATTCTAATAAACGCAAATATTTTAATAAACGCAAATATTCTAATAAACTCAAATATTCTAATAAACGCAAATATTTTAATAAACGCAAATATTCAATTAAACGCAAATATTCAATTAATCGCAAATATTCTAATAAACGCAAATATTCTAATAAACGCAAATATTTTAATAAACGCAAATATTCAATTAAAGGCAAATATTCTAATAAACGCAAATATTCTAATAAACGCAAATATTTTAATAAACGCAAATATTCTAATAAACGCAAATATTCTAATAAACGCAAATATTTTAATAAACGCAAATATTCAATTAAACGCAAATATTCTAATAAACGCAAATATTCTAATAAACGTAAATATTCTAATAAACGCAAATATTCTAATAATCGAAAATATTCTAATAAACGCAAATATTCTAATAAACGCAAATATTATAATAACGCAAATATTCTAATAAACGCAAATATTCTAATAAACACAAATATTCTAATAATCGAAAATATTCTAATAAACGCAAATATTCTAATAAACGCAAATATTCTAATAAACACAAATATTCTAATAAACGCAAATATTCTAATAATCGCAAATATTCTAATAAACGCAAATATTTTAATAAACGCAAATATTCTAATAAACTCAAATATTCTAATAAACGCAAATATTTTAATAAACGCAAATATTCAATTAAACGCAAATATTCAATTAATCGCAAATATTCTAATAAACGCAAATATTCTAATAAACGCAAATATTTTAATAAACGCAAATATTCAATTAAAGGCAAATATTCTAATAAACGCAAATATTCTAATAAACGCAAATATTTTAATAAACGCAAATATTCTAATAAACGCAAATATTCTAATAAACGCAAATATTTTAATAAACGCAAATATTCAATTAAACGCAAATATTCTAATAAACGCAAATATTCTAATAAACGTAAATATTCTAATAAACGCAAATATTCTAATAATCGAAAATATTCTAATAAACGCAAATATTCTAATAAACGCAAATATTATAATAACGCAAATATTCTAATAAACGCAAATATTCTAATAAACACAAATATTCTAATAATCGAAAATATTCTAATAAACGCAAATATTCTAATAACGCAAATATTCTAATAAACACAAATATTGTAATAAACGCAAATATTCTAATAACGCAAATATTCTAATAAACACAAATATTGTAATAAACGCAAATATTCTAATAACGCAAATATTCTAATAAACACAAATATTGTAATAAACGCAAATATTCAATTAAACGCAAATATTCTAATAAACGCAAATATTCAATAAACGCTAATATTCTAATAAACGCAAATATTCTAATAAACGCAAATATTCAATCAACGCCAATATTCTAATAAACGTAAATATTCTAATAAACGCAAATATTCTAATAAACGCAAATATTCTAATTGACGCAAATGATCCTGATCTTGTTTGTACGTCCATCTTACATTATTTAATCAGATTATTAAAATTTTATGCTTGATAAAATCTCCCCGGGAAATAATTTATGCAACAAGAAGTGGTCGTTGCACAACTGTGGTAGGTTCTGACGTCACCATATAAATTTTAATAACGATGCGTACAGGATTTGTTCTCGTAAACATATCAGATTATTTTCCTAGAAAAAATATTTATTTTAAAATGATAACCTTAAAAATACAGCATTTATATATTTCTTTTATATTTTACTTCCTATTCTAGGGTATATAAGTGTGCGATTTATTTGAGTAATTTGTTTGTTTGTACTTATTTATTTCTGCATTGGTTACGTCTTGTGTTAAGTATGATTGCTACACTAACAAGCATCAGAGAACTAGACAGACAGAGGTATTGTTATACATTTAATATTTACCTCGCCTAGCCCATAATTTTACGGTAACCGATTCTTGACGAATCATCTTTTTTTATTGTTTAGTCGTGTTGTCGTGTCTTGACACTTAATATCGACCAGAATGCACTGCAACGTGACGCAAAGTCATTCTCTATACTATGTTCGACGAGTGTTCAGAGTTTAACTCCACCTCTACACCGGTCCAAGGGCAGTGGCCAACAACGGAGGTATCTGTTCTGTGCTGTGAATGCAATCGGTTGAGTCACAGAAAGACATCGCCAACTTGGCAATACTGTACAATGAAGCTGTGAACCAGTCTGGTGCTAAGTCGCAATAGTAGGGGATGGAGCAAAGCTCTGAACTCTCGCCAGGCGTCATACACTAGGAGAGATTGGTGCGTTTACATCTTTGCCTCCTTTCACAGCTTATTTCAAGTGATTTTTTTCCTTTTTCAGGTCCTATTCCCCAATACCTTAAAGTGCTCAGGAATCGTGTTTGTGTGAGGTACTGAATGTCAAAGTTTTCTTCAAATAAATCTTCTTTAATTGGTTCTTCAATTAGTGCTGATAAAACATTTCTTTTAAATGTGGGTTATATATATATATATATATATATATATATATATATATATATATGAGAATGTTGTTAAATACCCCCAAGAACTGCCAGAGGTACGAGCCAGAGGCGTAGCCAGAGCTACAATTAAGCCAGAGCCCCCTCCAAACCAATTAATTATAGGAAAAATATATTACCCTATAAAACAGCGCTAGGATTTTAGCGAAACTGCTTCTCGACGACCCAACAATAGTGTAATTTTAAGTGTCAAAATACCATAAAATATGATTTCTAGAAATTAATATGTTCAAGATTTCCACGGGAGGGCCCCACGCCCTGACACTGGTCATGCCCCCCCCCCAAACATCCTCCTGGTTACTCCACTGACTTGAGTCATATTATGCGAAGCAACACGTACCACCTTCTGCAGATATTACAGTCAGCGCAGCCCAGGCAGAGGGACATTTGTGGCGAGGAGTCAGCACTGAGTCGTTACTCCGGGCAGCTCTGGGTAGATCTCCTCCTGGCTACTCCACTGACTTGAGTCATATTATGCGAAGCAACACATACCACCTTCTGCAGATATTACAGTCAGCGCAGCCCAGGCAGAGGGACATTTGTGGCGAGGAGTCAGCACTGAGTCATTACTCCGGGCAGCTCTGGGTAGATCTCCTCCTGGCTACTCCACTGACTTGAGTCATATTATGCGAAGCAACACGTACCACCTTCTGCAGATATTACAGTCAGCGCAGCCCAGGCAGAGGGACATTTGTGGCGAGGAGTCAGCACTGAGTCATTACTCCGGGCAGCTCTGGGTAGATCTCCTCCTGGCTACTCCACTGACTTGAGTCATATTATGCGAACCAACACATACCACCTTCTGCAGATATTACAGTCAGCGCAGCCCAGGCAGAGGGACATTTGTGGCGAGGAGTCAGCACTGAGTCATTACTCCGGGCAGCTCTGGGTAGATCTCCTCCTGGCTACTCCACTGACTTGAGTCATATTATGCGAAGCAACACGTACCACCTTCTGCAGATATTACAGTCAGCGCAGCCCAGGCAGAGGGACATTTGTGGCGAGGAGTCAGCACTGAGTCATTACTCCGGGCAGCTCTGGGTAGATCTCCTCCTGGCTACTCCACTGACTTGAGTCATATTATGCGAACCAACACATACCACCTTCTGCAGATATTACAGTCAGCGCAGCCCAGGCAGAGGGACATTTGTGGCGAGGAGTCAGCACTGAGTCATTACTCCGGGCAGCTCTGGGTAGATCTCCTCCTGGCTACTCCACTGACTTGAGTCATATTATGCGAAGCAACACGTACCACCTTCTGCAGATATTACAGTCAGCGCAGCCCAGGCAGAGGGACATTTGTGGCGAGGAGTCAGCACTGAGTCATTACTCCGGGCAGCTCTGGGTAGATCTCCTCCTGGCTACTCCACTGACTTGAGTCATATTATGCGAACCAACACATACCACCTTCTGCAGATATTACAGTCAGCGCAGCCCAGGCAGAGGGACATTTGTGGCGAGGAGTCAGCACTGAGTCATTACTCCGGGCAGCTCTGGGTAGATCTCCTCCTGGCTACTCCACTGACTTGAGTCATATTATGCGAAGCAACACGTACCACCTTCTGCAGATAATACAGTCAGCGCAGCCCAGGCAGAGGGACATTTGTGGCGAGGAGTCAGCACTGAGTCATTACTCCGGGCAGCTCTGAGTAGATCTCCTCCTGGTTACGCCACTGACTTGAGTCATATTATGCGAAGCAACACGTACCACCTTCTGCAGATAATACAGTCAGCGCAGCCCAGGCAGAGGGACATTTGTGGCGAGGAGTCAGCATTGAGTCATTACTCCGGGCAGCTCTGAGTAGATCTCCTCCTGGCTACTCCACTGCCTTGAGTCATATTATGCGAAGCAACACGTACCACCTTCTGCAGATATTACAGTCAGCGCAGCCCAGGCAGAGGGACATTTGTGGCGAGAAGTCAGCACTGAGTCATTACTCCGGGCAGCTCTGGGTAGATCTCCTCCTGGTTACTCCACTGCCTTGAGTCATATTATGCGAAGCAACACGTACCACCTTCTGCAGATAATACAGTCAGCGCAGCCCAGGCAGAGGGACATTTGTGGCGAGGAGTCAGCACTGAGTCGTTACTCCGGGCAGCTCTGGGTAGATCTCCTCCTGGTTACTCCACTGACTTGAGTCATATTATGCGAAGCAACACGTACCACCTTCTGCAGATAATACAGTCAGCGCAGCCCAGGCAGAGGGACATTGGTGGCGAGAAGTCAGCACTGAGTCATTACTCCGGGCAGCTCTGAGTAGATCTCCTCCTGGCTACTCCACTGCCTTGAGTCATATTATGCGAAGCAACACGTACCACCTTCTGCAGATAATACAGTCAGCGCAGCCCAGGCAGAGGGACATTGGTGGCGAGAAGTCAGCACTGAGTCATTACTCCGGGCAGCTCTGAGTAGATCTCCTCCTGGCTACTCCACTGCCTTGAGTCATATTATGCGAAGCAACACGTACCACCTTCTGCAGATATTACAGTCAGCGCAGCCCAGGCAGAGGGACATTTGTGGCGAGAAGTCAGCACTGAGTCATTACTCCGGGCAGCTCTGGGTAGATCTCCTCCTGGTTACTCCACTGCCTTGAGTCATATTATGCGAAGCAACACGTACCACCTTCTGCAGATAATACAGTCAGCGCAGCCCAGGCAGAGGGACATTTGTGGCGAGGAGTCAGCACTGAGTCATTACTCCGGGCAGCTCTGAGTAGATCTCCTCCTGGTTACGCCACTGACTTGAGTCATATTATGCGAAGCAACACGTACCACCTTCTGCAGATAATACAGTCAGCGCAGCCCAGGCAGAGGGACATTTGTGGCGAGGAGTCAGCATTGAGTCATTACTCCGGGCAGCTCTGAGTAGATCTCCTCCTGGCTACTCCACTGCCTTGAGTCATATTATGCGAAGCAACACGTACCACCTTCTGCAGATATTACAGTCAGCGCAGCCCAGGCAGAGGGACATTTGTGGCGAGAAGTCAGCACTGAGTCATTACTCCGGGCAGCTCTGGGTAGATCTCCTCCTGGTTACTCCACTGCCTTGAGTCATATTATGCGAAGCAACACATACCACCTTCTGCAGATATTACAGTCAGCGCAGCCCAGGCAGAGGGACATTTGTGGCGAGAAGTCAGCACTGAGTCATTACTCCGGGCAGCTCTGAGTAGATCTCCTCCTGGCTACTCCACTGCCTTGAGTCATATTATGCGAAGCAACACGTACCACCTTCTGCAGATATTACAGTCAGCGCAGCCCAGGCAGAGGGACATTTGTGGCGAGAAGTCAGCACTGAGTCATTACTCCGGGCAGCTCTGGGTAGATCTCCTCCTGGTTACTCCACTGCCTTGAGTCATATTATGCGAAGCAACACGTACCACCTTCTGCAGATATTACAGTCAGCGCAGCCCAGGCAGAGGGACATTTGTGGCGAGGAGTCAGCATTGAGTCATTACTCCGGGCAGCTCTGGGTAGATCTCCTCCTGGTTACTCCACTGCCTTGAGTCATATTATGCGAAGCAACACGTACCACCTTCTGCAGATAATACAGTCAGCGCAGCCCAGGCAGAGGGACATTTGTGGCGAGGAGTCAGCACTGAGTCGTTACTCCGGGCAGCTCTGGGTAGATCTCCTCCTGGTTACTCCACTGACTTGAGTCATATTATGCGAAGCAACACGTACCACCTTCTGCAGATAATACAGTCAGCGCAGCCCAGGCAGAGGGACATTGGTGGCGAGAAGTCAGCACTGAGTCATTACTCCGGGCAGCTCTGAGTAGATCTCCTCCTGGCTACTCCACTGCCTTGAGTCATATTATGCGAAGCAACACGTACCACCTTCTGCAGATAATACAGTCAGCGCAGCCCAGGCAGAGGGACATTGGTGGCGAGAAGTCAGCACTGAGTCATTACTCCGGGCAGCTCTGGGTAGATCTCCTCCTGGCTACTCCACTGACTTGAGTCATATTATGCGAAGCAACACGTACCACCTTCTGCAGATAATACAGTCAGCGCAGCCCAGGCAGAGGGACATTTGTGGCGAGGAGTCAGCACTGAGTCGTTACTCCGGGCAGCTCTGAGTAGATCTCCTCCTGGCTACTCCACTGACTTGAGTCATATTATGCGAACCAACACATACCACCTTCTGCAGATATTACAGTCAGCGCAGCCCAGGCAGAGGGACATTTGTGGCGAGGAGTCAGCACTGAGTCATTACTCCGGGCAGCTCTGGGTAGATCTCCTCCTGGCTACTCCACTGCCTTGAGTCATATTATGCGAACCAACACGTACCACCTTCTGCAGATAATACAGTCAGCGCAGCCCAGGCAGAGGGACATTTGTGGCGAGAAGTCAGCACTGAGTCATTACTCCGGGCAGCTCTGGGTAGATCTCCTCCTGGCTACTCCACTGACTTGAGTCATATTATGCGAAGCAACACGTACCACCTTCTGCAGATAATACAGTCAGCGCAGCCCAGGCAGAGGGACATTTGTGGCGAGGAGTCAGCACTGAGTCATTACTCCGGGCAGCTCTGAGTAGATCTCCTCCTGGCTACTCCACTGCCTTGAGTCATATTATGCGAAGCAACACGTACCACCTTCTGCAGATAATACAGTCAGCGCAGCCCAGGCAGAGGGACATTTGTGGCGAGGAGTCGGCACTGAGTCATTACTCCGGGCTGCTCTGGGTAGATCTCCTCCTGGCTACTCCACTGACTTGAGTCATATTATGCGAAGCAACACGTACCACCTTCTGCAGATAATACAGTCAGCGCAGCCCAGGCAGAGGGACATTTGTGGCGAGGAGTCAGCACTGAGTCATTATTCCAGGCAGCTGTGGTTAGACATCTTGCAGGTGGATGTCAACGTTCTAGAACCTACCCTATCTGTAACGTTTCAGGCTAGAGTAAAAAGACATTTGAAGAAAGTACTTGAAAAGGAATACAGTATAACCATTAACTCTTTCATGAAACTCTGTGAAAATGTTCATTCCTTGAATTGATTTACAATTAAAATATTTTCTTTATTGGTTTATAAAGAAACTCTACTCCCTGACGTTTAGGGAACGTACTGTGCTCTCAGGCTACCAACCGACCCTTATAATCCTATGTCACCCTCTTCGCTTGGCCAGTAAGTTTCCTGCTGTTTACTTCAAAATGCAAACTAATTTTATTCACTCACAAAAATATCTACAACATTTTAGTTCCATTGAAACTAGACTAACAAAATATAGTAAAATTGTATCAGTTAAAAACTAACGTAATTTAATACAACAAACCCTGTTAAATGTTAAAATTGTTTCGCTTTTATTGCCATTATCTTTACTTTTTAATTCTTTAATGTCTCAAACTATAGTTTTATTGATAAGTATGCGAATAAATAATATAAATTTTCATTCTGAAGTACAATGATAAGGTAACAAATTTTTGAAGCTATAATGGTCGGTCGGCAATCTGAGGGCCCAGGACTCTTCCAGGATTTTACAGACTGTATTTATGGCAAAGGACACTGAAAATAAGGATACAATCACTTTTATGGAGTAATTTCAAAGGTTTATTGTAAAAAAGGTAATTTTACCCTTGCCTAAAGTAAAGTAAAGTTCTTAACTCCCCCCCCCCCCCAAGCACACAAAATGGTAAACAAATTGTCAAGGTATTATACTGCATTTGGTCCTTTAGTGGATCTGTAGGCTAAATATTTATGAATATTTCCGGTCGGTGTTTTGGGTTTATATCTGTAAGGGGAAAATCTTGTTGGTATAAACACTACTACTAGCATGTCTGGTACAGCTGTTTTAAAGACGAGTAACACACCCGATAGCTCACGATGTGGAGAGGGCGAGCGCCCTGGTTTCGGTCACTTATGTGAATGTCATGCTCTCTCTTTCCTTATAACGTTATAAATAATTTTTCGTTTGAATAAGATGATGTTTCCAAATAGAATATATGTGAAATAGCCTTATCCGTTGGCAGCCCTAACACATGTACTTCGTGATTCGAATGTTTTAAATAACATTTCCAGATAATTCCCATAATGAACGCAAATGACAGCTGACAATGTTGCTTGTGTCGGAAAGTCTTGGCGTCGTTTATTACCACGGACGTGGCGACTCGTAGCGGTCTAAGCCTACATCTGACCGATACGTGATCCCCATACCTCCGTGGCCAGGTGTCGCGCTCACGTCGGAATAGTACGTTTGTTGCGAGTCCCAAAAGTACCTAATATTCCGTAGGTCTCCGAACTAGCTCGCGCACTCCTTCCCTGAGTATTTCTAGTTCCCTCCAAGACTGTACAGGTGCCACCAGTCAATGACAATACTCTTACGGCTAATAGAAAATTGCTGACAAATTAATAAGTTGAATAGTAATTGAACACGTACTCAACTAACAATTTATTGGGTTAGGTTAGTTCTAAACAGCCTGAACAAGTATTTATAATCGGGTTATTATGGGATACTTATGCTTCACTTACTTTGGGAACAAATGTCCTAATCGGTGATAATAAACATAATGATTTTGGTCATTTAATAATTGTGTATATGTTGAGAACAAATCACTAATTATTTTAACCAAAACTTACTGTAATTTTAATTGAATTTTAAGTGGCAACATAATTTGAAACTTAAAAAACGATTAATTAAGATTTACATTATTTAAATTTCAAAATTAAATCAATCAGTTAATATCACTTCTTTTTTTAAAATAAAATTAATTCAATTCATTATTATAATTATGTATTTATATTCCAAAATTAAGCCAACTATTGGTAATTTATCGTATCAAATAAACAATTAGCAATGAGATCATATTGTAGTTTAGTGATTAAAGCCCCTCTTATACAATTGTTTTTATAGCACTTATAGTTAATTTAACAATAGTACATATTATAGCCTATATCTTATAGTATGTTGCACACAATACGATAATGTATTGTAATAAAAAGACTATCCTATGCAATAGGTTATGCAGTATACAATATACAATACGGTTCATATTGTATGTAAAACATTTTATGTATTATATACTATGTAGTTTACAGTATAAATTTTGTGTAATATATAGTACTGTATACAATATATAGCATACAGTATGTAGTGTATAAAATACAATGAGATTGTATTAAGAAAGCAAAAGTTCGTAAACCATCAAGCAAATTTGTTTTAAGTAGAACATATAGCGTGAGAAGGGTAGATCTAGTTCTCTACCAAGTGTAAGTTTGTTCATTGTGGTTGTGGTCGCAGGTGGATTTCCAAAACCCGTGCTCAGCCGAATGCAATGCTAGGTAGCCATTAGCAGGGACAGCAACACAATGAATGGAGTAGGAACGGCCTTTACCGTAGAGGAGAGGAGTTTGTCGATAAGAAATTTCTAAAGGTAAGAAAAGAAATTGGCCACAATAACAGTAGGGGGAAAATTATTAGAGTTAGAAAACAAATTTATATTATAGTAATAAATGTAAAGAGATAGGGAGGTTGACGGGGTCTATAGGCATTGTAGGCTGCCATGCAGGATTGGCATGTAAAACTCACATGCGTGCCCTCGTACTGCTGCTTAATGCACACATTAAAAACAATTACGTAGAATACTGCGCTACTGTAACTTGTGCCATTAAATGAGCGGTTAACGGGTAGACCCTCATTTGCCCAGGTGGTTCCAAAATTGTACCCTTTCCTTTGCTCTACCTGATTTCATTAATAATATCTTGCAAAAACATGGATAGATAACTACAGTAGAGTAAATTAATTATATATTTCCATTTTATTTATAATGTATATTTTTTCCAACATTTTGTTGGATTCGAATAGGTTGTATACATTAAACCCATCCTTTATACCTGTTTTAATTAGTGTACCATTTTTATACTTATATATTATAATTTAGATATTTGATATGACCAACAGTATTTTCATAAAATTAAATTCATTACAAAATTTAATCAAATGGTTTATTTAATAGATAGTGGCGGATACTCTGACCCAAGCGCTTCTTGTACGACCTATCCATCGCTAGGGAATGGTAGGGATCGTCCTGGGTACTCTGAAGCACATTCTCTTAACCCATTCCATTGCTAATAAAAGTGAAGTTAGTGACGGATACTCTGGGCTATGCGTTTCTTGTACGCCCTATCCATCGCTAAGGAAAGGTGGGGATCGTCCTGGGTATTCTGAAGAACATTCTCTTAACAAATTCCATTGCTACGAAAAGTAAAGATAGTGACGGATACTCTAGCCCAAGCGTTTCTTGTACGCCCTATCCATCGCTATGGAAAGGTGGGGATCGTCCTGGGTACTCTGAAGCACATTCTCTTAACCCATTCCATTGCTAAGAAAAGTGAAGATAGTGACGGATACTCTGGCCCAAGCTTTTGTTGTACGCCCTATCCATCGCTAAGGTAAAATGGGAATCGTCCTGGGTAATCTGAAGCACATTCTCTTAACCCATTCCATAGCTACGAAAAGTGAAGATAGTGACGGATACTCTGGCACAAGTGTTTCTTGTACGCCCTATCCATCGCTAGGGAAAGGTGGGGATCGTCCTGGGTATTCTGAAGCACATTCTCTTAACCCATTCCATTGCTACGAAAAGTAAAGATAGTGACGGATACTCTGGCCCAAGCGTTTCTTGTACGCCCTATCCATCGCTATGGAAAGGTGGGGATCGTCCTGGGTACTCTGAAGCACATTCTCTTAACCCATTCCATTGCTAAGAAAAGTGAAGATAGTGACGGATACTCTGGCCCAAGCTTTTGTTGTACGCCCTATCCATCGCTAGGGAAAGGTGGGGATCGTCCTGGGTACTCTGAAGCACATTCTCTTAACCCATTCCATTGCTAAGAAAAGTGAAGATAGTGAAGGATACTCTGGCCCAAGCTTTTGTTGTACGCCCTATCCATCGCTAGGGAAAGGTGGGGATCGTCCTGGGTACTCTGAAGCACATTCTATTAACAAATTCCATTGCTAAGAAATGTGAAGATAGTGACGGATACTCTAAGCCATGCGTTTCTTCTACGCCCTATCCATCGCTAGGGAAAGGTGGGGATCGTCCTGGGTACTCTGAAGCACATTCTCTTAACCCATTCCATTGCTACGAAAAGTAAAGATAGTGACGGATACTCTGGCCCAAGCGTTTCTTGTACGCCCTATCCATCTAGGGAAAGGTGGAAATCGTCCTGGGTACTCTGAAGCACATTCTCTTAACAAATTCCATTGCTAAGAAATGTGAAGATAGTGACGGATACTCTGGCCCAAACGTTTCTTGTACGCCCTATCCATCGTTAGGGAAAGGTGGGAATCGTCCTGGGTACTCTGAAGCACATTCTCTTAACCCATCCCATTGCTACGAAAAGTAAAGATAGTGACGGATACTCTGGCCCAAGCGTTTCTTGTACGCCCTATCCGTCGCTAGGGAATGGTAGGGATCGTCCTGGGTACTCTGAAGCACATTCTCTTAACCCATTCCATTGTTAAGAAAAGTGAAGATAGTGACGGATACTCTGGCCCAAGCTTTTGTTGTACGCCCTATCCATCGCTAGGGAAAGGTGGGGATCGTCCTGGGTACTCTGAAGCACATTCTCTTAACCCATTCCATTGCTACGAAAAGTAAAGATAGTGACGGATAGTCTGGCCCAAGCGTTTCTTGTACGCCCTATCCATCGCTAGGGAAAGGTGGGAATCGTCCTGGGTACTCTGAAGCACATTCTCTTAACAAATTCCATTGCTAAGAAATGTGAAGATAGTGACGGATACTCTAAGCCATGCGTTTCTTCTACGCCCTATCCATCGCTAGGGAAAGGTGGGGATCGTCCTGGGTACTCTGAAGCACATTCTCTTAACCCATTCCATTGCTACGAAAAGTAAAGATAGTGACGGATACTCTGGCCCAAGCGTTTCTTGTACGCCCTATCCATCTAGGGAAAGGTGGAAATCGTCCTGGGTACTCTGAAGCACATTCTCTTAACAAATTCCATTGCTAAGAAATGTGAAGATAGTGACGGATACTCTGGCCCAAACGTTTCTTGTACGCCCTATCCATCGTTAGGGAAAGGTGGGAATCGTCCTGGGTACTCTGAAGCACATTCTCTTAACCCATCCCATTGCTACGAAAAGTAAAGATAGTGACGGATACTCTGGCCCAAGCGTTTCTTGTACGCCCTATCCGTCGCTAGGGAATGGTAGGGATCGTCCTGGGTACTCTGAAGCACATTCTCTTAACCCATTCCATTGTTAAGAAAAGTGAAGATAGTGACGGATACTCTGGCCCAAGCTTTTGTTGTACGCCCTATCCATCGCTAGGGAAAGGTGGAGATCGTCCTGGGTACTCTGAAGCACATTCTCTTAACCCATTCCATTGCTACGAAAAGTAAAGATAGTGACGGATAGTCTGGCCCAAGCGTTTCTTGTACGCCCTATCCATCGCTAGGGAAAGGTGGGAATCGTCCTGGGTACTCTGAAGCACATTCTCTTAACAAATTCCATTGCTAAGAAATGTGAAGATAGTGACGGATACTCTGGCCCAAGCGTTTCTTGTACGCCCTATCCGTCGCTAGGGAATGGTAGGGATCGTCCTGGGTACTCTGAAGCACATTCTCTTAACCCATTCCATTGCTAAGAAAAGTGAAGATAGTGACGGATACTCTGGCCCAAGCTTTTGTTGTACGCCCTATCCATCGCTAGGGAAAGGTGGGGATCGTCCTGGGTACTCTGAAGCACATTCTCTTAACCCATTCCATTGCTACGAAAAGTAAAGATAGTGACGGATACTCTGGCTCAAGCGTTTCTTGTACGCCCTATCCGTCGCTAGGGAAAGGTGGGGATCGTCCTGGGTATTCTGAAGCACATTCTCTTAACCCATTCCATTGCTACGAAAAGTAAAGATAGTGACGGATACTGTGGCCCAAGCGTTTCTTGTACGCCCTATCCGTCGATAGGGAAAGGTGGGAATCGTCCTGGGTACTCTGAAGCACATTCTCTTAACAAATTCCATTTCTAAGAAATGTGAAGATAGTGACGGATACTCTGGCCCAAGCGTTTCTTGTACGCCCAATCCATCGCTAGGGAAAGGTGGGAATCGTCTTGGGTACTCTGAAGCACATTCTCTTAACCCATTCCATTGCTACGAAAAGTAAAGATAGTGACGGATACTGTGGCCCAAGCGTTTCTTGTACGCCCTATCCGTCGCTAGAGAATGGTAGGGATCGTCCTGGGTACTCTGAAGCACATTCTCTTAACCCATTCCATTGCTAAGAAAAGTGAATATAGTGACGGATACTCTGGCGCAAGCTTTTGTTGTACGCCCTATCCATCGCTAGGGAAAGGTGGGAATCGTCCTGGGTAATCTGAAGCACATTCTCTTAACCCATTCCATTGCTAAGAAATGTGAAGATAGTGACGGATACTCTGGCCCAAGCGTTTCTTGTACGCCCTATCCTTCGCTAGGGAAAGGTGGGGATCGTCCTGGGTATTCTGAAGCACATTATCTTCACCCATTCCATTGCTACGAAAAGTAAAGATAGTGACGGATACTCTGGCAAAAGCGTTTCTTGTACGCCCTATCCGTCGCTAGGGAAAGGTGGGGATCGTCCTGGGTATTCTGAAGCACATTCTCTTAACCCATTCCATTGCTACGAAAAGTAAAGATAGTGACGGATACTCTGGCCCAAGCGTTTCTTGTACGCCCTATCCGTCGCTAGGGAAAGGTGGGGATCGTCCTGGGTATTCTGAAGCACATTCTCTTAACCCATTCCATTGCTACGAAAAGTAAAGATAGTGACGGATACTCTGGCCCAAGCGTTTCTTGTACGCCCTATCCATCTAGGGAAAGGTGGAAATCGTCCTGGGTACTCTGAAGCACATTCTCTTAACAAATTCCATTGCTAAGAAATGTGAAGATAGTGACGGATACTCTGGCCCAAGCGTTTCTTGTACGCCCTATCCGTCGCTAGGGAATGGTAGGGATCGTCCTGGGTACTCTGAAGCACATTCTCTTAACCCATTCCATTGCTAAGAAAAGTGAAGATAGTGACGGATACTCTGGCCCAAGCTTTTGTTGTACGCCCTATCCATCGCTAGGGAAAGGTGGGGATCGTCCTGGGTACTCTGAAGCACATTCTCTTAACCCATTCCATTGCTACGAAAAGTAAAGATAGTGACGGATACTCTGGCTCAAGCGTTTCTTGTACGCCCTATCCGTCGCTAAGGAAAGGTGGGGATCGTCCTGGGTATTCTGAAGCACATTCTCTTAACCCATTCCATTGCTACGAAAAGTAAAGATAGTGACGGATACTGTGGCCCAAGCGTTTCTTGTACGCCCTATCCGTCGCTAGGGAAAGGTGGGAATCGTCCTGGGTACTCTGAAGCACATTCTCTTAACAAATTCCATTTCTAAGAAATGTGAAGATAGTGACGGATACTCTGGCCCAAGCGTTTCTTGTACGCCCAATCCATCGCTAGGGAAAGGTGGGAATCGTCTTGGGTACTCTGAAGCACATTCTCTTAACCCATTCCATTGCTACGAAAAGTAAAGATAGTGACGGATACTGTGGCCCAAGCGTTTCTTGTACGCCCTATCCGTCGCTAGAGAATGGTAGGGATCGTCCTGGGTACTCTGAAGCACATTCTCTTAACCCATTCCATTGCTAAGAAAAGTGAATATAGTGACGGATACTCTGGCGCAAGCTTTTGTTGTACGCCCTATCCATCGCTAGGGAAAGGTGGGAATCGTCCTGGGTAATCTGAAGCACATTCTCTTAACCCATTCCATTGCTAAGAAATGTGAAGATAGTGACGGATACTCTGGCCCAAGCGTTTCTTGTACGCCCTATCCTTCGCTAGGGAAAGGTGGGGATCGTCCTGGGTATTCTGAAGCACATTATCTTCACCCATTCCATTGCTACGAAAAGTAAAGATAGTGACGGATACTCTGGCCCAAGCGTTTCTTGTACGCCCTATCCGTCGCTAGGGAAAGGTGGGGATCGTCCTGGGTATTCTGAAGCACATTCTCTTAACCCATTCCATTGCTACGAAAAGTAAAGATAGTGACGGATACTCTGGCCCAAGCGTTTCTTGTACGCCCTATCCGTCGCTAGGGAAAGGTGGGGATCGTCCTGGGTACTCTGAAGCACATTCTCTTTACCCATTCCATTGCTACGAAAAGTAAAGATAGTGACGGATACTCTGGCCCAAGCGTTTCTTGTACGCCCTATCCGTCGCTAGGGAAAGGTGGGGATCGTCCTGGGTATTCTGAAGCACATTCTCTTAACCCATTCCATTGCTAAGAAAAGTAAAGATAGTGACGGATACTCTGGGCCAAGCGTTTCTTGTACGCCCTATCCATCGCTATGGAAAGGTGGGGATCGTCCTGGGTACTCTGAAGCACATTCTCTTAACCCATTCAATTGCTAAGAAAAGTGAAGATAGTGACGGATACTCTGGCCCAAGCTTTTGTTGTACGCCCTATCCATCGCTAGGGAAAGGTGGGGATCGTCCTGGGTATTCTGAAGCACATTATCTTCACCCAATTCATTGCTAAAAAAAGGTGGTGACTGATACTCTGACCGAATCATTTGTTGTACGCCCTATCCATCGCTAGGGAAAGGTCAAGATCGCCTTGGGTACTCTGAAGCACATTATCTTCACCCAATTCATTGCTAAAAAAAAGTGGTGACTGATACTCTGACCGAATCATTTGTTGTACGTCCTATCCATCGCTAGTAAAAGGTCAAGATCGCCTTGGGTACTCTGAAGCACATTATCTTCACCCAATTCATTGCTAAAAAAAAGTGGTGACTGATACTCTGACCGAATCATTTGTTGTACGCCCTATCCATCGCTAGTAAAAGGTCAAGATCGCCTTGGGTACTCTGAAGCACATTATCTTCACCGAATTCATTGCTAAAAAAAGGTGGTGACTGATACTCTGACCGAACCATTTGTTGTACGCCCTATCCATCGCTACGAAAAGGTGAAGATCGCCCCGGGTACTCTGAAGCACATTATCTTCACCCAATTTATTTCTAAAAAAAAGTAGTGACTGATACTCTGACCGAATCATTTGCTGTACGCCCTATCCATCGCTACGAAAAGGTGAAGATCGCCCCGGGTACTCTGAAGCACATTATCTTCACCCAATTTATTTCTAAAAAAAAGTAGTGACTGATACTCTGACCGAATCATTTGCTGTACGCCCTATCCATCGCTACGAAAAGGTGAAGATCGCCCCGGGTACTCTGAAGCACATTATCTTCACCCAATTTATTTCTAAAAAAAAGTAGTGACTGATACTCTGACCGAATCATTTGCTGTACGCCCTATCCATCGCTACGAAAAGGTGAAGATCGCCCCGGGTACTCTGAAGCACATTATCTTCACCCAATTTATTTCTAAAAAAAAGTAGTGACTGATACTCTGACCGAATCATTTGCTGTACGCCCTATCCATCGCTACGAAAAGGTGAAGATCGCCCCGGGTACTCTGAAGCACATTATCTTCACCCAATTTATTTCTAAAAAAAAGTAGTGACTGATACTCTGACCGAATCATTTGCTGTACGCCCTATCCATCGCTACGAAAAGGTGAAGATCGCCCCGGGTACTCTGAAGCACATTATCTTCACCCAATTCATTGCTAAAAAAAAGTGGTGACTGATACTCTGACCAAACCATTTGCTGTACGCCCTATCCATCGCTACGAAAAGGTGAAGATCGCCCCGGGTACTCTGAAGCACATTATCTTCTCCCAATACATTGCTAAAAAAAAGGTGGTGACTGATACTCTGACCGAACCATTTGCTGTGCGCCCTATCCATCGCTAGGGAAAGGTGTTGGTCGAACTGGGTACTCTGAAGCACATTATCTTCAACCAATTTATTTCTAAAAAAAAGTAGTGACTGATACTCTGACCGAACCATTTGCTGTGCGCCCTATCCATCGCTTGGGAAAGGGTTGGTCGAACTGGGTACTCTAAAGCATATTATCTTCACCCAATTCATTGCTAAAAAAAAAGTAGTGACTGATACTCTGACCGAACCATTTTCTGTACGTGCTATCCATCGCTAGGGAAAGGTGTTGGTCGAACTGGGTACTCTAAAGCATATTATCTTCACCGAATTCATTGCTAAAAAAAAAGTAGTGACTGATACTCTGACCGAATCATTTGCTGTACGCCCTATCCATCGCTACGAAAAGGTGAAGATCGCCCCGGGTACTCTGAAGCACATTATCTTCACCCAATTTATTTCTAAAAAAAAGTAGTGACTGATACTCTGACCGAATCATTTGCTGTACGCCCTATCCATCGCTAGGGAAAGGGTTGGTCGAACTGGGTACTCTGAAGCATATTATCTTCACCCAATTCATTGCTAAAAAAAAAGTAGTGACTGATACTCTGACCGAACCATTTTCTGTACGTCCTATCCATCGCTAGGGAAAGGTGTTGGTCGAACTGGGTACTCTAAAGCATATTATCTTCACCCAATTCATTGCTAAAAAAAGTGGTGACTGATACTCTGACCAAACCATTTGCTGTACGCCCTATCCATCGCTACGAAAAGGTGAAGATCGCCCCGGGTACTCTGAAGCACATTATCTTCACCCAATTCATTGCTAAAAAAAAGTGGTGACTGATACTCTGACCAAACCATTTGCTGTACGCCCTATCCATCGCTACGAAAAGGTGAAGATCGCCCCGGGTACTCTGAAGCACATTATCTTCACCCAATTCATTGCTAAAAAAAAGGTGGTGACTGATACTCTGACCGAACCATTTGCTGTGCGCCCTATCCATCGCTAGGGAAAGGTGTTGGTCGAACTGGGTACTCTGAAGCACATTATCTTCACCCAATTCATTGCTAAAAAAAAGTGGTGACTGATACTCTGACCAAACCATTTGCTGTACGCCCTATCCATCGCTACGAAAAGGTGAAGATCGCCCCGGGTACTCTGAAGCACACTATCTTCACCCAATTCATTGCTAAAATAAAGTGGTGACTGATACTCTGACCAAACCATTTGCTGTACGCCCTATCCATCGCTACGAAAAGGTGAAGATCGCCCCGGGTACTCTGAAGCACATTATCTTCACCCAATTCATTGCTAAAAAAAAGGTGGTGACTGATACTCTGACCGAACCATTTGCTGTGCGCCCTATCCATCGCTAGGGAAAGGTGTTGGTCGAACTGGGTACTCTGAAGCACATTATCTTCACCCAATTTATTTCTAAAAAAAAGTAGTGACTGATACTCTGACCGAACCATTTGCTGTGCACCCTATCCATCGCTTGGGAAAGGGTTGGTCGAACTGGGTACTCTAAACCATATTATCTTCACCCAATTCATTGCTAAAAAAAAAGTAGTGACTGATACTCTGACCGAACCATTTTCTGTACGTCCTATCCATCGCTAGGGAAAGGTGTTGGTCGAACTGGGTACTCTAAAGCATATTATCTTCACCGAATTCATTGCTAAAAAAAAAGTAGTGACTGATACTCTGACCGAATCATTTGCTGTACGCCCTATCCATCGCTAGTAAAAGGTCAAGATCGCCTTGGGTACTCTGAAGCACATTATCTTCACCGAATTCATTGCTAAAAAAAGGTGGTGACTGATACTCTGACCGAACCATTTGTTGTACGCCCTATCCATCGCTACGAAAAGGTGAAGATCGCCCCGGGTACTCTGAAGCACATTAACTTCACCCAATTCATTGCTAAAAAAAGGTGGTGACTGATACTCTGACCGAATCATTTGCTGTACGCCCTATCCATCGCTACGAAAAGGTGAAGATCGCCCCGGGTACTCTGAAGCACATTATCTTCACCCAATTTATTTCTAAAAAAAAGTAGTGACTGATACTCTGACCGAACCATTTGCTGTGCGCCCTATCCATCGCTAGGGAAAGCGTTGGTCGAACTGGGTACTCTGAAGCACATTATCTTCACCCAATTTATTTCTAAAAAAAAGTAGTGACTGATACTCTGACCGAACCATTTGCTGTGCGCCCTATCCATCGCTACGAAAAGGTGAAGATCGCCCCGGGTACTCTAAAGCATATTATCTTCACCGAATTCATTGCTAAAAAAAAAGTAGTGACTGATACTCTGACCGAACCATTTGCTGTACGCCCTATCCATCGCTAGGGAAAGGTGTTGGTCGAACTGGGTACTCTAAAGCATATTATCTTCACCCAATTCATTGCTAAAAAAAAAGTAGTGACTGATATTCTGACCGAACCATTTTCTGTACGTCCTATCCATCGCTAGGGAAAGGTGTTGGTCGAACTGGGTACTCTAAAGCATATTATCTTCACCGAATTCATTGCTAAAAAAAAAGGTGGTGACTGATACTCTGACCGAACCATTTGCTGTACGCCCTATCCATCGCTAGGGAAAGGTGTTGGTCGAACTGGGTACTCTAAAGCATATTATCTTCACCCAATTCATTGCTAAAAAAAAAGTAGTGACTGATACTCTGACCGAACCATTTTCTGTACGTCCTATCCATCGCTAGGGAAAGGTGTTGGTCGAACTGGGTACTCTAAAGCATATTATCTTCACCGAATTCATTGCTAAAAAAAAAGTAGTGACTGATACTCTGACCGAACCATTTGCTGTGCGCCCTATCCATCGCTTGGGAAAGGTGTTGGTCGAACTGGGTACTCTAAAGCATATTATCTTCACCCAATTCATTGCTAAAAAAAAAGTAGTGACTGATACTCTGACCGAACCATTTGCTGTGCGCCCTATCCATCGCTTGGGAAAGGTGTTGGTCGAACTGGGTACTCTAAAGCATATTATCTTCACCCAATTCATTGCTAAAAAAAAAGTAGTGACTGATACTCTGACCGAACCATTTTCTGTACGTCCTATCCATCGCTAGGGAAAGGGTTGGTCGAACTGGGTACTCTAAAGCATATTATCTTCACCCAATTCATTGCTAAAAAAAAAGTAGTGACTGATACTCTGACCGAACCATTTTCTGTACGTCCTATCCATCGCTAGGGAAAGGGTTGGTCGAACTGGGTACTCTAAAGCATATTATCTTCACCCAATTCATTGCTAAAAAAAAAGTAGTGACTGATACTCTGACCGAACCATTTGCTGTACGCCCTATCCATCGCTAGGGAAAGGTGTTGGTCGAACTGGGTACTCTGAAGCACATTATCTTCACCCAATTCATTGCTAAAAAAAGGTGGTGACTGATACTCTGACCGAATCATTTGTTGTACGCCCTATCCATCGCTAGGGAAAGGTGTTGGTCGAACTGGGTACTCTGAAGCATATTATCTTCACCCAATTCATTGCTAAAAAAAGGTGGTGACTGATACTCTGACCGAACCATTTGCTGTACGCCCTATCCATCGCTAGGGAAAGGGTTGGTCGAACTGGGTACTCTAAAGCATATTATCTTCACCCAATTCATTGCTAAAAAAAGGTGGTGACTGATACTCTGACCGAATCATTTGTTGTACGCCCTATCCATCGCTAGGGAAAGGTGTTGGTCGAACTGGGTACTCTGAAGCATATTATCTTCACCCAATTCATTGCTAAAAAAAGGTGGTGACTGATACTCTGACCGAACCATTTGCTGTGCGCCCTATCCATCGCTAGGGAAAGGTGTTGGTCGAACTGGGTACTCTGAAGCATATTATCTTCACCCAATTCATTGCTAAAAAAAGGTGGTGACTGATACTCTGACCGAACCATTTGCTGTGCGCCCTATCCATCGCTAGGGAAAGGTGTTGGTCGAACTGGGTACTCTGAAGCATATTATCTTCACCCAATTCATTGCTAAAAAAAGGTGGTGACTGATACTCTGACCGAACCATTTGCTGTGCGCCCTATCCATCGCTAGGGAAAAGTGTTGGTCGAACTGGGTACTCTGAAGCATATTATCTTCACCCAATTCATTGCTAAAAAAAGGTGGTGACTGATACTCTGACCGAATCATTTGTTGTACGCCCTATCCATCGCTAGGGAAAGGTGTTGGTCGAACTGGGTACTCTGAAGCACATTATCTTCACCCAATTCATTGCTAAAAAAAGGTGGTGACTGATACTCTGACCGAATCATTTGTTGTACGCCCTATCCATCGCTAGGGAAAGGTGTTGGTCGAACTGGGTACTCTGAAGCACATTATCTTCACCCAATTCATTGCTAAAAAAAGGTGGTGACTGATACTCTGACCGAATCATTTGTTGTACGCCCTATCCATCGCTAGGGAAAGGTGTTGGTCGAACTGGGTACTCTGAAGCATATTATCTTCACCCAATTCATTGCTAAAAAAAGTAGTGACTGATACTCTGACCGAACCATTTGCTGTACGCCCTATCCATCGCTAGGGAAAGGTGTTGGTCGAACTGGGTACTCTGAAGCACATTATCTTCACCCAATTCATTGCTAAAAAAAGGTGGTGACTGATACTCTGACCGAATCATTTGTTGTACGCCCTATCCATCGCTAGGGAAAGGTGTTGGTCGAACTGGGTACTCTGAAGCACATTATCTTCACCCAATTCATTGCTAAAAAAAGGTGGTGACTGATACTCTGACCGAATCATTTGTTGTACGCCCTATCCATCGCTAGGGAAAGGTGTTGGTCGAACTGGGTACTCTGAAGCACATTATCTTCACCCAATTCATTGCTAAAAAAAGGTGGTGACTGATACTCTGACCGAATCATTTGTTGTACGCCCTATCCATCGCTAGGGAAAGGTGTTGGTCGAACTGGGTACTCTGAAGCACATTATCTTCACCCAATTCATTGCTAAAAAAAGTAGTGACTGATACTCTGACCGAATCATTTGTTGTACGCCCTATCCATCGCTAGGGAAAGGTGTTGGTCGAACTGGGTACCCTGAAGCACATTATCTTCACCCAATTCATTGCTAAAAAAAGGTGGTGACTGATACTCTGACCGAATCATTTGTTGTACGCCCTATCCATCGCTAGGGAAAGGTGTTGGTCGAACTGGGTACTCTGAAGCACATTATCTTCACCCAATTCATTGCTAAAAAAAGGTGGTGACTGATACTCTGACCGAATCATTTGTTGTACGCCCTATCCATCGCTAGGGAAAGGTGTTGGTCGAACTGGGTACTCTGAAGCACATTATCTTCACCCAATTCATTGCTAAAAAAAGTAGTGACTGATACTCTGACCGAACCATTTGCTGTACGCCCTATCCGTCGCTAGGGAAAGGTGTTGGTCGAACTGGGTACTCTGAAGCATATTATCTTCACCCAATTCATTGCTAAAAAAAGGTGGTGACTGATACTCTGACCGAATCATTTGTTGTACGCCCTATCCATCGCTAGGGAAAGGTGTTGGTCGAACTGGGTACTCTGAAGCACATTATCTTCACCCAATTCATTGCTAAAAAAGGTGGAGACTGATACTCTGACCGAACCATTTGCTGTGCGCCCTATCCATCGCTAGGGAAAGGGTTGGTCGAACTGGGTACTCTAAAGCATATTATCTTCACCCAATTCATTGCTAAAAAAAGGTGGTGACTGATACTCTGACCGAATCATTTGTTGTACGCCCTATCCATCGCTAGGGAAAGGTGTTGGTCGAACTGGGTACTCTGAAGCATATTATCTTCACCCAATTCATTGCTAAAAAAAGGTGGTGACTGATACTCTGACCGAATCATTTGCTGTGCGCCCTATCCATCGCTAGGGAAAGGGTTGGTCGAACTGGGTACTCTAAAGCATATTATCTTCACCCAATTCATTGCTAAAAAAAGGTGGTGACTGATACTCTGACCGAACCATTTGCTGTACGCCCTATCCATCGCTAGGGAAAGGGTTGGTCGAACTGGGTACTCTAAAGCATATTATCTTCACCCAATTCATTGCTAAAAAAAGGTGGTGACTGATACTCTGACCGAATCATTTGTTGTACGCCCTATCCATCGCTAGGGAAAGGGTTGGTCGAACTGGGTACTCTAAAGCACATTATCTTCACCCAATTCATAGCTAAAAAAAGGTGGTGACTGATACTCTGACCGAATCATTTGCTGTGCGCCCTATCCATCGCTAGGGAAAGGTGTTGGTCGAACTGGGCACTCTGAAGCATATTATCTTCACCCAATTCATTGCTAAAAAAAGGTGGTGACTGATACTCTGACCGAACCATTTGCTGTACGCCCTATCCATCGCTAGGGAAAGGGTTGGTCGAACTGGGTACTCTAAAGCACATTATCTTCACCCAATTCATAGCTAAAAAAAGGTGGTGACTGATACTCTGACCGAATCATTTGCTGTGCGCCCTATCCATCGCTAGGGAAAGGTGTTGGTCGAACTGGGTACTCTGAAGCATATTATCTTCACCCAATTCATAGCTAAAAAAAGGTGGTGACTGATACTCTGACCGAATCATTTGCTGTGCGCCCTATCCATCGCTAGGGAAAGGGTTGGTCGAACTGGGTACTCTGAAGCACATTATCTTCACCCAATTCATAGCTAAAAAAAGGTGGTGACTGATACTCTGACCGAATCATTTGCTGTGCGCCCTATCCATCGCTAGGGAAAGGTGTTGGTCGAACTGGGTACTCTGAAGCATATTATCTACACCCAATTCATTGCTAAAAAAAGGTGGTGACTGATACTCTGACCGAATCATTTGTTGTACGCCCTATCCATCGCTAGGGAAAGGGTTGGTCGAACTGGGTACTCTGAAGCACATTATCTTCACCCAATTCATAGCTAAAAAAAGGTGGTGACTGATACTCTGACCGAATCATTTGCTGTGCGCCCTATCCATCGCTAGGGAAAGGTGTTGGTCGAACTGGGTTCTCTGAAGCATATTATCTTCACCCAATTCATTGCTAAAAAAAGGTGGTGACTGATACTCTGACCGAACCATTTGCTGTATGCCCTATCCATCGCTAGGGAAAGGGTTGGTCGAACTGGGTACTCTAAAGCATATTATCTTCACCCAATTCATTGCTAAAAAAAGGTGGTGACTGATACTCTGACCGAATCATTTGTTGTACGTCCTATCCATCGCTAGGGAAAGGTGTTGGTCGAACTGGGTACTCTGAAGCATATTATCTTCACCCAATTCATTGCTAAAAAAAGGTGGTGACTGATACTCTGACCGAATCATTTGTTGTACGTCCTATCCATCGCTAGGGAAAGGTGTTGGTCGAACTGGGTACTCTGAAGCATATTATCTTCACCCAATTCATTGCTAAAAAAAGGTGGTGACTGATACTCTGACCGATCCATTTGCTGTGCGCCCTATCCATCGCTAGGGAAAGGTGTTGGTCGAACTGGGTACTCTGAAGCATATTATCTTCACCCAATTCATTGCTAAAAAAAGGTGGTGACTGATACTCTGACCGAATCATTTGTTGTACGTCCTATCCATCGCTAGGGAAAGGTGTTGGTCGAACTGGGTACTCTGAAGCATATTATCTTCACCCAATTCATTGCTAAAAAAAGGTGGTGACTGATACTCTGACCGAACCATTTGCTGTGCGCCCTATCCATCGCTAGGGAAAGGTGTTGGTCGAACTGGGTACTCTGAAGCATATTATCTTCACCCAATTCATTGCTAAAAAAAGGTGGTGACTGATACTCTGACCGAATCATTTGTTGTACGTCCTATCCATCGCTAGGGAAAGGTGTTGGTCGAACTGGGTACTCTGAAGCATATTATCTTCACCCAATTCATTGCTAAAAAAAGGTGGTGACTGAAACTCTGACCGAATCATTTGTTGTACGTCCTATCCATCGCTAGGGAAAGGTGTTGGTCGAACTGGGTACTCTGAAGCATATTATCTTCACCCAATTCATTGCTAAAAAAAGGTGGTGACTGATACTCTGACCGAACCATTTGCTGTGCGCCCTATCCATCGCTAGGGAAAGGTGTTGGTCGAACTGGGTACTCTGAAGCATATTATCTTCACCCAATTCATTGCTAAAATAAGGTGGTGACTGATACTCTGACCGAACCATTTGCTGTACGCCCTATCCATCGCTAGGGAAAGGTGTTGGTCGAACTGGGTACTCTAAAGCATATTATCTTCACCCAATTTATTTCTAAAAAAAAGTAGTGACTGATACTCTGACCGAACCATTTGCTGTGCGCCCTATCCATCGCTAGGGAAAGGGTTGGTCGAACTGGGTACTCTAAAGCATATTATCTTCACCCAATTTATTTCTAAAAAAAAGTAGTGACTGATACTCTGACCGAACCATTTGTTGTACGCCCTATCCATCGCTAGGGAAAGGTGTTGGTCGAACTGGGTACTCTAAAGCATATTATCTTCACCCAATTTATTTCTAAAAAAAAGTAGTGACTGATACTCTGACCGAACCATTTGCTGTGCGCCCTATCCATCGCTAGGGAAAGGTGTTGGTCGAACTGGGTACTCTGAAGCACATTATCTTCACCCAATTCATTGCTAAAAAAAAGTAGTGACTGATACTCTGACCGAACCATTTGCTGTACGTCCTATCCATCGCTAGGGAAAGGGTTGGTCGAACTGGGTACTCTGAAGCACATTATCTTCACCCAATTCATTGCTAAAAAAAAAGTAGTGACTGATACTCTGACCGAACCATTTTCTGTACGTCCTATCCATCGCTAGGGAAAGGGTTGGTCGAACTGGGTACTCTAAAGCATATTATCTTCACCGAATTCATTGCTAAAAAAAAGTAGTGACTGATACTCTGACCGAACCATTTGCTGTGCGCCCTATCCATCGCTAGGGAAAGGTGTTGGTCGAACTGGGTACTCTAAAGCATATTATCTTCACCCAATTCATTGCTAAAAAAAAAGTAGTGACTGATACTCTGACCGAACCATTTTCTGTACGTCCTATCCATCGCTAGGGAAAGGGTTGGTCGTACTGGGTACTCTAAAGCATATTATCTTCACCCAATTCATTGCTAAAAAAAAAGTAGTGACTGATACTCTGACCGAACCATTTGCTGTGCGCCCTATCCATCGCTAGGGAAAGGTGTTGGTCGAACTGGGTACTCTAAAGCATATTATCTTCACCCAATTCATTGCTAAAAAAAAAGTAGTGACTGATACTCTGACCGAACCATTTGCTGTGCGCCCTATCCATCGCTAGGGAAAGGGTTGGTCGAACTGGGTACTCTAAAGCATATTATCTTCACCCAATTCATTGCTAAAAAAAAAGTAGTGACGGATACTCTGACCGAACCATTTGCTGTGCGCCCTATCCATCGCTAGGGAAAGGGTTGGTCGAACTGGGTACTCTAAAGCATATTATCTTCACCCAATTCATTGCTAAAAAAAAAGTAGTGACTGATACTCTGACCGAACCATTTGCTGTGCGCCCTATCCATCGCTAGGGAAAGGGTTGGTCGAACTGGGTACTCTAAAGCATATTATCTTCACCCAATTCATTGCTAAAAAAAAAGTAGTGACTGATACTCTGACCGAACCATTTTCTGTACGTCCTATCCATCGCTAGGGAAAGGTGTTGGTCGAACTGGGTACTCTAAAGCATATTATCTTCACCCAATTCATTGCTAAAAAAAAAGTAGTGACTGATACTCTGACCGAACCATTTGCTGTGCGCCCTATCCATCGCTTGGGAAAGGGTTGGTCGAACTGGGTACTCTAAAGCATATTATCTTCACCGAATTCATTGCTAAAAAAAAAGTAGTGACTGATACTCTGACCGAACCATTTGCTGTGCGCCCTATCCATCGCTAGGGAAAGGTGTTGGTCGAACTGGGTACTCTAAAGCATATTATCTTCACCCAATTCATTGCTAAAAAAAAAGTAGTGACTGATACTCTGACCGAACCATTTGCTGTGCGCCCTATCCATCGCTAGGGAAAGGGTTGGTCGAACTGGGTACTCTAAAGCATATTATCTTCACCCAATTCATTGCTAAAAAAAAAGTAGTGACTGATACTCTGACCGAACCATTTGCTGTGCGCCCTATCCATCGCTAGGGAAAGGGTTGGTCGAACTGGGTACTCTAAAGCATATTATCTTCACCCAATTCATTGCTAAAAAAAAAGTAGTGACTGATACTCTGACCGAACCATTTGCTGTGCGCCCTATCCATCGCTAGGGAAAGGGTTGGTCGAACTGGGTACTCTAAAGCATATTATCTTCACCCAATTCATTGCTAAAAAAAAAGTAGTGACTGATACTCTGACCGAACCATTTTCTGTACGTCCTATCCATCGCTAGGGAAAGGTGTTGGTCGAACTGGGTACTCTAAAGCATATTATCTTCACCCAATTCATTGCTAAAAAAAAAGTAGTGACTGATACTCTGACCGAACCATTTGCTGTGCGCCCTATCCATCGCTTGGGAAAGGGTTGGTCGAACTGGGTACTCTAAAGCATATTATCTTCACCGAATTCATTGCTAAAAAAAAAGTAGTGACTGATACTCTGACCGAACCATTTGCTGTGCGCCCTATCCATCGCTAGGGAAAGGTGTTGGTCGAACTGGGTACTCTAAAGCATATTATCTTCACCCAATTCATTGCTAAAAAAAAAGTAGTGACTGATACTCTGACCGAACCATTTGTTCTGCGCCCTATCCATCGCTAGGGAAAGGGTTGGTCGAACTGGGTACTCTAAAGCATATTATCTTCACCCAATTCATTGCTAAAAAAAAAGTAGTGACTGATACTCTGACCGAACCATTTGCTGTGCGCCCTATCCATCGCTAGGGAAAGGGTTGGTCGAACTGGGTACTCTAAAGCATATTATCTTCACCCAATTCATTGCTAAAAAAAAATTAGTGACTGATACTCTGACCGAACCATTTTCTGTACGTCCTATCCATCGCTAGGGAAAGGGTTGGTCGAACTGGGTACTCTAAAGCATATTATCTTCACCCAATTCATTGCTAAAAAAAAAGTAATGACTGATACTCTGACCGAACCATTTGCTGTGCGCCCTATCCATCGCTAGGGAAAGGGTTGGTCGAACTGGGTACTCTAAAGCATATTATCTTCACCCAATTCATTGCTAAAAAAAAAGTAGTGACTGATACTCTGACCGAACCATTTGCTGTGCGCCCTATCCATCGCTAGGGAAAGGGTTGGTCGAACTGGGTACTCTAAAGCATATTATCTTCACCCAATTCATTGCTAAAAAAAAGTAGTGACTGATACTCTGACCGAACCATTTGCTGTGCGCCCTATCCATCGCTAGGGAAAGGTGTTGGTCGAACTGGGTACTCTGAAGCACATTATCTTCACCCAATTCATTGCTAAAAAAAAGTAGTGACTGATACTCTGACCGAACCATTTGCTGTGCGCCCTATCCATCGCTAGGGAAAGGGTTGGTCGAACTGGGTACTCTAAAGCATATTATCTTCACCCAATTTATTTCTAAAAAAAAGTAGTGACTGATACTCTGACCGAACCATTTGCTGTGCGCCCTATCCATCGCTAGGGAAAGGTGTTGGTCGAACTGGGTACTCTGAAGCACATTATCTTCACCCAATTTATTTCTAAAAAAATGTAGTGACTGATACTCTGACCGAACCATTTGCTGTGCGCCCTATCCATCGCTAGGGAAAGGGTTGGTCGAACTGGGTACTCTGAAGCACATTATCTTCACCCAATTCATTGCTAAAAAAAAGTAGTGACTGATACTCTGACCGAACCATTTGCTGTGCGCCCTATCCATCGCTAGGGAAAGGGTTGGTCGAACTGGGTACTCTAAAGCATATTATCTTCACCCAATTCATTGCTAAAAAAAAGTAGTGACTGATACTCTGACCGAACCATTTGCTGTGCGCCCTATCCATCGCTAGGGAAAGGTGTTGGTCGAACTGGGTACTCTGAAGCACATTATCTTCACCCAATTCATTGCTAAAAAAAGGTGGTGACTGATACTCTGACCGAACCATTTGCTGTGCGCCCTATCCATCGCTAGGGAAAGGTGTTGGTCGAACTGGGTACTCTAAAGCATATTATCTTCACCCAATTCATTGCTAAAAAAAAGTAGTGACTGATACTCTGACCGAACCATTTGCTGTGCGCCCTATCCATCGCTAGGGAAAGGGTTGGTCGAACTGGGTACTCTGAAGCACATTATCTTCACCCAATTTATTTCTAAAAAAAAGTAGTGACTGATACTCTGACCGAACCATTTGCTGTGCGCCCTATCCATCGCTTGGGAAAGGTGAAGATCGCCCTGGGTTCTCTGAAGAACTTCCTCTGCGCCCTATTTTTGGCTGAGGAAATTTTTTGTCAAGATTCCCTCTCATGTTATAATGATAGTAACAACGGTGTTCTATTTTGCTTACAGTACATTTAGCAAAAAGGTTATATAAAACAGGAATAATCTTGTTTTGCAGCATTTGTTAATAAAATTTACTGACTTTTTAAAGATATTCCACCCAAGGTGTTAGTTTTATAGCCTTCAGTTCAAATAAATTCTATTTTTATCAGTCCGACGTACACAGTTGTGTCTGTTTATACAATTTTTTTTTAAAGGCTACTACAAGTATCCAAACAATGAAATCAATTACATTACATGTGCGCTACACATTTTCCGAAACTATTCCCAAATCTGTCCTCGCATATTTTGTTGCCTTCAGAAATGGCGTGTAGAAGTCGTGAGATATATGGCCGTCGCTTATTAGCTTTTAAAATATTATAGACCACCTCCTTAATAACTATCTCACGAAAGCATTGCCTGACAGATTTGATCGTGCATAATACTGTACTGCACTTCTGTATCGACATTTTCATTGCTTGTAGACTGTTTCCGCCTTCCAGACCACTCCTCGTTCTGTGTGCTTCAAACTTGTCACGAATCCATGCACTTGTTGCTCTTGTCAACAAGACAACAGCTGATTGCTTTACACCGTGATGTCCCTCCGAGATCCTATCGTAATCATAACCATATTCTTGTGGGTGAATTGTTTTCAACTTTCCATTCAATTTTCCAATTTCCCAAATGCAATTATCTAACCTCTTGATCATTCCAGTCTTTCAGCAACATTTCACAACCTGTTTACGTTGAACAAATGACAAATTAAATTTAATTACATTTCATATCACACACTAAATTAGAGATATAACAACAGTGTGAATAATTGCTTGATAAAACGGCTATATTGAATCAACATCTGATGATGGTTTTCTAACAGCAAAGGTTTCCAGCGGATAAATATTTTAATTCCAAAAATGTCTTGAGACACCTTGTATATATTTGCATTTTTTGTTATTTTTTAAATACCCTCTATTAGCTCACACTCTCCTGATGTATATTTTGTAAAAATGTTCAATTGTTAATAAAATACGTTTTTAATCATCCAATAAAAATCAAATAATTTTTTTTTAATCTATAGTGGATGGCAATTGACGTTAATACAGTTTTTCCAAATTTTTAATTCAATAATTAAATTATACAACTTTTAGGGACCAGCCGGATTCGAACTGAGGATCTTCAAGTTGGAAGTCTAGCGCGCCTTGGCACTGCTCCCACTTTCCATAGCTAGGATTATATTACTCAAATATGTATATCAATTCCCTCCCTTTTGATTGTCGTCGAATCCTCCATTATACAACCTTAAACTGTTGCCATGGTTACCACACAATATCATAAATAGTGCTCTAGGGTAAATAAAATAAAATTTTTCTGTGTTAACCTTAGTTGGAATTTAATTACATTCTTTTTATATTACTTGTAAATTGTATTATTACAGCGATTACTCAAGTTTTTGAAGAATGTAAAAAGTATTGTTGGTTTTAACTCAAATTAGTAGGTAACTAAGAGTACCTGCTCTCTACCGGAATTATTAAGAGTTGGCTACCCTACATTAGGAGAATAACTAGGGCAGGTGGAGTACAGGTGTGAATAAGGAAGGGGCTTGATGCGTCTGGATATTTTTAGCTTAGAGAAATTATGGCCGGTGTGGACGAGATAGCTCATCCGAATTAGAGCTACTCTCTTACGGAGTCAAATAGAAATATGAACTCGCTACTAGTGTTTTTATTATAAACATCGATCTTAAAGTAAGAGTACTATGTGTCTACAGTTTTTTTTTTTATCTAATCAGCTTGTTTACTATTGTGCTATTTGTGGTATCTACTGGACAAAGTATCAGATGGTAACAACCGTGTTGTGTAGGCAAGGAGCATTATAGAGTTACAACCGCGTCTAACAGCCGATAGGACAGGACAGACGTACCCACGCACCGTTATTGTTTAGACGTCTATCTTGGAGCACCATTCTGTGTTTACATTCGAGTCGGCCACTTTCATTTGTGTGTGGGGTCGATGACCCTTGTGAATGCCACACGTAAGCCGTAGAGTTATGAGGACTGAATAAGTATGGTGGGACGGAATAAAACTGAATGTTTGATTATAAACAGACGGGCTGTCTGCGTGTCGAGAGTTAACAGATAATAGTATCGGGACGTCGAGATAATGAATTGAAAAACGTTTGTAGCCGAGAGAGTTATATGTTAGCAAGTTGACTACAAACTACACTAGTTCTGCTACATCAAGGTTAATATTAAACTGTTTTTGGTATAAACGTGCTTGATTTCTCCTGTTTTATAGAAATATAAACAATGAATAAATGTCTACACAGAGGTTTAATTCAATAAATCAAAACTATTAGTGTGCTAATTGGTTGTTACTGTTGCTATAAATATTTAATTGTAAAATGTGATCAAATGTAGAAAGAAAACAGTATTATATATTTTTGGGTGATGCCGAATTGGGCCCATGGTCAGTTCGGAGGTAGTGTCGAATTGGGCCCATACCTCTACAATCATGACCTACAAAATGTATTGTTCGAATCCACCTTAGCTTTAAACACTATCTAACATCTAAAATAGATGATGGGTTACGATCAGACCGTGGTAAAACATATATTTTAGACGATTGAAACATGTCCTGTTTATATAAATATAAATAGTCGTGTAATAATATTTTATGTTATATGTGCACAAAATGATAAAACCCCCTGGCCCCACCATTGCAGGTGGCTATTGGAACGGTTCAGCATGTCACCGTTATAGGGTTAACAAGAACGGACACTTAGTGCAATGCTCGCTTGACCTGCCGAGCACTAGGTTACTGAGTAGGATCATTCGTAAGTTTAAATAATAATTAAAAGATGAAAGTACAGTATTTTTTATTAAATTTTATATTTCTTTGTTTTAGTAAAGTTTTATTGCACTTATTTGCTTCCGTTATGTTTTAGCTTTTAATTCTATCGTACATTAAAATAAAAACGAATGTCTGATCACTTAACAAAACTAATGTTGACTGACCAAGGGTCCAGTTCAACCCCGACCATATGAGGGTTTACAGTAATCCACCTAAGGATGTTTTGACCGTGGGCCCAGTTTGACCGTTTGCATATTTCTTGCGAGACTATCGGAAAAAAATCGAACTATCACAAGCAGTCATTTAAACCCTACTGCGTCTTTCCCCCATCCTAGCCTAAATTGTTAATAACAACTTTTTCGCAAAAGAAGGGATTTTAAAAAGTAAATTGAGTAAGATAAATACAAACGTCACTGTGTCGCCTTTAAATTAATTATTCAACATTTAGGCTTGACGTTATTTCTACGCCATACTTTATCGCAGAACTTAGGAAAAGGCAACGGTAAGGAACTTGCTCAAGTTATTAAAATTCTATTGTGAGAGTAAAAGTGATTCGTTTGGACTTGCAATATTTCCTACAGACTTTAACAACGTTTCCACTGAGTGTCAATAAAAGTGAGAAGCTCTCGCGTAAAGTAGGCTACGGCGAGAAGGGTGTAGATTATGTTTGTTTCAAATGCGTATCAGTATTAGAAACATATGGATTCTATATTCTATTCACATAAACTTTATTCTGCTTGTTTTACAATATAATTTCAATGAATATGAGCACCTCTTGGTAGTTTAAATAGGAAAAATGTAAAAGGATTTCTCGCGGTTCGTCGAAACAATCTGAATATGTCACGGTTTTAAATGGATCGCCATATTGTGTCTTGAACATTGCGTTCATTGAAAGTATTCTTCTAAGATTTCCTGATACCACCTGTAGAAAGTATCAAATCCAAACATGACGCCAGGCTAATGCTAAATAGTTGTTCACTTAGAGGTGTTTCAAATATAGTTTCCTATAAAGTATTTATAGAAATATCTAATGGCCTACTATATGATAACGTATGGGTTCTCAGAGAATCTGTTTTTAATAGTCTTTGGTTACGTTTTCTCTATGTTATACATTGGCAGTAAATTAAAATGTTTATCTAAGGAAAATTATACTTATATTATTTTGTAATGCTTCAACGGTAAATATAATCATCTAAAATAATCTCTAAAACTATAGTTATTCATTTAATTAATTTACTTTTGCCTATTTAACAAAATTTATAACTATAGTTTTAATAAATGTGGTTACGTCACGTTCCGTACCCTATGAGTTTTATATCTTTTTACGGACTTTATAATAAATATATAAACAAAAATTAACTATTAGGAGTTGTATGTTAATTTAGGTTCATATTTTCTTAATGCTTACATGACTTTATAAAACAAATAAATTGTTTGAAGTGTCATTTCGTTTGCAGTCCTACGATTTGTTTTAATGTTTAAAGTTTATTGAGAGTTTAAAACTCATTACAAGGCTTTCTGAAGGAGGTATGCACTATTGATTATCCACGTACGTCCATAGGTTCATGATTCGGGCCATAAGGTACCCAGCCAAGCTTTCAGTAGGGGAAAAGCTTTGTTTGCAATTAAAGACAACTATTTGGAATTGATTTTTATGAAGTATGCTTTGTTTGTGGTAGCAGTGGGTGGCCTCCGTCTTACTTTCGGAGCATGTGCTGCTTAGCAACATGAATGTTTAGTCTACCTCTGACGGGCGCTCGGTTGTACGTGACGTTCCGACCGACGTCTCGCTGTAATGAAACACTTTATGATGCGGTCGCACTGAGCCCCAAGCCCGGCCGCTAAGGGCTGCCCAGGGCCGCGTGTCATTACTCTGGACCAACAAGTCTGACGAGTTCGCTCCGGGCCGTAGACACAACACAATGACATATTAGTCAGCATTTACCTTAAAGTTTAAGCACCTCAGATTACCACTTACAGAAATATATTATACTTAAAGATGATATTCGCGAATGTAACCTCTGCAATAACGTAAATTGTAAAACTTCTGTTGCCTCGTACAACCCCCTTTACTATTTCCTTCAGTCAAACTGTCTTCATCGTGACGTACGTTATAATATGTATAGTTATAAATATGTGGTGCAAATAAACCTGCGTAGAGTTACTGGACGAGGCAAGAAGTGACTGCTTCAAACAGGTCACTGGACAAAGCATTAAAGTGACTGACCTAAAGAATAAAAGTGACTTGGCTAAGCATTATACATGGCTTGAGTACAGAAGTGACTGAACGAAACAACAGATGTGATTGGACGAAGCAATAGAAGTGACTGCTTCAAACAGGTCACTGGACAAAGCATTAAAGTGACTGAACTAAGGAATAAAAGTGACTTAGCTAAGCAATATACGTGGCTTGAGTACAGAAGTAACTGAACGAAACAATAGATGTGATTGGACGAAGCAATAGAAGTGACTGCTTCAAACAGGTCACTGGACAAAGCATTAAAATGACTGAACTAAAGAATAAAAGTGACTTGGCTAAGCAATATACATGGCTTGAGTACAGAAGTGACTGAACGAAACAATAGATGTGATTGGACGAAGCAATAGAAGTGACTGCTTCAAACAGGTCACTGGACAAAGCATTAAAGTGACTGAACTAAAGAATAAAAGTGACTTAGCTAAGCAATATACGTGGCTTGAGTACAGAAGTGACTGAACGAAACAATAGATGTGATTGGACGAAGCAATAGAAGTGACTGCTTCAAACAGGTTACTGGACAAAGCATTAAAATGACAACTAAAGAATAAAAGTGACTTGGCTAAGCAATATACGTGGCTTGAGTACAGAAGTGACTGAACGAAACAATAGATGTGATTGGACGAAGCAATAGAAGTGACTGCTTCAAACAGATCACTGGACAAAGCATTAAAGTGACTGAACTAAAGAATAAAACTGACTTGGCTAAGCAATATACGTGGCTTGAGTACAGAAGTGACTGAACGAAACAATAGATGTGATTGGACGAAGCAATAGAAGTGACTGCTTCAAACAGATCACTGGACAAAGCATTAAAGTGACTGAACTAAAGAATAAAACTGACTTGGCTAAGCAATATACGTGGCTTGAGTACAGAAGTGACTGAACGAAACAATAGATGTGATTGGACGAAGCAATAGAAGTGACTGCTTCAAACAGGTTACTGGACAAAGCATTAAAGTGACTGAACTAAAGAATAAAAGTGACTTGGCTAAGCAATATACATGGCTTGAGTACAGAAGTGACTGAACGAAACAACAGATGTGATTGGACGAAGCAATAGAAGTGACTGCTTCAAACATATCACTGGACAAAGCATTAAAGTGACTGAACTAAAGAATAAAAGTGACTTGGCTAAGCAATATACGTGGCTTGAGTACAGAAGTGACTGAACGAAACAACAGATGTGATTGGACGAAGCAATAGAAGTGACTGCTTCAAACATATCACTGGACAAAGCATTAAAGTGATTGAACTAAAGAATAAAAGTGACTTGCCTAAGCAATATACATGGCTTGAGTACAGAAGTGACTGAACGAAACAACAGATGTGATTGGACGAAGCAATAGAAGTGACTGCTTCAAACAGATCACTGGACAAAGCATTAAAGTGACTGAACTAAAGAATAAAAGTGACTTGGCTAAGCAATATACGTGGCTTGAGTACAGAAGTGACTGAACGAAACAACAGATGTGATTGGACGAAGCAATAGAAGTGACTGCTTCAAATATATCACTGGACAAAGCATTAAAGTGATTGAACTAAAGAATAAAAGTGACTTGCCTAAGCAATATACATGGCTTGAGTACAGAAGTGACTGAACGAAACAACAGATGTGATTGGACGAAGCAATAGAAGTGACTGCTTCAAACAGATCACTGGACAAAGCATTAAAGTGACTGAACTAAAGAATATAAGTGACTTGGCTAAGCAATATACGTGGCTTGAGTACAGAAGTGACTGAACGAAACAACAGATGTGATTGGACGAAGCAATAGAAGTGACTGCTTCAAACAGGTCACTGGACAAAGCATTAAAGTGACTGAACTAAAGAATAAAAGTGACTTGGCTAAGCAATATACGTGGCTTGAGTACAGAAGTGACTGAACGAAACAACAGATGTGATTGGACGAAGCAATAGAAGTGACTGCTTCAAACAGGTTACTGGACAAAGCATTAAAGTGACTGAACTAAAGAATAAAAGTGACTTGGCTAAGAAATATACGTGGCTTGAGTACAGAAGTGACTGAACGAAACAATAGATGTGATTGGACGAAGCAATAGAAGTGACTGCTTCAAACAGGTCACTGGACAAAGCATTAAAGTGACTGAACTAAGGAATAAAAGTGACTTAGCTAAGCAATATACGTGGCTTGAGTACAGAAGTGACTGAACGAAACAATAAATGTGATTGGACGAAGCAATAGAAGTGACTGCTTCAAACAGGTCACTGGACAAAGCATTAAAGTGACTGAACTAAAGAATAAAAGCGACTTGGCTAAGTAATATACGTGGCTTGAGTACAGAAGTGACTGAACGAAACAATAGATGTGATTGGACGAAGCAATAGACATAACAGGATTAAGCAATATAAGTGACTGGGCAAATATAAGTGATCTATGAAATAATATAATTCACATGAAGAAACTATAGAAATGACTGAACTAAGCAATATAAGTGAATAAACTAAGCAATAGAAGTGACTGAACTAAACAATAGAAGCTACTTAACTAGGCAACCGAAGTTACAGGATGAAATAATAGAAGTGACTGGATGTTACTGGACGAAGCAATATGAGTGACTGAACTAAGCAATAAAAGTGGTTTGACTAAGCAATAGACGTGATTGTTATAAGTAATAATAGTGACTGAACGAAGCATTAGAAGTGACTGGACGAAGCAATAGGAGTAACTCAACTAAGCAATAAAAGTAACTGGATTAAGCAATAGAAGTGACTGGATGAAACAATAGAGCTAATGCACGAAACAATATAATTCACATAAAGAAGCAATAGACATGACCGAACTAAGCAATAGAAGTGACTGGACTAAACAATAGAAACTATTTAACTAGGCAACCGAAGTTACAGGATGAAATAATAGAAGTGACTGGATGTTACTGGGCGAAGCAATATGAGTGACTGAACTAAGCAATAAAAGTGGTTTGACTAAGCAATAGACGTGATTGTTATAAGTAATAATAGTGACTGAACGAAGCATTAGAAGTGAATGGACGAAGCAATAGAAGTGAATAGACGAAGCAATAGGAGTAACTCAACTAAGCAATAAAAGTGGTTTGACTAAGCAATAGACGTGATTGTTATAAGTAATAATAGTGACTGAACGAAGCATTAGAAAAGAATGGACGAAGCAATAGGAGTAACTCAACTAAGCAATAAAAGTGGTTTGACTAAGCAATAGACGTGATTGTTATAAGTAATAATAGTGACTGAACGAAGCATTAGAAGTGAATGGACGAAGCAATAGGAGTAACTCAACTAAGCAATAAAAGTAACTGGACTACGCAATAGAAGTGACTGGATGTTACTGGGCGAAGCAATATGAGTGACTGAACTAAGCAATAAAAGTGGTTTGACTAAGCAATAGACGTGATTGTTATAAGTAATAATAGTGACTGAACGAAGCATTAGAAAAGAATGGACGAAGCAATAGGAGTAACTCAACTAAGCAATAAAAGTGGTTTGACTAAGCAATAGACGTGATTGTTATAAGTAATAATAGTGACTGAACGAAGCATTAGAAGTGAATGGACGAAGCAATAGAAGTGAATAGACGAAGCAATAGGAGTAACTCAACTAAGCAATAAAAGTAACTGGACTAAGCAATAGAAGTGACTGGATGAAACAATAGAGTTAATGCACGAAACAATATAATTCACATAAAGAAGCAATAGACATGACCGAACTAAGCAATAGAAGTGACTAAACTAAGCAATAGAAGTGACCGGACTAAACAATAGAAACTATTTAACTAGGCAACCGAAGTTACAGGATGAAATAATAGAAGTGACTGGATGTTACTGGGCGAAGCAATATGAGTGACTGAACTAAGCAATAAAAGTGGTTTGACTAAGCAATAGACGTGATTGTTATAAGTAATAATAGTGACTGAACGAAGCATTAGAAGTGAATGGACGAAGCAATAGGAGTAACTCAACTAAGCAATAAAAGTGGTTTGACTAAGCAATAGAAGTGACCGGACTAAACAATAGAAACTATTTAACTAGGCAACCGAAGTTACAGGATGAAATAATAGAAGTGACTGGATGTTACTGGGCGAAGCAATAGAAGTAACTCAACTAAGCAATAAAAGTGGTTTGACTAAGCAATAGACGTGATTGTTATAAGTAATAATAGTGACTGAACGAAGCATTAGAAGTGAATGGACGAAGCAATAGGAGTAACTCAACTAAGCAATAAAAGTAACTGGACTAAGCAATAGAAGTGACTGGATGAAACAATAGAGTTAATGCACGAAACAATATAATTCACATAAAGAAGCAATAGACATGACCGAACTAAGCAATATAAGTGACTAAACTAAGCAATAGAAGTGACTGGACTAAACAATAGAAACTATTTAACTAGGCAACCGAAGTTACAGGATGAAATAATATAAGTGACTGGATGTTACTGGGCGAAGCAATATGAGTGACTGAACTAAGCAATAAAAGTAACTGGACTAAGCAATAGAAGTGACTGGATGAAACAATAGAGTTAATGCACGAAACAATATAATTCACATAAAGAAGCAATAGACATGACCGAACTAAGCAATAGAAGTGACTAAACTAAGCAATAAAAGTAACTGGACTAACCATTAGAAGTGAATGGACGAAGCAATAGGAGTAACTCAACTAAGCAATAAAAGTAACTGGACTAAGCAATAGAAGTGACTGGATGAAACAATAGAGTTAATGCACGAAACAATATAATTTACATAAAGAAGTAATAGACATGACCGAACTAAGCAATAGAAGTGACTAAACTAAGCAATAGAAGTGACCGGACTAAACAATAGAAACTATTTAACTAGGCAACCGAAGTTACAGGATGAAATAATAGAAGTGACTGGATGTTACTGGGCGAAGCAATATGAGTGACTGAACTAAGCAATAAAAGTGGTTTGACTAAGCAATAGACGTGATTGTTATAAGTAATAATAGTGACTGAACGAAGCATTAGAAGTGAATGGACGAAGCAATAGGAGTAACTCAACTAAGCAATAAAAGTAACTGGACTAAGCAATAGAAGTGACTGGATGAAACAATAGAGCTAATGCACGAAACAATATAATTCACATAAAGAAGCAATAGACATGACCGAACTAAGCAATATAAGTGACTAAACTAAGCAATAGAAGTGACTGGACTAAACAATAGAAATTATTTAACTAGGCAACCGAAGTTACAGGATGAAATAATAGAAGTGACTGGATGTTACTGGGCGAAGCAATATGAGAGACTGAACTAAGCAATAAAAGTGGTTTGACTAAGCAATAGACGTGATTGTTATAAGTAATAATAGTGACTGAACGAAGCATTAGAAGTGAATGTACCAAACAATAGTAGTGGCTGGATGAAACAGTAGTAGAGGACACTGGGGGAAGCAATAGAAGTGACTGAACTAAGCAATGAAAGGGACTGAACTGAGCAGTATAACTCACTAGACGAAAGCACAGACTAGGTACTAGTCACTTGAATGGACGAGGCAGTATAAATGACTGGACTAAGCAATAAATGTTACTCTATGCAACGATAGAAGTTATTAGATGAAGCAATTGAATTGATTCAAGTAAATTAAGCAAGATAAGACGAAATCGACTCATGTGAATTTTACTTTGTTAGAGATAACACATGTGTTTGTTACAAGAACAGTCAACGGTTCATTATTAGATACAGATAGTTTCCGCGTCGGGTTATTACAGTGCGTAAGGTTAGTGGTGTATGAAATGCAAAGCAAGTTCAACGAAACGCAGATGTATCCAGATGGGATGGTGCAAAGTGCAATTACGTTTTTGTAGCAAAAAGAAAGGGGTAAGAATGGGAAGGATTGCAGAAATAAAAGGCTCAGAGATAAAACTCGAGAAAGAACATAGTTTATACAGGAAGAAGGAGAGGAAACGTGGAACATATCTTGGGTCTCATATTTTGTTGTTCTTTGTAAATAGTCACTGGCTTATAGCCAAGTGGGCAGCGCACTCCTGTGATACAGAATATACGAGTTATACAAATCCGTTGAAAAGAAAAATAAACCATAAAAATGTGTTTTAAAGCTCAACCAATAATTTTGAAAATATATCATAATTAGGTTGGTTTCAATTAACATAAAATTTGTGTTAACAAAAAACAGTATTGCCTAATTTTATGTACGACTCAGAAAACTGTACTTAAAATTATTATAAATATTTCACCAGCAGTAGACGACATTTTTCCACTGTTTTTTGTTAACTCGAATTATTCTTATCGTTGATTCTTTTCCCTTATATATTTTGGGTCTAAAAGCGGCCAAGTGATTACACATGGATGAGTGAACCCTTTACCTGGCGAGAAAATCGTCAGTCAAGCGTGTGTTGTGTCGATAGAAATCAAAGCATGTTTGCTGACAAGTTGTTTAATTTTGGAGTTTTGCAACTTCACATTAACACAACTTTTTTATAAGTTTTAATCAGTTTTCCTCAATGATAGACCATAATTCTTGGTCCACAATTTGAAAAAAAAAACAGGCGGAAGCAAGAACCTCTAACAACGCATTAATTCAACTTTATGATCATGGTTAGACCTGTAAATCATTCACTTAGAAGATTTGCCATAATTTCAAAGAGCGTAAATTTCGCCCTAGAATCTTTCTATCACTATCCAGCTGAAAAATAAATATAATGCTGAAAATATGTTCCCGTGGGCGAAACGGGAACAGATCTGTAGGCGACATTTAGGACAAGACCTCGCCCCGCCCGTTACAAGCCCAAATACTTGTAGCGACATCGTAAGAAATGAATCAAGGCACGGAAAAGGTGTCAGCTTTTGTTTTACAACAATGGACAGTGTAATAATATAAGCCCGTTTGACAAGTTACAGTGTCCCGAAATTTCTGCAGCTCACGCAACGGTCGAGGCCGGGTCACAACAGCTGGTTAGCGACCGCTGGCGTGTTGTGAGATAAACGGCACGACGACGCGGTACGACAACGCGTGGGCGTCGAGAAAGGAATTGGGGAAAGTGGCCAAACTGAGACAGGATAACGTCGTGTTCGGGATATCTTGCAGAAGTAGAGCAAACGAGTATCGTGAGGTTCCTAAGGGTGGTGTAGCCGGACGCCCCTTGGGGTATTACGGTCTTACGCGCGACGCTCGTAACACGTAGCGCGTTTACATCACGCATTACGCGCTGTACTCGAGATTAGGTTTATGTTTCGTTGCTGGCGAATTTTTCTACTGCTGTTCAAATCAGGCGTTGCAACTTTCGGTTTGGATTTAGGGTATTTATATAGTATTTTTTTCATTATTTTAACGTATTTATTTACTAAAAGTACTGCGGAAGTTTTTAAATTTAAGGTATATTGAGTACTTTTGAAGTTTTAGTTTATTTAAAATAAGATCAAATTTAATTCACCTTTTTTCCCAAATTATGCATAATTTTAAATGTTGCAATAACGTAAAATAACATTTTAATTTTTAAGTTTCAAAAACAATTTCAAAATAGCATAAGTATAATTTCTAAGGGTTCCAGGTTTCAAAACTTTCCACTTTCCATCCTTGACTTTCCGGACTATGCTTACCCCATACTATAATCTTGTCTACGCCCCCGCGAGTCTTTATATCTCTCTACGCTAGCTCGTGTATTTATTTACCATAGAGCTTTAGGCGATTACCATTTTGACACTCGAACGAAGTAGTTTAGAATAAAAAGCTTGTTTTAACGTGTCATGAATAAATAATTTATTAGAACTAGGTTTCTACAACTATTTTTTTCCGGAGAAAAACTAAAATTGGTTATCATTGCCGACACGAAATATTCTAATCTAAAACTAATTATCTACATGCGAATACGTAAAGCTAAACTACTGCTACGGACTATAGGTCAAATACTCAACTTAAATAAGTTAGAACTATTAAAACATAAATAGTATAGTTAAGACCGAAATTTATTTAAAACTAATTCTAAATCAACCTAGACAAAACTAAACAAAAATTATACTAAATTTATTTAAATAATTTGACAATTATTAAATCTATAGCCTAAAGAAAAATCATCAAATGTCAATACTCACAGAAGATAAACCACACACCATTTTTGTAAATGCAACTGCAACCAACCATCTATATCACGAAACCTCAATATTTTGGATATTATTTATCAACTTACAGCCGGAACTATATTTTTCAATTCTTTCTATTAGTTCACAATCTTCTTTTATATATATATATATATATATATATATATATATATATATATATATATATACATTGTAAAACAACATAGGTTATTCAAATACAAGAATATTTATTAATTTATAATCAAAGCTTTACGTTGGCAAACAGTACCAACATCATCAGGAATGAAAATTACAATAATGTAAGCTATAGGCCTAAAATATATGTTAAATTAGAAATAGAATTGTTGCTGAATTTATACAAATTGCCAAATTTATTTTGTTGCTGTAACATTTTAGACATTGAATATAGTATCAAATTTAGAATGTATTTGTATTTGTTCTTTTATTAATTTGTTATTATTATTGTGTTTATATATTTCGAATGCTTCATATATATTCATTCTTAATCCCTTATTAATTTCTTTTATAAGTTTCATATTTTCAATATTTGGAAATTGGTGCTTATTATTAATACAATGATTTGCAAAATTTGATTTATATATTTCTGGATTAATATAGGCATTCAAATGATGATGTTGGTACTTTTTACCAACGAAAAGCTTTGAATATAAATTAATAAATATTCTTGTATTTGAATAACCTATGTTTTAAATTATTAAACAAGAAAACGTATTTTATATGATATATATATATATATATATATATATATATATATATATATATATATATATATATATATATAATATTCAAATTTTCAATAGTAAAATACTTTTTATTCTCAAGTACAAATACATTTTTTTTACTTGTAGTGAATGACATTTGATATTTTTCCAAATAGTTTTTTAAAATAATAATTAAATAAATTTAATGAAATAATTTTAGCTTTACATGTGAGACAACACTTTCATAAAAGGGGTAAGGTATGCAATACAGTTATTTCGTCTCATTTGGCTTAAAATAAGTGATAAAATAGGATTTCATAAAACAGCTGATTTTATGTTATATGCTATGTTGTAGAACAGCTGTTTTAACGCATAGGTTATGTTACTTTATGTATATTAATTGTAGTAATCTATTAAAAAATAACTAAAATAAACTTTTGGTGTGTTGACCTAAGTAGGAATTGACTTTAAAACATTTCTGTTTATACTACGTGTTTTTAATAGACCATAAGGAGCTAAATTAGTAAATAGCTCAATTCAATAACATGTCGATATATCACATTACATTTATTTATTCGGGAATAATATAATTTTGTTTATTCATAAATTCTAGTTCTGCTAATGTAGAATACAGCAAGTAACATAACCTGCGAATAATAAAAGCAACTTGATTTAATCGCATACGTTATCACATAATTTTATCAAACATAAAATATTTCTGAATATATAGGATATTGCGTTCGAAATTCACTTAAATATAGCTTCGAAATAACCTCTTAAAGTGAGGACGAAATCAACTGTTAGAATTAACCGCCATACTTAACATTCGGAAATCTTAGAAAATTTGTTAAAATAATACTTTTTATTCATCCACTCAAGTTCAAATACATTTTTTTAAACTTGTAGTGGATGACATTTGATGTTTTTCCAAATAGTTTTTAAAAATATTAATTAAAGAAATTTAAGGAAATAATTTTAGTTTTACATGTGAGAAAAAAATTCAAAAAAGGGGCAAGGTATGCAATATAGTTATTTCGTCTCATTTGGCTTAAAATATGGGATAACATATGATTTCATAAAACAGCTGATTTTATGTTATAGGTAATGTTGTAGAACAGCTGTTTTAACGCATAGGTCATGTTACGTTATTTATATTAATTGTAGTTATTTAATAAAAAGTAACTAGAATAAATTTTTTTTTTTATCTAAGTAGGAATTGAGTTTAAACAATTTTTGTTTATATTACTTAATTATTAGTAGAACTTTTATCCGCCATTTCCAGCTTCTGGCCTTTAAGAGAAAATAACACAAAAATGAAATTGAGAAAATTTTAATTTTATCGTTTAAAGCACTACCTTGGTAGCAAAGTTTAAATGTTACGTTGTTACCAAGGTAGGAAGTGGCTTTCGCACTACTTCAGATACGTATGAAATTAAATTTTAAAATTATACAGCACGGAGCGTAAAATAATTTCCCCGCAATAAAACAGAAAGACTATTTCTTAAACTTAATTAGTATTCCAGAGAATAAAGTGCTTATCGTCCGATCTCGTGGGCAGTTTTCACATCAACTCAACATACTCTGGTGAACGGTGAGTCACTATGCCACGCATTCCTGCTTACTCACGGATATTGACCCAGGTGTTGCCCATTACTCACCGGTTATGCCCTAATGCCTCCTCAACACGGCGTATCGTAAATTGGTAGCCCGTAATATTTCCGTTTCGGCATGAGTCAACCATTATTAGGTTAGAAAAATAACCGCGTTGGCCTGTTGCCTGGGAACTCGGGCTGTAATGTGCTTTGGGAACACGTGTTTAGTTGCATGTTGTCATTAGGGGACTACTATCAGGAAGTACTGGAGTACTCGTATATCCGTAATCATGAGTACATCTCTATGATACTAATTTACAAAATATGTTTGTATACACAACTTTAACTTTATTTCTTAAAATTCTTTCTATCAGCCCACACTCTCCTGATATATATCTTGTACAAATTTTCAATCGTTAATAAAATACGTTTTTATTCATCCAATTAAGTTCAAATACATTTTTTTCAACCTATAGTACATGGCAAGTGATATTTTTTTCAAACATTATTCAATAATTGAATTATAAATGTTTGGGCGGCTAGGTCGGATTCGAACTCATATCTTCATGTTCTCATATGTTCATGTTCAAGTCTAGCGTTTTGGCACTGTGCCAACTTTTCCAAAGCTGGAAATTTACTTCTAAAAGATCTATAAGTGAACCTCCATTTTATAACCTTAAATTGTTGTCATGGTTACCACACAATATCATAAATACTGGTCTAGGAATAAAAAATAATAAAATAAACAAACAAAAACTGGATTAACGGTACCGAACCTTGCTTTACTCCACAAGGTAACAAATGCAATGGACAATGCAAAAGGAATGCGAAAAGAACAACAACACAATGAAAGCGATAAAAAAAGAAAGCGTTCAAAAATAATATAATAAACATAATATAACATATAATAACATAATAAACAAAAATAATGTATAATTAAAGAATAAAAATATGGTACAACTCACAAATATACAACTTTTTATTTCATACGCGTTTCAACGACTAATTTGTCGTCATCCTCAGTGAAGATACACAAATGAAATTAACTAAAAAAATATATATATATTAAACATAACCTATAAAGTTTTAACAAAAATAAAAACTTATTTTTGTTTTTATGTTTTTATTTCTTTTTTTTATTTTTATGTTTTTTTTAATTGTTGTTAAAACTTTAAAGGTTATGTTTAATATATATATATTTTTTTAGTTTTTAATTTGTATATCTTCACTGAGGATGACGACAAATTAGTCGTTGAAACGCGTATGAAATAAAAAATTGTATATTTGTGAGTTGTACCATATTTTTATTCTTTAATTATAACTTTCACTCACAAGCCAGCTCGAATATTATTTATATTTTTAAAAATAATGTAATTAAATAATTCGTAACTAGGTGAATAGTAAAGAGCTTATTTGCTGACATATTTCGTTCCTTTTACGAAGCTAAGCCTCTACTCTAAAATAATAGTCCAACGCCATACAGAGATTGGAAAATGGAAAATTGCAAGGAAATTCGCTTTCTATTTTACCACTTAATATTGTTATTCCGATATGTGTATATACATATTTATATTAATTGTAATTATAAAATAAATAGAAGCTAAAATAAAATTTGTCTTTGTTAATGTAAATATTAATTGACTTTGAAAACCCGTTTTTCATATTACTTGTTACTTAGCAACACTGTTTTCTTATATTCACGTATCACTTACACTTTAATGTACTTACACAAAAATCTAACTTGTTATATTTGTAATTTGGCTTTCTAGAGCTTATTGAATACAGTCCTTTCATTTTCGAGATTTAAAACACACTTTTAAAGAAAGAATTCGAAAAAAGAGTCTTCTAAAGCTTCGAAAATGAGAGCACTGTAATAATTAAGCTCTCGATAGCAGACCTGCAAATATACCAAGTAATATTCTTGTTTATGTACATTAAAGTGTAAGTGATACGTAACTGTACGAAAATGAGAGCACTGTAATAATTAATCTCTCGACAGCAGACCTGCAAATATACCAAGTAATATTCTTGTTTATGTACATTAAAGTGTAAGTGATACGTAACTGTACGAAAATGAGAGCACTGTAATAATTAAGCTCTCGACAGCAGACCTGCAAATATACCAAGTAATATTCTTGTTTATGTACATTAAAGTGTAAGTGATACGTAACTGTACGAAAATGAGAGCACTGTAATAATTAAGCTCTCGACAGCAGACCTGCAAATATACCAAGTAATATTTTTGTTTATGTACATTAAAGTGTAAGTGATACGTAACTGTACGAAAATGAGAGCACTGTAATAATTAAGCTCTCGACAGCAGACCTGCAAATATACCAAGTAATATTCTTGTTTATGTACATTAAAGTGTAAGTGATACGTAACTGTACGAAAATGAGAGCACTGTAATAATTAAGCTCTCGACAGCAGACCTGCAAATATACCAAGTAATATTCTTGTTTATGTACATTAAAGTGTAAGTGATACGTAACTGTACGAAAATGAGAGCACTGTAATAATTAAGCTCTCGACAGCAGACCTGCAAATATACCAAGTAATATTCTTGTTTATGTACATTAAAGTGTAAGTGATACGTAACTGTACGAAAATGAGAGCACTGTAATAATTAAGCTCTCGACAGCAGACCTGCAAATATACCAAGTAATATTCTTGTTTATGTACATTAAAGTGTAAGTGATACGTAACTGTACGAAAATGAGAGCACTGTAATAATTAAGCTCTCGACAGCAGACCTGCAAATATACCAAGTAATATTCTTGTTTATGTACATTAAAGTGTAAGTGATACGTAACTGTACGAAAATGAGAGCACTGTAATAATTAAGCTCTCGACAGCAGACCTGCAAATATACCAAGTAATATTCTTGTTTATGTACATTAAAGTGTAAGTGATACGTAACTGTACGAAAATGAGAGCACTGTAATAATTAAGCTCTCGACAGCAGACCTGCAAATATACCAAGTAATATTCTTGTTTATGTACATTAAAGTGTAAGTGATACGTAACTGTACGAAAATGAGAGCACTGTAATAATTAAGCTCTCGACAGCAGACCTGCAAATATACCAAGTAATATTCTTGTTTATGTACATTAAAGTGTAAGTGATACGTAACTGTACATAAACACATCATCGAGACCGTCTACTTGTACTGTAAATCCGGAGATATTAAAACATAAACCAAGTAACTACTTGTGAAATGGAGACGTGTAAACGATGCTAAATAAAATTACACCGTACTTGCAAATAAACATAAATAATAACGTGTTTCCTCCATAGGTCCATCTTCTACACCTACTTTTACGCCTTGAATATGGTTGTATATAACTGGGTGTTGTTATTTAGTATGACAATACAGTGGTAAATACAAAATGGGTCCTGCCTTTACTTACAGTAAAACCTAAAATGTATTGTATGAATGATAATACGGAGGGTAACCGAGTCAACAATATTTATTTTAAATTAGCGGCTCCCAAACCCTTTGGTACCACACCCCTTCTTTTGAGATAAAATCCTTTAACGCCACACTCCACTATACACTATAAATAAATGGTATGGGCATATGAAAAAGAATAAAATATTATATAGATTGAAAGAAATGTATTTATACACACTTTCACAAGGAACGTGATATAACATTTCGAATTTTAATTTGTAAGGTAAATTTTAACTGAGAGATAAATCTGTTAGTGACATGGATGAGCTTGCATTTTTTACACTAGCATGCCTATGTGAGGTTGTATTTTAGTAAGGGCACAATCAAGTTTATTCCTATAATATTAAATATATTTAATTTATCTTATTATTTTCCAACTGGTCTTGCGCCAACCTGACTTACCTTCACGCCACCCAAGGGAGGCTCACCACCCAGATTGGGAACCCATTTTTTAAATCAACAACTGGTTCTTTGCCCTCGTCAAACCTGAAACCAAATCACTTATATAAGTACAAAAATAATTGAAAATTTGTTTATACGCACTTAGAATTAGTCAAAAACTAATACGATAGGTATTGAGAGTCGGAAAAATATATAAAAATTAAAAACAGTAGTAACAATGAAAGAACTAGTTGCCACACCGTTGTTGATTTAAAATAGGTATTCTTTACTCTCTTATCAACCGCATTCCCATTCATACCTTGTTTCATATGAGTGCTTGAATAAACAAGAACAAAAATCATATTTAAAAAAATAAGTATGATTCGCACATAGAGTATCATTCTTTCTTACCTCCTGATCCGTTTTTGAGAAGATAGGAAAGGAGGTGAATGCCCTTAAAACATTCTACGATTTTTGGCTAATACCATCAGTTCTCCTTGAAGAAATATTTAGTGTGAAACTGTTTAACGACGGTTACTTGCATTTTCCTTTTTTTTGTATAACTATACTTCAAAATAAAATTGATAAGAAACCCATTTTAAATTCAAGATAGAACACTCGGCTTTGTTAAATATTTTGTTTTCTTTCAAAACAATAGTACGGACACTATTCATGAGCCTTTATATGTCTTATACCGGTTTGTAAATAAATTAGAAAATTTCCTATAAAGACTTTTTCTAACGTTTGAAAAATGTATAAAATAAAAATGTACAACTTTCAAATAAAATATATCTCCCTGCTTTAAAAGTAAGGAAGACATTTTTAAATAATGTATGGTCACTTGTATAAATTAAATATTTGCTTATTGAGATTTTACTTCTCTCACTAACAACACATTACAAGGAACACACAGCCACTACTGCATACAACTTATTATACTAATCGCATATGTTTATAGTGAGTTGGTACCTATGGAGGTCCTAACCACATCCCCAGAACCTTGGAACATTACAAAATGTAACTGATCAAAATATACAATTGATAGCCTCTACATAGGTCAAACAGTGAGAAGCAAGGAACATATAAAAGAAATAAAAACCATCAACCCAAATCAAATTACGCCATACCTATACAGACACGACACACACACACGCGCACGCACATCACACACACACACTAACACACCACTCACACACACACACACACACACACACACACACACACACACACACACACAAATACACACGAACACACACACACACACACACCAATATTGACAAATATCTAAAAGTTATACATTTCATAAGAAAAAAAAGCAATAAACTAAAAACAACAGAACATCTCGAAATATACAAAAACCACATACACCAAACACAACTCATTTTAAACTATTAAATGCAATCACAATTAAACACTATATTCGAATACATAATTAACAACCACTCTATGAACAATGACACATCACAGAACACTAAAAATTGTTACACTTAAAAAACGCATACAAATTCACAGGAACACAACATACCTGAATAACAGTCTAGATCGTGACTCACAGCACTGAACAAAGCTTTGCTGAAAAATATTAGTACCCTAACTAATTGGGGTTTTTCCAAGTGATATCAATAAGTATATATTTTAAAAACTTCAAGATGTACAACAAGCACTTAAAGTTTTAACTGATTAATTTTTAATCAGTTGACACATAAATTAATTATGTGTTCAGTTGACACATAAATATAATCAAATTAATGACAACTTTAATACTTATTTACCCGTTGAAAGTTATTAATCAGGTTACTATAAACTCCTAATTAGCTCGTTATAAAAAAACAATAAAATAACGTAATTATTGCACATTTAAATGAAAGAAATAGTACTTTAAAAAAACTCACTACCCTGTTGCTATATGCATGTAAGCAAATTAAGTTCGGTATCTAAATATCTATCTAAACATTAGTCAGGTTTGTTGTTGTTGTATATTTTCCATAAAGTACTCTTTTTATGAGCTACTAAACGTTAAACATTATTTCTTTTTGAAACTAGAAGATTTCTACGAATATTCTTTGAGCTTAGCTTGTGAGGTTATGTTAAAAACAAATAAAAACATACACAAAACTCAAAAATTAATCATTTATTTACTCATACGCGTTTCAATAACAAAGCCATCCTCATCAGGGAGTGTTACTACTACAAACTCACCGGGAGTTGTAAGTAAGAGTTTGTAGTGGTAACACTCATTGATGATGATGACTTAGTCATTGCAACGCGTATGAGTAAATAAATAATTAATTTGTGAGTTTTGTGTATGTTTTTATGTGTATCTAGAAGATTTTGTTTAGCTCTTGTATATATTAGAGTTTGGTAAAGTTTGAATTCGAATACTTTAGCCTCCTTAAATATACACGTAGGTAGGTTATGTTTGTAAAAACAAACTCACAGATAGGAGGAAAGTAGGCGTTGTTCATCTGTGTAAAATCTCGTGATAAAATATTTCAGTTAGGAGTATGCTTAGATGCGATAATGACTAATTCCTAGCACTACCCGAGCAACGCCCGCAACTGGCTTAAGTCTTCGCCCCAAAATAAAATTCCAAAACAGCAACACAAATCTTCCTTGAATTTCCCCTCAATCAGATGTGTTTAGAGCAGTCGACATTTATACCGTTCATTATTCAGACATTTTGGTCCTTGAGAAATATTGTGGGATCCAGTATTTAGGTTGTTAATGCATCTCTGGGGAATGTAAAATTAATTAGTCCCTTTGCGTGAGGGTGGAAATGTTGCTGTTAATATTTTAAAACTGCTATCAGTCTTGCCCGAAGTTAATTTTTGGTTTATTGCTCTCAAGGCACCATATACGGCACCATATAAATCAACACTTAATTGTAGTGGTTTTTATCTGTGTCCGCAACGGAGTGTTTATAATATCAGATTTAACATGACTTGTCCAACGTAATATGTTTATATTTAGACGGAAATGAAGTGAGAAACAGTTTGGAGAGTGAGGAAGGTAAAAAATTGTTTGAGGTTTTCTTATGTCATGGAATGGATTTAATGGCATAAAGTGGAATATTCGAAAATATTAATATATTGGCTGATGATTGGCGGGTCAAAGAAGAAACATGATTTAACGTTGCAAAAATTAAAAATTGTAATTAGTTTATTCTAAACTCTTTCGGCATATATTTTAAAGATGTACAGCGTCTATTTGAGGAGAATATCTTCGTTCGAGATGTCAATTTCCGTTCAGTGAAACAAATGTATCCTCGCGACTCACAAGCCATAAAAGATTCATCTGGAATTCTAAACTCTTTCGGCATATATTTTAAAGATGTACAGCGTCTATTTGAGGAGAATATCTTCGAGATGTCAATTTCCGTTCAGTGAAACAAACGTATCATCGCGACTCATAAGCCATAAAAGATTCATCTGGAATTCTAAACAAGTAATATAAACAAAAAAATCTTAAAGTCAATTCCTACTTAAATCAACAAAGAAAAATTGTATTTTAGTACCCTTTTATTAAATAATTCTAGTTATTTAAAGTAACATAACCTGTGTTTAAAACAGCTGTTCTACCACATAACCTCTAACATAAAATCAGGTATTTTATGAAATCATATGTTATCACTTATTTTCAGCCAAATGATACGAAATAACTAAATTGCATACCTTTCCCTTTTGTGAAAAGTTGTTCTCTTATACAAAACTAAAATTATTGCATTAACTTTAATTAATGAATTATTATTTGAAAAATCTGAAATTACATCGTGTCTTCCACTACAAATTTTAGAACATGTATTTGAACTTGAGTGTATAGATAAAAAGTACTTTTTTTAAGGATTGAAAGTTAAAGCATAAGCTAAAGGATATGCATCATTTATGGAGAAGCATAAGTTTAAGGATATAAGCATAAGCGTGAACTAATGGACGAAATTGAAAAAAGAGGAAAACCGAGAAACTTGAAACTTGAAAGCGGTTAGCGAAATAAAAGTTCGTTGGATTCTGATTAAAGGATCACTAGGCAGAAGATGTCAGGTAGTAGGTGGGGACGGAAATGAAGAGAAGGAAAACCTTTTCTGGTGATGGTAGGTTCATCAGTAAAGTCCCAGTCTTTTGCATCTGTTGTAAGATTCCCAAGGGAGAAGATCCTTGTTTGCAGCAAATTCCCTGACTTCGATCTACAGAAAGGTTCCTAGGGCAGAAGAAAATGTCAGGGGGTAGATGCTTCTGACCAAGAGATCTAAGAGAGTACGCTGAAGATAGTGTAGATTGCAGTGTATGAGTTTTTAATTATATTCAAAAGAGTAGGTTTTATTAATTAAGACCTTTTTTTAAATTGTAAGAAGAGAAATGCGCGTTGGTAAAATCTAGTCTAACTAAATTAATCGGTGAAATAAGCATTGACTGAGACCTGCGACGTATACACACGCTCGCCTACACTCACACGCACGTACGCGCATGCACACTCACGCTCACACGCGCCATATATATATATATATATATATATATATATATATATATATATATATATGCTGATACGTATTCCTTCACGGATGGAAAAATAGGATTAATAGTTATTATCTGGAGTATATAATAATATATATATAACTCAGATTATTCAAATACAAGAATTATATATCAATTTATATTCAAAGCTTTTCCTTGATAAACAGTACCAATATGATCATGAATGAGTAATACAATAATGCTAGATATAAAACATATGTTAAGTTCCATATTTTAAATATATATATATATATATATATATTTAGAGAGAGAGAGAGAGAGAGAGAGAGAGAGAGAGAGAGAGAGAGAGAGAGAGAGAGAGAAACAGAGAGAGAGACTGACATTGTTTTTCCTACTAGTTTTATTGGCGAAATGTTTTGGATAATATATAATTTAAAGCTATTCTTGTACACATTTATACATACTATATATGTAAATACACACACACACACACACACACACACACACACACACACACACACACACACACTCACACACACACACACACACACACACACACACACACACACACACACACACACACACACACACACACACACACACACACACACTCACACACACACATACACACACACACATACACATATATAGACCCTATATATATATATATATATATATATATAGCCCAAAATATTGACCTGCATAATTTAAAAATTTGTCGTCCAAGTACAAACCATAAAGTATCAGTAAGTCCTATCCGTAGACACTTATTATCTGGCTCTCTGAAGAAAGTGCCTTGCAAACTTGTGTTAAAAACAAATGCTTCGCGTGTAAGTCTGCAGGCGCAGCGCTATCTACCATTATGGATTCTAAGCGCTATTAATACTAACTCTGTTATTGCGAGGGTCTGAAATTTATTTTTAAAATACAAAGAGCGTTTTATGAGATAAGGTCATGAGATTGGCTCCAAACACATTAACTTTATTTATAAGCAGTTTGATAAAGCCGAGACGTGGCGGTTTATGTTCTATATGTGGCGCTTTTATTTATAGCGCATATCAAGGATAATGTGATTGCCTAGTAAAATACAAAGTTGAACGCTGTACAAGGCGCTCATTCATTGTAACGTAGATACAAGCAGTTCGTTAATACATCGTAGTGGTGGCTAGACCAAGTGCCAGGAAATGTGCGATACAGCTTCGCTTTGATTTTATATCTGCGCAAATAGCGTCACTTTTTTATAACATTCTAGATCTGCTTGTCTCGCCTAACGCTTTCACACTTTACAAAATGTGTAAATAACGCTTTATAAAAAGACACATGGAAAATGTATTCATCATAATGCTGGAAATATTGTTAATATTTGTACAGAGGGTGTCTAAAACTTACTGATGATTTCCCAGGTCAAAATAAACATAAAGCATATTGCTTGATTTTAAATCTGTCAACAACAAAAATATAGGCCTATTTATAAGGAGGCTTACATTATCAAATTCAATTCTAACTAATATTTTTATTTAAAGTCTGTTAATAGCTAATAATTTGTTATATAGACTAATGACAGATCACAGACGATTTTGCCTTTTTAAACGCTCAACGTTTCGAATTTCTTTTCGAAATTCCTTTTCAACAGCGCAGTTTTAATTAAACAATTATACAAGATAACGTACGATTTATAAAATATATAGCATTATATAAAACATAATAAAAATCAACAAATTATAAAACTCTTAATAAATATCCATTTACAAGTCAAAAATAAAAATCACAATAAAACAGACAAATCACAGATACATACACTAACACATCTACTATTAGTAACAGAGTCAACATTTTCTTTAAAGAAAATTATATTAAAGATTAAAAGGAAAAAAGACTTTTCGTTTACCTTCTATAAAATCTTTTACTAAATAGTTATGTCAAATGTTGAGGAAAAAACGTGAATTAAAAATTATGTATAGATTTCCTTCTAAACTTAATAATATTGTTAAAGAGCTAAAGATAGTTGTAAAAAATATCAGAAATAAAGAGTGTGATATGTGTTATGTAGGACAAACTCGTAGACTTTTGGAAACAAGAACGAATGAGCATAAAACAATATAAAATATGATGAAGAATATTATGTCATGTCTGAACATATTAAAATGTTTAATAATAAACATCAAATGACTGGAACAATATAGATGTTTTACATAAAGAAAGGGATTGGAAAAAGTGGAGCTTTGCGGAAATGTGGTATATAAAAAAACAGGGAAGTAATGCTTTGAACAAAATGACAGAATTAAATGATTTTCCATCTGCATATGAATCTTTAGTAATGAAAATATAAGTGAAATTTAACATTTTTGTAAGCTTTTTGGTCATTCGAGGTAATGTATATATACTAGAATGATTCTGTGGTTTTAAACATTTTAAATGTTGACTCTGTTATTAATACGAGTAGTAGATGTGTTAGTGTATGTATCTGTAATTTGCCTGTTTTATTGTGATAGAAAAAAATTTGATTTTTAAATGGATATTTATTAAGAGTTTTATAGTTTGTTGATTTTTATTATGTTTTATATAATGTTATGTATTTTATAAATCCTAAGTTATGTTGTATAAAGGGTTAATTAAAACTGAGTTCTTGACAAGGAATTTTAGAAAGATATTCGAAACCTTGAGTGTTTATAAAAGCAAATTTGTCTGTGATCTGTCATTAGCCTATGTAAAAATTCAAACTTTACACAACGATTACTCCACTAAGCAAAGCAGTTTTTAAAAGCACATCACTTACTGTTTTAAAATGACGGGAATACAAAATGTTCAAAATTCAATAACTCATAAAAAGTATATTTTAAGAAAAATGCATAGCAATAATACAAAGTTGACTGTTCGTAGTTAAACATATTGATACCACGTTTAATGCGATACAGCTAGTGACAGAGTCATAAGAGTTTTCCTGAGCAGACTCTTGAAGTAGCAGAGCGCCTGAAAAGTTATTATTATTTTTGCCTCATTATAACCTGATTCATAATTTTAACAGATGAAATAACCATTACATTATAGAATTTGAATATTTGTGACTTTTACTTTCTGCTTATCTTTCGTACAAAATGAAGACCTTTTCAACGCTGAGTTTTCTGGCGCTCTCCTATGGTATGTACGTTCAAGATTATTGGTTTTGCAAGGTTCAGTAAAAGGAACACTAAATACAGCAGGGTAGGAAAATAAATTCCTCTCGGAACTGGAAGGAAGATACAATGCCATCCTAGTACTGGAAGATTAAATGTATGGTAACAGCAAGTTACTGAAAGGATGTATCTTTTCATTAGTTCGGTCATTACTTGAGAGAGTTAGTCTGTGACAACAACCAAATATTGGAGAATGGAAAATAAATACCTTCTGGAACTGGAAGGAAGATACAAGGATATCCTAGTACTGGAAGATTAAATGTATGATAACAGCAAGTTACTGAAAGGATTTATCGTTTTATTAGTTCGGTCATTACTCGAGAGAGTTAGTCTGTGAAAACAACCAAATATTGGAGGATGGAAGATAAATACCTTCTGGAACTGAAAGGGGGATACAAGGATATCCTAGTACTGGAAGATTAAATGTATGATAACAGCAACTTACTGAAAGGATTTATCTTTTCATTAGTTCGGTCGTTACTTGAGAGAGTTAGTCTGTGACAACAACCAAATATTGGAGGATGGAAGATAAATACCTTCTGGAACTGGAAGGAAGATACAAGGATATCCTAGTACTGGAAGATTAAATGTATGATAACAAGTTACTGAATGGACGTATCTTTTCATTAGTTCGATGATTACTTGAGAGAGTTAGTCTGTGACAACAACCAAATATTGGAGAATGGAAGATAAATACCTTCTGGAACTGAAAGGGGGATACAAGGATATCCTAGTACTGGAAGATTAAATGTATGACAACAAGTTACTGAAAGGATGTATCTTTTCATTAGTTCGGTCGTTATGTGCGAGAGTGAGTTTATGACAACAACCAAATATTGGAGGATGGAAGATAAATTCCCTCTAGAACTGGTGGGAAGATCCAAGGACTTCCAGTTACTACATGTTTAAGTAGATGAAAACAGTAAGTTACTGAAAGGATGTATCTCCTCATTATGTGAAGGAATTGGTTTGTGGGAACAACCAAGTATTGGGAGGACAAGAGAATCAACTTACTGATTAAGATATCTTCATTTACTGATAGAATAACGACAGGAGCCTTCTTTAATACCTGATGGTTGAATACACCCCCGTAATAGGAAGGTAAAGACATGAATCTTTCCAGTTAGTTGGAAGGTAAGGATAGGATAATCTCCCATAGCAAAGAACCTATTTCCAATAAAATATTTTTAACTGTGGCCATAGACAAGTGACGTCCTTTCTAGATACAAACATTGTTAAACTACTTTGAATAACATAAGGTAGTTTGTGTTTCCTCTTAGATAGTGTCGTAGGCAATGCCGATAAATTGTAACTGTTTGATAAATACATGTGTAGAATTTTAAAAACAAACGAAAGTTGTTCAGTAAGAGGTTTTAAATTTGTAAAATATCCTGATTTTTTAACGCTTCAATTAATTCATAAGGACAATGTAATTTACTCCTAACGCTAAGGTTACCATATTTGTAATGACCTCAAAGCGGGACACACATTAGGAGGGTGAGGCACCCCCCCCCCCCCGAAACCGTGTGAAAGATATTTTCTAAATTGACACAACTACACGTCCTAAACTCATTATTTTATCTATTTTAGTAATTACATTTACAGAAATAAACATAGGAAAGACTTTACAGTTCATGTAGTAAAAGTAGCACAATTACACTAATCGGACCATCAGTTAAATTAATTTATTAATAATGAAACAAACAAAAATAAACATTTAACAATTGAAAATATTGTAAGTTACACAGTAAAATCAACTGAATGAAGTGTACTGTCCGACCGCGATGACAGATTAGTTAATTAGCAGAATTGCCAATCCAAAACTACAAAATTCCCCGATGCTGGTATAATTTACAAGGAACCAAATATACAATACGTTTAAGTGTATGCAATGTCCTTGTTGCTTTTATATTGTGAAAGAGTCAGTCAAGAACATTTTATTTTGGGATATAATGTTAAATAATATTTAAAGCGGGACATTTATTTGTTTATCTTTATCCTGCCAAAGCGGGACATAATAGCGTCCCCCGATTAAATCTGGGGACAGCGGGACACTAACCTAAAAAGCGGGACGGATGGTCACCTTAGCCTAACCTCAACTGCTTACGTCAGTTAAATAACATTTTTTGTAATATTTTTAATAATACATGATTTAGTAAATTATTATTTAGGGCCTACGTTAAAAACAACACCCTAAAACGAAATTCATCAGCAAGGATTATGCCATTTAATTATTTTCATTGTTAGTGCTTTAATTATTTATATTACAAACTGCTTTCAACGCTCCCAACAACGAACTAACAGCCGGTTGCCATGGCAACGCAGCTTTCTGTTTATCCCCTGTAATCTCTCATTATTATTTTAAAACGGTTTTGTTTCCAAAGTCGGGCTTTATTTAAACATGCGTACTGCAGTGCCCGAACGTTGCGAAATAGGCAGTCACGTCTGCTGACCTTCATATGCTAGGATATGTGGTAAATAAAATTTAGCACACTTTAAATATTCTTTGTTTAAACACGTTTTTTCAAGTTTCTCTATTTAGGACGTGTAAATGTTCACGTTTTTAATTACTATGTAGATTAGGAATCACAGTTAATAAATATTAAAGGTTATCACGGGATGAACTTGACTTGACCCCAATTATTTATTTATTGACGTTGTGCGTCCGTATTTCTTTAATTTTAGTTTTAATTATGGTAAAAAATAGGTTTTCTAAACCAAAGAAAACGGATAAGTAAAGTTTTATTACTTTAAGAGATTACTTTGTACAAAATTATTTTTTTGATCCTTACAAAACTTCAAGTATTAGAGATATTTAGATATTTAGAAATCTGGTATCGGTGGAGTAAACCATTTTTATTTAGTGAATCAGACCCAGGAATATGGTGACACACGTGGTTGCACTGGTTACAGATAATACTGTAATTGTATTACACTGGTTACAGAGGATAAACGGTCAAGGTAGTTAGTATTTGGGTGGTAAAAAAATGTTTTCAATTTTGAAAGGGGTCGATGAAAATTGGTGTGATGGCCATTGGTGACTTACTTTGTTCTTTTTTGTTTTCCTGTAGACGTTGTATGATACAGTAGCACTTTAGACTGACGAACGTTAGGTTACTTAAGGCTAGGTACAGAAATCGTACCAGCTTCAAAACCTTCCCGTCAGTCAGGTAGTGAGGGAAGGAAGGGTATGTTACCCCGTAGGAGATGGGATCAGAGCTGTTGGTGTTCGGCTGTGAAGGAGAGGACAGGACGATTACGTGGTTGAGTCTTTTTTTGTAAAATAAATACAATTAAAACTACGTGACGATGACGTAAAAATAACAGAATAACTTTAAACTAATTGCAATACACTGAAGGCTTATTAGAAACTTATACTAAGATACAAATTGCTCAAGACGAATTTCTTAATATTAAATTGTGAGGTACAGATACGTCAAGGGACATTACTGGGCTGTGGGACGTTATGGGGGATATAATAGGAATCTAGGGAGGGAAAGATGGGGAGATGCAGTGGAATCGCTAGGATCCTGGACGACTGCAGGAAAGCTTAGAGGATGAGGTTTGCAAGGAAGGGAGCGTTGAAGGATTAACGACTGTGGTGTTACAGAGGATCCAGTTAGACTGGGAAATGCATCTCAGCTGTTTGGACAGGAATGATTCCTAGGATTTGATGAAAGTCATCGTACAGATGAATCACCTGAAAAGAGCAGCACGTCAACAAGTTTAGGACGTGATCGCACTAGAAACATTAGATAGTACCTAGTTTTCAGGAGGATTGGGCTCTATTTTGAAAGGAGTGGGGGCACTTAAAGCGAATGCAACTAGCTGTGATAAAGATGGAGGAAGCCTGTACGGTTAGGAAAGTCGCTTGTCTAAGTGACGCCAAGACCTTCATACACAGCTTCCAGTTCGCGAATCGTTAAGTCAGTTAAAAACGAACTGTTATGTTTACACGTAGTCTTATGAAAGACACTGAACCTTCTGTACACTCTGGCCTGTTTCTCTCATGATCTGGCTAATCGCTCTCTCCCGGTGCAAGTTCACACTTTGTCCGAGCTTCCATCACGCTACATTCCGTCAAATCCACAAAAATAATAAAAACTAAACAAACAGCTTTGCGCTATTATACAGAACTGGTTGTGCTTCTCAGCCCTTACAATGCTAGGCACGTTTATCCTCTCCCTCGCGGAACTAATAACGCCGAGGAAATAAGTTTATACACCCCGCCTGACAACCGCCGTGCTTGTAACGTGTGTTTATAGACGGCGTTTTATTAAAACCAGTTTTTTAATAACAATAACACCTCTTCCAGGAATCGTTATCATTATCCCGGGCCGGCGTAGCGGGATTTACAGGCGGGATCCGGGAAGCGAAATAACGTTGCAATTCAAATGTCAAACTGACTTTACTTCACGGACCTTTTGTGTCTTGCTTACTGCACATTTTTTTGCTCTATACGGGAGACGTATTGGATAGTGAACGCAATTAAGTTCTATTGGAGTTTTTGTGTGTAAGGTTCATGGAAGGACGCAGACTATTCATTGCAAAATACCTGAATTAAAAATAATAAATAATACCATTAACTTACGATTCCATTGCAACAGCCACTGGCGAAATCGCTAATCTCTAATTATGATTTAACCTTCTATTCTTTTAAAAAAAAGTGACAATTTTTTTTAAAGCTGGTTCTCTATATCATGCCGCCCTGGGTCCTTCATAAAGAGACTGCTCTAGAGTCCTTTGTCTTTTAAGAAGGAAAGGGTAAAGCTGCTTTAGAGTTCTTTTGTTTTTTATGAAAAAAAGGTAAAACTGCTTTAGAGTTCTTTTGTTTTTTATGAAAAAAAGGTAAAGCTGCTTTAGAGTTCTTTTGTTTTTTATGAAAAAAAAGGTAAAGCTGCTTGCAGATGCTTCTATCCTTTATGAAGGACTGAGTAAAGCTGCTTGAAGATGCTTTTAATCTTTATGAAGGAGGGTAAAGCTGTATGAAGATGCTTTTATTCTTTATGAAGGAGGGTAAAGCTGCTTGAAGATGCTTTTATCCTTTATGAAGGACTATGTAAAGCTGCTTGATGATACTTTTATCCTTTATGTAGGACTGGGTAAAGCTGCTTTAAGATGCCTTTATCCTTTATGAAGGACTAAGTAAATCTGCTTGAGGATGCTTTTATCCTTTGGGAAGGACTGGGTAAAGCTGCTTTAAGATGCCTTTATCCTTTATGAAGGACTGGTTGAAGCTGCTTGAGGATGCTTTTATCCTTTAGGAAGGACTGGGTAAAGCTGCTTGAAGATGCTTTTTCTATGAAAGACATGGTAATCCTGGTTGATGATGCTTTAGCCTTGTGGGAAGGACAGTGTAGTGCTGCTGGAGGATCCTCTCGACTTTGATAAATGACTGCGTAAAGCTGCCTTTACGTTTTATAAAGGACAGGATAGAGCTGCCTTACGCATCTGTAATTATATTATGTTTATCAGCCGAAGCGCAATTGTTTACTCACTTTCCACGTTTGCCTTTTTATATAAACGTTAGCGAACATTAAATAAATCTAGGCACACATCGCTAACGTTCACTTCGGCTAACAATTGCGTCAGCATTGTGAATGTGTTGCGTTTAGCGGCGGACAAATAGGCAGGGAGTAAGTAGCAGCCACCTCTGCCCTCAACCTTTCACCTTCAACCTCTCACGTGACCAATAGAAAGCCTCTTTAATTATTACTATAACCGTTTCCGCGGAATAAATGTCCAATCTGTTATCAGGCGACTGGCCCTATTAATTGATTCCAGCTTTTGAGTAATTGACACTGTTTATGCAACTCGCTTAGAGTTCTTGGATTAAATGGTTAAATAAATTACAAATACATTTACTCCACTGCAATCTAGAGGAAGTTATTGTGGAAGCGGACGACCTTGACTGCTTACTGACTGAGGCGACCGATTGGATATAGTTTTTTAAGTGAGAATGTAAAAACTCTATTGAATATAGAAGGCCCACATTTTCATGGCATATGGGATTCACTTCCTTTTGGGATCCATTTGCTATTGGCATAAGGGGTCCCACAAAATGAAGAACTGGTAAATTGCTATTTACGTAATAATATAACAAGTCTGGCGACCATTAAGGATTTACATCCTCTAGGCATATGGGATTCCCCGTGGTGACTTAATGGGTTGTGGTATTTTATGTAAGAATGTAGAAAATCTGCTGACCTTTGAGAATTCACTTTCTTATGGCATATGCGGTCTCCCGAGATGACCCTCTGTGTAATAGTTTTTTATACGTAAGAATGTAAACAATCTGCTGCTCCTGGAGGACCCACCTTCTCATGGTATATGGGGCTCTTCTAGGCGCACCAATGGGTTATAGTTTTTTTACGTAAGAATGTAAAAGATCTGCTACTCCTGGAGGACCTACATTCTCATGGTATATGGGGCTCTTTTTGGTTAACCAGTGGGCTCTAGTTTTTACATAAGAATGAAAAAAATGTGTTACCCATGGAAACCCCTCATCCTCATGGTATATGGGGCTCTTTTAGGTGAACCACTGACTTATAGTTTTTTACGTAAACATGTAAAAAATCTGCTGCTCCTGGAGAATCCACATTCTCATGGTAGATGGGGCTCTTTAGGTGAACCACTGGGTCATAGTTTTTTACGTAAGAATGTAAAAAATCTGCTGCACCTGGAGGACCCACATTCTCATGGTATATGGGGCTCTTTTAGGTGAACCTCTGAGTTATAGTTTTCTATACGTAAGAATGTAAACAATCGGCTGCTCCTGGAGGACCGACATTCTCATGGTATATGGGGCTCTTTTAGGTAAACCACTGGGTCATAGTTTTCTATACGTAAGAATGTAAACAATCGGCTGCTCCTGGAGGACCCACATTCTCATGGTATATGGGGCTCTTTAGGTGAACCACTGGGTCATAGTTTTTTACGTAAGAATGTAAAAAATCTGCTGCACCTGGAGGACCCACATTCTCATGGTATATGGGGCTCTTTTAGGTGAACCACTGAGTTATAGTTTTCTATACGTAAGAATGTAAACAATCGGCTGCTCCTGGAGGACCGACATTCTCATGGTATATGGGGCTCTTTTTGGTGAAACACTGGGTTATAGTGTTTTACGTAATAATGTAAAAAATCTGTTACCCATGGAAAACCCACATTCTAATCCACTAAAACCACGATAATCTCTAAAACGACCCATCCTTTCTGTGTTAATAAACAATCACGCGACATATTGTGTGCTAAATATTTCACAATGTATTTGAAACCGTAACGTAGAGGTGTTCCTGGTGGTCGTATTACGTCACGCAAAATTTAATTTTACGTTGTTATACAAGTAAACAAAAACATATTTTTATTTGACAGATTGTTGAAAACCCAGTAAAAGGTAGGGGGCGGGCAGTCTCTTCAAACACAGGCTACTCTGCAGGGGGTTAATGGGTATGGGGGTATTGCTAAATCTGCGTGAGAACTGACGTGTTGCTTTCATCCAGCATGACAGTTCAATACTAGTGCAGTTTCATTAAAACACTTGGTGCAAAAACAGCTACCTAAAGTAGACCTACAATACAAGTACTGGTTTATTTAGTTCACCAAGAAATCGCTTAAACGTCATCCGTTTCGTACCATCGGCATTGTCTTTTCTTCTCATTTCCTTCTCTTCTCTTTCGTCATTCAGCTCTTCAACTTCTCTTGAAGAGATGTCATTTAATATTCCCTGGAACTTCTGTTTTTGAATTTTAGTCGTGAATTTAAACTTATATTGCGTGAAATCGTACTATGCTTACTATAAAACAGTTTCTTTTTATATATAATGTTTACAAAGTGCGTTCTTTACAAATAATCTTAAATTACATGTAAAGTTTCTTTATTATACTTGTAAGAGAGAAGCTGAAAGTCAGATAATATACAGATTCCGTCGAGGGCACTGTAAAGGCAACGTCGTAAACAGTAATGATTGGCTTAACAAATTTTATGGTGCCAAAATCAAATCCAAGCCTAAGTAAGGAATCAGCCTATAGAGCGCGTGCAGCGAACTTGTCACAAATCCAAGCCTAAGTAAGGAATCAGCCTATAGAGCGCGTGCAGAGAACTTGTCACAAATCCTAGCCTAAGTAAGGAATCAGCCTATAGAGCGCGTGAAGCGAATTTGTCACAAATCCAAGCCTAAGTAAGGAATCAGCCTATAGAGCGCGTGCAGCGAATTTGTCACAAATCCAAGCCTAAGTAAGGAATCAGCCTATAGAGCGCGTGCAGCGAATTTGTCACAAATCCAAGCCTAAGTAAGGAATCAGCCTATAGAGCGGGTGCAGCGAACTTGTCACAAATCCAAGCCTAAGTAAGGAATCAGCCTATAGAGCGCGTGCAGCGAATTTGTCACAAATCCAAGCCTAAGTAAGGAATCAGCCTATAGAACGCATGCAGCGAATTTGTCACAAATCCAAGCCTAAGTAAGGAATCAGCCTATACAGCGCGTGCAGCGAACTTGTCACAAATCCAAGCCTAAGTAAGGAATCAGCCTATAGAGCGCGTGCAGCGAACTTGTCACAAATCCAAGGCTAAGTAAGGAATCAGCCTATAGAGCGCGTGCAGCGAACTTGTCACAAATCAATATTAGAAGAACGTTTGTTTTGTTTAAAGGATAATTCTTTTTCTTGTAAGGATACTCTAAACATGATCCATGGCTCCGATCATCATATAATCTGTTGAACAATGATTTTGTCTCTCGAAGCTTTGACGATCAGTCAGTTTCATTAATATCGGACACGAAGGATTTGAAAGGATTGTGATATAGGTAGGATTACGTTATAAACATAAACTTTGTCGCTAAAAGTAGGATCACAGCATCACATGACCACTTCAGCGTAGGCGTGTGCTGGACAACCTCTTTATATTATTGTCATTTTCACTTATCATGCTTGAGATCTCTTCTAATGACGTCTATTTAAATAAGTCAAATTAACAAAAACATTTTAAAGCCATTTCCTACTTAGATCAACAAAGAAAACTTTTATTGTAGTTACTTTTTATTTAATAATTACAAATAATATAAATAATGTAAAATAAAATATGCTTTGAAAAACTGTTGTATCACATAACCTATAACATAGAATCAGCTGTTTTATGAAATCATATGTTACCACTTATTTTAACCCAAATGGACTATATTGCATAACTTACCCATTTTGTGAAAGTTTTTCTCCCATATAAAGCTTTAATTAATTAATTAAGTTTAATGAATGAATTAATATTTGAAAAAACTGTACTATCGTTAAGTGCCATCCACTACAAGTTTTAATATATAGATCTGAACTTGAGTTGATGAATAAAAAGTATTTTTTTACCGATTGAAAATTTGTGCAAGTTATATATAAGGAGAATGTGAACTAATAGAAGGAATTGAAATAGGCACAGAAACTCGTTTTCATACTGAACAAAATTCTGTTACTAACAATCTGAAAACTTGGCAACGCAGGGTTGTTCTTGGTCAGAATGTATTGGTAATTATATCACGCTTAGAGAACCCTGATGTAAGACCCTGTTTACAAATGCCTACAAGTTCAGGCTGAGTATACCTAACGGCCCTTATGTGAGGTGCACTCTGTATTTATGCACTTTTATTTCACTGTAATCCCTTAAAGCAAGTCCATACAGTCTCTTATGGGTCGTATTTTACCAAACGGCGGACGCCAATAAAATAGGGTTACATTGAATTCTCAGTGGCTAGGCAACACCGTCAGACTGGAATATTGGAAAGGGGATTATTCGAGCTTTGCACAGCCGGCGCCTTGGTGAATCACATAAACAATAGGAGAGGCGGACGGGGATACTATAGTGTGTAGTCAGGAGCACCGCTCCCTCGCTACAGCGTATGGGCTGGTAATACGCGCCGTCCAAGTGTAAACGTTGACCTTCGAGCTATTCAATCCACAACAATCAAGTTAGGCTTTATTGGAATTACATTTTATAAATTTACATAGACCATTATTAAAATCTTTCTGTTTACCTAATTAAATCTAAATTTGAAAGAAAACATGTGAACCTGGAACGTCGCACTAAAACCTGTTTGCAAATAAGCTCTAAACGTCGCAGGGCAATGACGCTTTTGTTATTTCTTAGAAAACATTTGTAATGCCTTGTATACGTC
>JBAIZL010000005.1:223443601-223478601 GCA_036971475.1 Prosapia bicincta
GACTACTTGCTCTAAACCTCCCTCTGCCTCCGCCAGTCTCTCCTACTTCTTTTACATTGTTTTCTACCACACTGCCTGTAAATTCTCTACTACTAGCTCTGATCCTCTCACCGCCCCTTTGTCTCTCCTTTTTTTCTCTGTTTTGTATCTCACTTCTTGAAGGTTATCTACTACTTACTCTAACACTCTCTCTGTTTCTCCTCTTTTTCCTTTGCATAAACTATTTATACATGTTGCTACCGATAGAAGGGGACAGATGATAGCCTACACAAGTGCTCGTCATTGAAGCTTGAAGTTTTAGAACCGGTAAAGTTAGTTACCATATTCCAATCTCTATCCTATCCATTATCAAAATTAAATATATATATATATAACACAACAATGGTTTGGTTTAGATAAACGGAGGACATTATCGAAGTTTTTAAATACTACATTTCTATTATGATTAATAAATTACTATAGGTAAAAACAAAGCAAAGGTAAAAATGCCAAGTTAAAAAAAATAATAAAAATTAATAGAAAGAGGAATAAATAATTAAAAGAGAATTATAATTGTGTTACCACAACAAGGTGAAGCTTAGTAGTTTATAAATCCTTCATGTGCATTAATATATATTACTATATGTTATAGCAGAGCAGAGATAAATATAGCAAATTTTATAAATAATAGTAGCCTACATAGTCGGTTGTCTGGTATTTAGCTAAACCTTAACTTCTTGTCGTGTCCATTGTTCCGAAAGCCACGTAAGTACTCGTAGGGTTTTCACGCAACAAAACTCAGCGACTGCAGCAATCGACAACTCTTACTGGTGTTAACTAACCAGCTTCCATACGGTATAATTAATCGATACTGTTATTAATTTAAATCGATTTAATTAATTAAATCCGACCGCCCATATCGAGTAGCCTGCCAAGTTTAGACCACCTTGAGCGTTGTTCTGTCGTTTGTGTAAATCGTCGCGGTTTCGCCGAGGACGTGTCATCCTTTGTAGAAATATGCGCTTATCTTGCAATGTAATCTTGTGCATTAGCTAAATTATTCGCTCGATAAATTGAATACAATTACAGTGTAAGTAATTATTTATGTCGGAACATTCATTCAGGTTATGCTGACGTAGTCTAGAGGTCTGCGGATTTTTTAATAGCAATTAATGTAAAATTGACCGTGAAGTTGACAAACCGCTTCCTCCTCTATTTATTATTAGGTTTTATAATTCTTTCTTTTATTCGAAATTTAAAATCCCGCTACAGTATGCACCAAATGTGCATATCTAGAAAAAAACGGTGACAACACATTGTCTTTTCTAGAAATTTTCGAAACTTTAAAAACCTTTCTAGAACTGCAGCTTCTTTTAAATCTTTCTCTTCTGAAGCTTCGTCGTAGTCATTGGTTGAACGCCATACCAACTCTTCAAAGTTCTTAGACAATAACTATCATACATGGTATACCGATGTAAACATGAATCGAATCGAACCAGTCTCTAAAATGTCTCGGTATATGGTTTTTCAAACTTTCAATACCATTCCATTTTGTAATATTCCTTTTTCATTCTCGGAAACTCGTGCTACAGGTACATTTATGTCCATGTGGCTCGACTTTGAAGAATCTCTAAAAATCTACAGTTCCACCTGGTAACAGGTCCAGTACAGTCAGAGGCGGTAATGCAACTGTTTGTACACCGTACATAGATGGAAATGCCGAACTAAGATTAATAAGTCTTAGAATACGTCGTCAATAAAAAATATTTATTATTTTCTAATTACTACCTTTCATTAGATTCCTTATAATTAGTGTGACAACATTATTTATAATATATTATTATTATTATTATAGTAATAATAATATCAATATTATATATATATTAAATATACAATTAATAAATATAATATAATATTATTTAATAATTTATATGTAGGACAAACAAAAAAAGAAATTAAAAGAGAGATACAAAGAACATTTAAACGCTTACATTAAACCAAACATATACAAATCAAATTTAGCTACGCATTGTATTAATAATGGACACGAGTTTCCGGAAATAGAAAATATGAAATTAATAAAAGAATTAAATAAAGGATTAAAAATGAATATATTTGAAACATTGGAAATTTATAAGCATAAAGCTAAAGACAAATTAATTAATGAACAAATTCAAGTTTGGTCAAGGCACCAAACTATTTATAAGGTCATTGATGTTATAAAAAAAATTACATAAAGTGCAATATTTATAAACATATGGTCGTTTGTAGCACATATGATTTAATTTTGTAAAAATATTGTATTAGATAATTATTTTCCTGAAGAGACTGGTACTATTTTATCGGCGAAAAGCTTTGAATAAATATATTCATTAAACGTATTCTTGTTTTTGAAATATTTTTAAGTTATTAATATATATATATATAAGTCTCCAATTAGTGTGACAACCTAACTGTACGAATATGCCCTCTTTTTCAGTATACATAGGGTATAAATGGATATATATAAGTAGGTTTCCAATTAGTGTGACAACCTAACTGTAGGAATATGCCCTCTTTTTCAGTATACATAGGGTATAAATGGATATATAAGTAGGTTTCCAATTAGTGTGACAACCTAACTGTACGAATATGCCCTCTTTTTCAGTATACATAGGGTATAAATGGATATATAAGTAGGTTTCCAATTAGTGTCACAACCTAACTGTACGAATATGCCCTCTTTTTCAGTATACATAGGGTATAAATGGATATATAAGTAGGTTTCCAATTAGTGTGACAACCTAACTGTACGAATATGCCCTCTTTTTCAGTATGCATAGGGTATAAATGGATATATAAGTAGGTTTCCAATTAGTGTGACAACCTAACTGTACGAATATGCCCTCTTTTTCAGTATACATAGGGTATAAATGGATATATAAGTAGGTTTCCAATTAGTGTGACAACCTAACTGTACGAATATGCCCTCTTTTTCAGTATACATAGGGTATAAATGGATATATAGGCCTAAGTAGGTTTCCAATTAGTGTGACAACCTAACTGTACGAATATACCCTCTTTTTCAGTATACATAGGGTATAAATGGATATATAAGTAGGTTTCCATTTAGTGTGACAACCTAACTATACGAATATGCCCTCTTTTTTAGTATACATAGTGTATAAATGGATATATAAGTAGGTTTCCATTTAGTGTGACAACCTAACTATGAATATTCCCTCTTTTTTAGTATACATAGTGTATAAATGGATATATAGGCCTAAGTAGGTTTCCATTTAGTGTGACGACCTAACTGTACGAATATACCCTCTTTTTTAGTATACATAGTGTATAAATGGATATATAAGTAGGTTTCCATTTAGTGTGACAACCTAACTATGAATATTCCCTCTTTTTTAGTATACATAGTGTATAAATGGATATATAGGCCTAAGTAGGTTTCCAATTAGTGTGACAACCTAACTGTACGAATATGCCCTCTTTTTTAGTATACATAGTGTATAAATGGATATATAGGCCTAAGTAGGTTTCCATTTAGTGTGACAACCTAACTGTACGAATATGCCCTCTTTTTTAGTATACATAGTGTATAAATGGATATATAAGTAGGTTTCCATTTAGTGTGACAACCTAACTATGAATATTCCCTCTTTTTTAGTATACATAGTGTATAAATGGATATATAGGCCTAAGTAGGTTTCCAATTAGTGTGACAACCTAACTATACGAATATACCCTCTTTTTTAGTATACATAGTGTATAAATGGATATATAAGTAGGTTTCCATTTAGTGTGACAACCTAACTATGAATATTCCCTCTTTTTTAGTATACATAGTGTATAAATGGATATATAGGCCTAAGTAGGTTTCCAATTAGTGTGACAACCTAACTGTACGAATATACCCTCTTTTTTAGTATACATAGTGTATAAATGGATATATAAGTAGGTTTCCATTTAGTGTGACAACCTAACTGTACGAATATACCCTCTTTTTTAGTATACATAGTGTATAAATGGATATATAAGTAGGTTTCCATTTAGTGTGACAACCTAACTATGAATATTCCCTCTTTTTTAGTATACATAGTGTATAAATGGATATATAGGCCTAAGTAGGTTTCCAATTAGTGTGACAACTTAACTGTACGAATATGCCCTCTTTTTTAGTATACATAGTGTATAAATGGATATATAAGTAGGTTTCCATTTAGTGTGACAACCTAACTGTACGAATATGCCCTCTTTCTTAGTATACATAGTGTATAAATGGATATATAAGTAGGTTTCCATTTAGTGTGACAACCTAACTATACGAATATGCCCTCTTTTTTAGTATACATAGTGTATAAATGGATATATAGGCCTAAGTAGGTTTCCATTTAGTGTGACAACCTAACTATACGAATATGCCCTCTTTTTTAGTATACATAGTGTATAAATGGATATATAGGCCTAAGTAGGTTTCCATTTAGTGTGACAACCTAACTGTACGAATATGCCCTCTTTTTCAGTATGCATAGGGTATAAATGGATATATAAGTAGGTTTCCAATTAGTGTGACAACCTAACTATACGAATATGCCCTCTTTTTTAGTATACATAGTGTATAAATGGATATATAGGCCTAAGTAGGTTTCCATTTAGTGTGACAACCTAACTGTACGAATATGCCCTCTTTTTCAGTATGCATAGGGTATAAATGGATATATAAGTAGGTTTCCATTTAGTGTGACAACCTAACTGTACGAATATACCCTCTTTTTCAGTATGCATAGGGTATAAATGGATATATAAGTAGGTTTCCAATTAGTGTGACAACCTAACTATACGAATATGCCCTCTTTTTTAGTATACATAGTGTATAAATGGATATATAGGCCTAAGTAGGTTTCCAATTAGTGTGACAACCTAACTGTACGAATATGCCCTCTTTTTTAGTATACATAGGGTATAAATGGATATATAGGCCTAAGTAGGTTTCCAATTAGTGTGACAACCTAACTGTACGAATATACCCTCTTTTTCAGTATACATAGGGTATAAATGGATATATAAGTAGGTTTCCATTTAGTGTGACAACCTAACTATACGAATATGCCCTCTTTTTTGGTATACATAGTGTATAAATGGATATATAAGTAGGTTTCCATTTAGTGTGACAACCTAACTATGAATATTCCCTCTTTTTTAGTATACATAGTGTATAAATGGATATATAAGTAGGTTTCCATTTAGTGTGACAACCTAACTATGAATATTCCCTCTTTTTTAGTATACATAGTGTATAAATTGATATATAAGTAGGTTTCCAATTAGTGTGACAACCTAACTATACGAATATGCCCTCTTTTTTGGTATACATAGTGTATAAATGGATATATAAGTAGGTTTCCATTTAGTGTGACAACCTAACTATACGAATATGCCCTCTTTTTTGGTATACATAGTGTATAAATGGATATATAAGTAGGTTTCCATTTAGTGTGACAACCTAACTATACGAATATGCCCTCTTTTTTGGTATACATAGTGTATAAATGGATATATAAGTAGGTTTCCATTTAGTGTGACAACCTAACTATACGAATATGCCCTCTTTTTTGGTATAGATAGTGTATAAATGGATATATAAGTAGGTTTCCATTTAGTGTGACAACCTAACTATACGAATATGCCCTCTTTTTTGGTATACATAGTGTATAAATGGATATATAAGTAGGTTTCCATTTAGTGTGACAACCTAACTATACGAATATGCCCTCTTTTTTGGTATACATAGTGTATAAATGGATATATAAGTAGGTTTCCATTTAGTGTGACAACCTAACTATACGAATATGCCCTCTTTTTTGGTATACATAGTGTATAAATGGATATATAAGTAGGTTTCCATTTAGTGTGACAACCTAACTATACGAATATGCCCTCTTTTTTGGTATACATAGTGTATAAATGGATATATAAGTAGGTTTCCATTTAGTGTGACAACCTAACTATACGAATATGCCCTCTTTTTTGGTATACATAGTGTATAAATGGATATATAAGTAGGTTTCCATTTAGTGTGACAACCTAACTATACGAATATGCCCTCTTTTTTGGTATACATAGTGTATAAATGGATATATAAGTAGGTTTCCATTTAGTGTGACAACCTAACTATACGAATATGCCCTCTTTTTTGGTATACATAGTGTATAAATGGATATATAAGTAGGTTTCCATTTAGTGTGACAACCTAACTATACGAATATGCCCTCTTTTTTGGTATACATAGTGTATAAATGGATATATAAGTAGGTTTCCATTCTTGTGACAACCTAACTATACGAATATGCCCTCTTTTTTGGTATACATAGTGTATAAATGGATATATAAGTAGGTTTCCATTTAGTGTGACAACCTAACTATACGAATATGCCCTCTTTTTTGGTATACATAGTGTATAAATGGATATATAAGTAGGTTTCCAATTAGTGTGACAACCTAACTATACGAATGTGCCCTCTTTTTTGGTATACATAGTGTATAAATGGATATATAAGTAGGTTTCCATTTAGTGTGACAACCTAACTATACGAATATGCCCTCTTTTTTGGTATACATAGTGTATAAATGGATATATAAGTAGGTTTCCATTTAGTGTGACAACCTAACTATGAATATTCCCTCTTTTTTAGTATACATAGTGTATAAATGGATATATAAGTAGGTTTCCAATTAGTGTGACAACCTAACTATACGAATATGCCCTCTTTTTTAGTATACATAGTGTATAAATGGATATATATATAAGTAAGTTTAAAATTAGCGTGACAACCTAACTATGAATATTCCCTTTTTTCTTAATATACGCAGCGTATAAATAAATATGTGAGTAGGTTTCCAATTAGCGTGACAACATATCTGTACGAATATTTCTTGTTTTCTAATATACACAGCGTATATATATATATAAATATATATATATATATACATATATATATATATATATATATATATATATATAACAACATAGGTTATTCAAATACAAGAATATTTATTAATTTATATTCAAAGCTTTTCGTTGGTAAACAGTACCAACATCATCAGGAATGAAAATTACAATAATGTAAGCTATAGGCCTAAAACATATGTTCATTATATCTTGTATTATTCATTCCTGATGATGTTGGTACTGTTTACCAACGAAAAGCTTTGAATATAAATTAATAAATCTTCTTGTATTTGAATAAACTATGTTGTTTTAGATTAATAAACAAGAAAACATATTATATTTATATAGGCATATATATATATATATATATATATATATATATATACACACCGCCTATAAACAGGTATATTACTAGGTTTCCAATTAGTGCCATAACCTGAACTATATGATTATCGATTCTATTCTAATACACGCCGCCTATATATATATATATATATATATATATATATATATATATATATATATATATATATATATATATATATATATATATATATACAATAAGTAGGTTTCCAATTAGTGTGGCAATCGGGACTGTACGCTTATTAATTTTCTTCTTTTCGTGTTTATTGTGTAACGTTGAAAAGGCAACTTTGGTCTGTGGTTGAAGAGTCAAAGTTAAATTGAAGAAAAAAGATTTTCTCGGAAAGTTGTGCCGGAGTTTGCAAGTTTCTCCTTCACATTAACCCCCCTGGGGACCCCTCGGCATTGACGAGGGTGTCTCCCTTCACTTAATGAACCTGTCATATTTTGTCAATATTCCAACAGGAAAGGGTCCACGTTGAGTCCTCTTATTTAAAGTAATTAAAGTGACTATTATAGTGGATGTAGATCATCTTTTGAATGGAAGTGCACGTTAGATACACACTCTGAATAATGTTCCGGTGCTGCTGATAGAATAATTCTTTACTCCTTCTGTCCAGCTTGTACGTGGGACAGTCGTCGATATAATGCTGTGATACTTTTTTCCGGCCTCCAGTTTTCAAGAGTCTTTGTGTGGATATTTTCAATAAACTTTATTTTAAAATCCAGCTACAAATTAAAAAGTAGGTTTAAAAAGAAAATATATAAACATAGTCTGGTATTTATACTTGAGGGAAAATTCCCAGAGAATATTGTCTGAAATACTCCCAAAATGCTTACATTCCCGGGAATTTATGGGAACATATGATTTTCTCTTAAATGTATAGATTTTTTTAATCCCTTAGAAATAATCTATTAACATGAAAATATGAATCAGTTTACATAGAGTTATATTAAAAAATAAAAATTATTTAAGTCCTTCACATAAATTTTAAAATTTTGATACTTGTTTATTTTAACAGTAAACTGACTGTGTTCGCCTTTAAATGTTATTAAATACCACAAGATTGCTTGGTGGATCACTATCATGTTTTCTAGTGTCAAAGAAAATTATCAAATTTTAAACCTATTACAAATTCTTGTATATTTGCTATAAAAAAGTGCAAAATACTTCCAAATTACTAATAGATCATTTTAACTTATTAAATTAAACCTTAAATCCAAAGTATTTACATTTTTAATAATTTAAATTAGGTTTGATATCTTCACTATTAGGAGAAATAGAAATAGTTTGAAACATTTCAATTCACAAATAAATAGAAAATAATTTTTATACTATTTTTGATGAATACATTACCTACTTATCTTGAGTATGCTTCAAAACTTATATCATCAGGGTTTTTGCGCTTATACTGAAATTGATTTTTGGTCTCAGTCTCATAATCAACCGAGTCCGCTCTCAAAATATTTATCACTGTTAAACAGTTTTTATGACGGTTTATCACAAGAGTTTTGATTATTTGGCTTTGTTACTGATGATTTAGAACCAATTAAGGTTCCAAAACAGTTTTAAGACAAAATAAACCCCCCATTTAAATGAGTTTATTCTATAAATTCCGTCGTTTTGGGAAGTTATAAAACATCCTGGAAGTTCACTCCAGAATATTCCCATTTATAAATTCCCTTCCCACTGGGAATATTCCCGGCTCACATCACTAGTTTTGCATATACTGTACTACATTTGGCCTACGTTGCGTAGCCTATTGTCGCTGCGCACTGCCTATTGACGTGACAATAGGCGTCAACTACACTACTTTATTTCAACATTATATGCGTACATTAGTAAATAGTTTGTGAGCCAAAATATTCCCAGTGGGAAGGGAATTTATAAATGGGAATATTCTGGAGAGAACTTCCCGGATGTTTTATAACTTCCCAAAACGAAGGAGTTTATGGAATAAACTCACTTAAACTGTGTTTATTTGTCTTAAAACTGTTTTGGAACCTTAGTTGGTTCTAAATGATCAATAACAAAGCCAAATAATCAAAAATTGTGTGATATACTGTGACAAAAACTTTTATTTTAACCGTGATAAAACTTTTGAGAGCGGACTCGGTTGATTATGAAATCGAGACAAAAATTCAATTTCGTTATAAGCTAAAAAAACCCGATGATATAGGTTTTGCAGAATACTCAAGATAAGTAGGTAATTTATTCTTCAAAAATATTATTATAATTATTTTCTTTCTATGGTTGAATTGAAATGTTCAAACCATTTCTGTTTTTGTTAAGAGCGAAGATATAAAACCTAATTTAAAATATTAAAAATGTAAATATTTTGGATTTAAGGTTTAATTTGTTAAAATGACCTATTAGTAATTTGGGAGTATTTTACACTATTTTATAACAAATATACAAGAATTTGTAATAGGTTTAAGAATTTGATCATTTTCTTTGACACTAGAAAACATGATAGTGATCCACCAAGTAATCATGTGGTATTCAATAACATTTAAATTCAACACAGCCAGTTTACTGTTAAAATAAACAAGTATCGACATTTTAAAATTTATGTGAAGGACTTAAGAATTAAATAATATCAATTTTTTAATTTATAAATTGACTTATATATTCATATTAATAGATTAGTTCTAAGGGATTAAACAAATCTATAGGTTTAAGAGAAAATCATAAGTTCCCATAAATTCTCGGGAATTTAAGAATTTGGGGAATATTTCAGGCAATCTTCCCTGGGAATGTTTCCCCAAGTATAAATTCCCGGGAATTTTACATCACTATTAATAAACTTAATTTTTTTGTTTTTCTTATAACTAAACCTAACGTATCCTGATACTTTGACATATCAGTGAAGCAATGTAGTATAATATAGTGTGGTAATTCCTAAAGAAATACATGATAAAGTGCAATTTAACAATAAGGTTATGTTTGCAAGTTTAATATTATTTACAATATACAGTAAATTTTAATAATATATGTAAAAAATAAAGAAAATCCAAAATAGTGGAGTAACAGTGAACTATTTTTTTTTTGTAATAACTTTATTTTTCTTGCTAAATATTTTTTTCTAAATATGATTATTGTGTAGCATACTAACACTAGTATACTAGGTCTGTCCTTGGCACACTGCCCATGCATCGATAGGTGGACTTTATGCACACAAAATTACATCTCCCCACTTTAATAGTTATAGTGTAACAATGCTATTCCCATCCAAATAAGCACATTCTACTTTCATTATTGCGACCTGCTAGTACATAAGGCCCTGCTGCTATTCATTTCCCAATCCCGGAAGTGACTTTATCAGCAAGGACTTTTTTTATGGGCATAAAATAGAAAACAATTTAACCACAATATTTAATATAAGATATGAATATATGATAACAAATGACGTGTTTGTGTGTTGGTTTGTTTCATGCAAAGCGCATTTCATATTTGCATTAAACAACAATTAAATAGCACAAGTGAATATTAAAGAGTTCCGTTTAAACCCAAGCAATCACACTCGATACTGTATGTCATTGTCTTGTATACTGTATACAATGGTGTGACGTCATGCGATACATTCCCTGGCTTTACGTGCGAACCATAGCAATCCCAACAGTAAATTAGATGGTATTATGTGGCCGACCTTGTGTTTGTCGAAGCGAATTAATCATAACGATTGGAAAGTACAAAGGACAGTGAGAATGGGGGAGGAGGGGGGCAAAGACAAAATTTCGTTATTGAATTCAGATAACGGCTTTTAGTAGTCTAAATGTAAGAACATAGATATTATTCGTGCATAGTTCTCCGTCAGAGAAACCTCCATCAGTCGGTGCGCTCCATTTTACAATTGTTAACCTTTATGACTCCTGTATTTTTTCTTCTTCCGCTTATTTAAAATTAATTTGCGCGTTTAGTTATCGAGGAAACAGCCTTCACCAGGTGGCAGCACTATATATTGACCCGCTACTTTTTTCAGGCCACTTAATTCGAGAGAGGTTTATTGAAAATATTTCAAAGAATTCTTAAAATTATCGAGACAGTAAACGATAGTACTTTATCTACCAGAATAACAATAAAAGGTTGCTTATAGATATCCTTAATTGGATCCAGATGCAACTTACTGTTGAGAACTCCTCATTAATCGTGTGGACGTCTTTAATGGTTTTCCCTAAACGTTATGGCATGCAAGAAACTCTGTGTAGTTTAACCTATAAAAAATTCCACTACAACATAATAAATTCTATTAAAGATTTTGATTTTTACAAACATTCTTCATTTTGGAATATTCTTCAGTATTAAATTTCAGAAACTTTTGCGTAAACCGAGCAATATATTCGTAGCTGAACTTTTGTTTATAATAATGTACCCTACTTTTGTGCTTTTGACATGACCTATGAGAGATAGAGTACAGTTGCCTTACACGGACCAAACTCTAATGGAGGGAAAGTAATACAGCCAGCACTACGCTTTGAAGCCCTAGTAATACCCTAGGTGCTCATTGTCACAATCCTAATTAAACTGGCACAATGTGGTTGTGCTTTGTGAAACGTTGAAGAAGTACAAAGAGGTCGAAACAGAAGAGCGTGGCAAAAGACCACCTAGTCTCTCAGTCCCCATCTCCTTTGCCAAAGAACACACTTTAGCCATAAAGTTTGGGAGATCTACAGTACAATTAATGATACCTCTGCCCCCTTCCCCCGAATCCAACCTCAAACTCGTTACACCCGTCCGGTTGACTAGCGTCAGACCCGAGGGGGGCTTGGTAAAACGACCCGTGATACCAGTATGTAAGTCATAGACCTTACTATTAGGTCTTGACTGATCATCGGCCCGCTACTGGGACGAGACGGACTCACCCAGTGACAGCTGCTCGGCCGCTCTTCCAGAACTACTCGGGACCAGTAGAAACTTTTAAGCGGCAAGGTTTCAGTACTTCAATGCCCCTTTTGATTAGTACGGTCCAGGTAGTGCAATCGGACCCCTCTTACCTAAGGGGCAGGACCCCCAGACTGGGGACTTGGTAATGGGGGGACATAAACTACCCCAATAGACCTAGGAAGCATTAAACTGGAATAAATAATGCTCCTATAAATTATTTGATGCTACGAGATTCGAATCCGGGATCATTATATCTGTACGCATGTGCTCTATCTTTCAGTCGCTAAATAATAGTAACGGTTTTTTGTACCATTGACATGATCTAAAAGAGACATAGTAGATATGCCTTATCTTGGGTTATATGGAATTTAAAAAAGGTAATGTAACCTGCAGCCCATTAATTTTAAAGTTTTGGCTATAGTTATTCATTTTCAGTCTGAATTAAATTGGGGGCTGTAAAAGTTTATTTCTTTGGCCCTATCGGGGCTCAAACCTGGGACCATTATATTAGTAGTCACGTGCTCGGCCTACTAGACCACTCAGTCGCCAAATAATATTAACTAAAGCTGCTTGTTGCAATCATCTTAAATTCAATTCAAAGCAATCGTTTTATTTACGAGCCTGACCCTCTACTCTACGAGTCAGCAAGTAATATCAAAAGTACTCAGTTAGTTACGCAATAATTACTTATAGTAATTATTCTAACTACATTTTTTAAACATGATTAATCTGATACAGTATAGAACTGCCTTATTTATATAATTTATTAACTACCTTATATTACCCACCTTAACGTGGCCAAAACTAAAATTCACTACTGCAATTTCATTTTTCGTACAACACTAGGAACACATTCACACCGGCTATGATGTCCTAGAGATTGAAAAAACACCTAAAAAATCTTAGGCGCTCCCAGGAGTCAAACCTGGGACCATTATGTTAGTAGTCAAGTGTTGTAACTACTAGAACGCTCAGCCGCCCTATATTATTAACTCTTTTGTATACCTCGTGGTATTAGATAGACATGTCAAATCTACTTTGACTTGTGCCAAATGATACTAAAGGAAGGTAACATGGCCATCATTACACCTCAAATGCCGAATTTTTCAATTGCTTTGACTTTAAGTACTCATTTTCACTGACGGACTTGACCTGTGGGGTGAAAAGACACACAGAAATTATATGGAAAACCGGGAAATTATTTATTTTTATTTACTATTATTCTTACTTAAAGTATATAGCTGTTATAAACTGTGAAAGACAGGTTTGTAATTTTTACAACTGATTGTCGATCAGAAAATTTCATTTGCTCGTAGACTTTAAAGCAGCTGCTTGTCAGCGAAACAAGTCAGTTTTATCAGCTGTCTAGTATAATCACTTAGTGAAGAAATAATTGTGAAACCGTCAAACTAGAAGGTCTGTCCTTGAGGATGGTGCAAAGGTGAACTTCCTACACGCTGCGGGACCGCTCGACGCTTGTTTCAGACTTGTTAGGACGTGTGCATTTCCATAATAATAGGAGATAATGCCAAGAGCGGGCGATGTATGCCAAGGGGTCGACGTGATTGAAAGCAGGCCTAGATTCAGAACGCTGAAACTAGGCCCGAGATTTTGTCATCTTCTAAGGTTATATTACTTGTAGACAGAGCAAGATAATAGAGGTGAAATACAGCTGTCAAGCGATGCGGTGAAACCTTCATTATGCTGGTGTTGGTGCCACGTAAAACCACTGACTCTTACAAACTATTTATTCGATTCCTTCTATTAGTTCACACATTCCTTACATATATCTTGTTCAAATTTTCAATCCTTAATACAATACTTTTTATTCATCCGCTTAAGTTCAAATATTTTTTTTTTTAACTTCTAGTGGATGTGCATACATTTTTTTCTAATACTATTTCAATAATTAAAATTAATGAATTAATTTTAGTTTTATATGTTAGAAAAACTTTTCCCAAAAGGGGGAAGATATGCAATATAGTTATTTCGTCCCATTTGGCTTAAAGTAAGTGATTAATTTATTATATAAAAAGGATGATTTTATTTCATAAGTTATGTGGTAGAACAGATGGTTTAAAGCATAGGTTATTTTACTTTATTTATATTAATTGTATTATTTAATAATAAGTAACTAAAATTATATTTTTACCCAAGTAAGAATTTATTTTAAAGGTTTTTCGTTTACATTACTTTAAGTAATGCAGTCCTCAGGCTTTTAAATTTATAAATAAATTTCTACTTTTTTTCAACTATGAATATACACCTAATCAACGTAATGATATTACATGTGTTTATATCACATGCACAAGAACTCCACTACCTCAAATCTGAAACAATTACTTGCCTTTACCATTTGGCAATATATTGTGATGAAGCTCAAGAATAAATGTTTTTAAATAAATAAGAGGCCTATAAATAAATTTATTGTACTCATTATATTCCTAGATATTCACATTAGATAGTACGATGATTATCCCCCCCCCTACTTAGGGTAGCAAAAGAATATGATATAGGTAGGGACAGTAAACCCTCATTGATGATGTTTCATCTCGTATCATCTCGTGTGCAGGGTCGTGTAGCAGAAGTAAACCTACTGCAAAATTTATCACTCTTCCACTTCAAAGCAAGTCCACGACCTTTCACGTCCTTCTATGCATTCGTAACTTACCAAGCAGTATTTATTATAAAAACACTTCTTAGCAATAGCAGACAGCATCTAAGACTTCTCTCGACCTGTTATCAAGTTCTTGAGTCCGCTGTACGTCCTGGGATTTAGCTACTGACTCTACCTTCTTCATTTTAGACGTTTCTTCCAGCTTTTCAAGCAGACAGCATCTACGACTTCACTCGACCTGTTATCAACTCCTTGAGTCCGCTGTACGTCCTGGGATTTAGATAATGTTCCAACTTCTTCATTTAAAACGTTTTATTTTAGACGAAGGATAGGAAATATAGGTATAAACATGATTAAGGTAGAGCCATAAAACCCCCTGGAAGAGGATTTAGGGAAGAGGATGGCATCACGAGTGCATGGTCGGAAACCTGAGTTATCCTACTCTCTCTGGAAATCATAAATATATGTCACCTCGCTCACACTCCCTTGTCAGAAAAAGGATAAAGAAAAGGTAGAAATAGAATTAGAAAGTACTGAGGAAAGGATTTAAATATCTCATGGGATGGGGGGATGGGGGAAACTTGCTATCGCGCTTACAGGGTCTACTTGGCGAGGTAGCTTACCTGAGGTAGACCTTGTCTCTATTTTGGGCATAAATAGCTTTCTACTCATTGCATTCCTTTGTAAGAAAACACAAAATAGGGAATATGAAATTACGCAGGACTAAGGATATTACACAATGACCCCTTGGTACTGGGTACATAGGGGGAAAATGACACCGAGGTGGGAGGGTCTCCCACCTAAAGTAGACCTTCTCTTTCTCGGTGCCATAAAAAGCTCTCTGCCCGTTGCTCTCCCTTGTAGAACATTTAAAGGAAATGTAGATGAAATTACGTAGGACTAAGGATATTACATAATGCTCCCTTGGTACTGGGTACTTAGGGGGAAAAATGGCATCGCGTTGGGAGGGTCTCCCACCTGAAGTAGACCTACTCTTTCTCGGTGCCATAAAGAGCTCTCTGTCCGTGCTCTCCCTTGTAGAACATTTAAAGGAAATGTAGATGAAATTACGTAGGACTAAGGATATTACATAATGCTCCCTTGGTACTGGGTACTTAGGGGGGAAAATGGCATCGCGTTGGGAGGGTCTCCCACCTGAAGTAGACCTACTCTTACTCGGTGACATAAAGCGCACTCTGTCCGTTGCTCTCCCTTGTAGAAGTCTTATAAGGAAGGGTAAAAGAAACTACATAAGAGTAAGGAAATGACATAATGATCCCCTGGTAATGGGAATTAGGGGAAATTACAGGTCACGGCCCATGGACCGACCATGGTCTTACCTAAGGTGGACCTACTCTCATCGGGGGTGAATACCGCGTCTATCTGCTTTCGGATATACATATTTTCAAAGAAATAAAATTTCAGTGAGCATCAAAAGAGCTCAGATTCAAAACAAAGAGGAATAGATGTGCCGACATTCAATGCATTGAAATTAACATGTATAACCATTGCAAAGGGGACCGTGACTCCCAGCTGGTGGTTTCACTTTGACTAGTTGATCCCAGTTCGGGAACTAGTTTTCCTAACTTCTGATGGAATAGTTCCCGAACCAATCCAACTACGTTTCGTTTCACATTCTCGTTGCATCCGGTATCAAAGGCTTTTCCCTGTACTTGTACAAAGTTACCTTTGCTTCGGGCCGTTAGAGTGTGAGGGAAAGCGTGATTATGGAGACAGTTTCAAAGAGTTAAAGTGATAACATTTGTTTATGTTTAATATCAATGCAACATCGTGAATCCCGCAATGCAATCGTTTATTGTCGTTACAGAATTTGGTTTCTATCTTTTCTCTTTGTATATTTTATTTTTATTGTACATCATGACGTGTTTTAAGTGTTTGAATAAGCACTTATTATTGCATTACTCGCATCATTGAACGATGGACTGACCACATTCGAAATGTGTCTGCAGAAAAATATCGGTAGTTAGGGGTTTTTGCCAAGTTAAATAATTTAACAATTACAGATAATTTTTACAATAATTTATCTATTAACGATAAATAAACACAAAACATTAACTGTTAATGGACGTTGCCAAAGTGTTTGCAGATTATATTTGAACTATATATTTTTCACTTTTTAAATAATTATAATTTTATTGTTTTTTTAAGAATTTGACCAAACATGAAATTCTACATTTAAGCTTTCATTAAGCTCTTCTTTTGAAACTTGAGCTTTCCTTAAGGAAAATTAGAGCAAAACTTAAAAAAATTAATATAGGATGGTTCCTAACGAATTGTGCGCGACCAAAAACTTTATAATCGTTTTATTCGCCGACTTTTAAAACATAATAAAGCAAAAAAACATTCTGATACTTTTCAAGGCGCTAAATACAAAATGTATAGTATAACACAATTTATAGCAATATGAACACTTAAAAATTACCTAAGAAATATTCACATTTTTATTAAATTGATTACCTTATTAATATATTAGGTAATTTTTGCCTAATACCTTTAGGTCTATTAGGTAAAATAAAACGTCTTCTATCTCACTAGCGATCTTCATCAGTGACTGAAAATATTACGAAACTATTAACTATTTATTACTATTTTTCATTAGTTTTTAGTAGGTTTTTTAAAATACAAATTTTTATGTAAAACACTTATTTTTACACAACGGTATGAAATAATTTATGTAATTCTTCAACTAAGTCTTAATATCATTGCTAACAATTTCATTTACTCACAAACGAAAGCAAACGGAAGCACAGTAACGTAATTACAATCAACAAACTCTCGCTACAAAACAGCTACACAATATTTCCGTATATTACGCTAATACGGTTATGTCTACGAAATGTATGGGGAGGTTGTTTACCTATTTTGTAGCAACAGTTTATTAATTACTTATTAAGTTTAATACTTTAAAAATTGTTGTTTAAAAAATTATATATATGTAGAAATGAAATATGTTTTCCTGTTAGAATTATTTTTAAGATTAAATAATATACACTAATTACAGGAATAATTTATTGAATAATACTTTCAAAGCTTTTCGTTGGTTGACATTACCAACATCCTCAGGAATTACAATCATTGTAATTCCTGAGGATGTTGGTAATGTCAACCAACGAAAAGCTTTGAAAGTATTATTCAATAAATTATTCCTGTAATTAGTATATATTATTTAATCTTAAATATATATATATATATATATATATATATATATATATATATATATATATATATATATTCAAGACTATATCTTTCAGATGAGCTTTAACCTCAGAATCGTTATAGGTAAATATTTGTTAGGTTATGTTTGCATAATATTTTGTTATAAACTATAAATTGTGATAGTTTTTACCATAAATATGACTTTAGAGCCTTGAAAAGGATTATTGTGTTATTTTAAATAAATACGATTGAAACGTCGAAGAACCCCGAAAAACATTATTGTGTTATTTTAGATAAATACGATTGAAACGTCGAAGAACCCCCAAAAGCATTATTGTGTTATTTTAGATAAATACGATTGAAACGTCGAAGAACCCCGAAAAAATATTATTGTGTTATTTTAGATAAATACGATTGAAACGTCGAAGAACCCCCAAAAGCATTATTGTGTTATTTTAGATAAATACGATTGAAACGTCGAAGAACCCCGAAAAAATATTATTGTGTTATTTTAGATAAATACGATTGAAACGTCGAAGAACCCCGAAAAAACATTATTGTGTTATTTTAAATAAATACGATTAAAACGTCGAAGAACCCCGAAAAACATTATTGTGTTATTTTAAATAAATACGATTGAAACGTCGAAGAACCCCGAAAACATTATTGTGTTATTTTAGATAAATACGATTGAAACGTCGAAGAACCCCGAAAACATTATTGTGTTATTTTAAATAAATACGATTGAAACGTCGAAGAACCCCGAAAACATTATTGTGTTATTTTAGATAAATACGATTGAAACGTCGAAAAACCCAGGAAAACATTATTGTGTTATTTTAGATAAATACGATTGAAACGTCGAAAACCCCCGAAAAACATTATTGTGTTATTTTAGATAAATAAGATTGAAATGTCGACGAATAAAATATTGTAGAGTAATCATGGTCGTGTGAAATTGGTTTGTGATCTTTCCATATTATTTCATACATTAAAAATGTCAATGTTATGCATTCATAATTATAAAGAAAGTCAACCAGTTAGGGCTGCACACACACATATGCTGGCTGTGTTTGTTACCGTCCTTACATTGCAGAGGAAGGAGAGCTGAGAATTCCGTTCTAACCCGTGCATTACGATTGTTACACTGCCGACGTGCTTTCCAAAGATTTCACACGAGGAAAACGTGTATAAAAGAGGAACGAAAGCACTTCTAAATGATTTACGTATTAGAATAAATTTGAAAGCAACAAAGGGCCAAGTGAAAAGAGAACGGGAGATGATTAAGTAAGAGAGATATTTCAAACAACGCACTTTGCTGTGTGTTTAGATGGAGAAGAATCCCAGACGGACGGGGCTGGTGATGTGGCAGCCATTGTCAAATTGAGCTAATCACAAAAACCCTTTCTCTCTTCAATAGATGATTTTTCAAAAGATGAAGTGCCTGGCCCCAGGCATAGCGACGAGGCACCATTAAACCCTATTGTAATGGGTTCATTATGCGTGGGTGCTCGGATGTGGTGGAGACAAGTTTTACTGTACGAGTGGGATCGTGATGGTATTTGTAGGGTGGCTAAACCGTTGGAGAATAATCAAACACAGAAACAATCTATTGCTTGCCCTGAGGTTTCTGTATTACTACCTTTCCTTAAAGACCTGTAGATAGTCAATGCGATTCTAAAATACCAAATAAGGCTACGTTCAAATAAAGTCCAAATAAATTCATCAACGTAAGCTGTAAAAGGCGTCATGTATGTGTGTGTCTGCGTGTTTTTTTTAAGTTTGTGCTTTCTAACTTGCTACAATGTTTATCTAATGTTATTTCTGCACCTTGCATCAAAGTTTATCTAAAGTTATATTTGTACATTGCAACAAGGACCATCTATTATATTTTCGTGCCTTACAAAGAAGCTTTATCTAATGTTAGTTTTGTATCTTTCAACTATGTCTATCTAATCTCATTTTCGTCCCCCATTACAATGCTTATCTAATGTTAGTTTTATACCTTGCAGCAATGTTTATCTAATGTCATTTTCGTCCCCCATTACAATGCTTATCTAATGTTAGTTTTATACCTTGCAGCAATGTTTATCTAATGTCATTTTCGTCCCCCATTACAATGCTTATCTAATGTTAGTTTTATACCTTGCAGCAATGTTTATCTAATGTCATTTTCGTCCCCCATTACAATGCTTATCTAATGTTAGTTTTATACCTTGCAGCAATGTTTATCTAATGTCATTTTCGTCCCCCATTACAATGCTTATCTAATGTTAGTTTTATACCTTGCAGCAATGTTTATCTAATGTCATTTTCGTCCCCCATTACAATGCTTATCTAATGTTAGTTTTATACCTTGCAGCAATGTTTATCTAATGTCATTTTCGTCCCCCATTACAATGCTTATCTAATGTTAGTTTTATACCTTGCAGCAATGTTTATCTAATGTCATTTTCGTCCCCCATTACAATGCTTATCTAATGTTAGTTTTATACCTTGCAGCAATGTTTATCTAATGTCATTTTCGTCCCCCATTACAATGCTTATCTAATGTTAGTTTTATACCTTGCAGCAATGTTTATCTAATGTCATTTCTCTAACTTGCTACAATGTTTATCTGTCATCTTTGTAACTTGCAACCTCATTTATCTAATGTCATTTTTCTAAATTGCAACGATATTTAACTAAAGTAATTTTTCTAACTTGCAACTACGTTTATCTAATGTCATTTTTGTACCCTACTACAATGTTTATCTGATGTCATTTTTCTAACTTCAACAATGTTTATCTAATGTCATTTTCGTACCCTACTACAATGTTTATCTGATGTCATTTTTCTAACTTCAACAATGTTTATCTAATGTCATTTTCGTACCCTACTACAATGATTATCTAATGTTATTTTTGTACCCTACTACAATGTTTATCTGATGTCATTTTTCTAACTTCAACAATGTTTATCTAATGTCATTTTCATACCCTACTACAATGTTTATCTGATGTCATTTTTCTAACTTCAACAATGTTTATCTAATGTCATTTTCGTACCCTACTACAATGCTTATCTAATGTCATTTTTCTAACTTCAACAATGTTTATCTAATGTCATTTTCGTACCCTACTACAATGTTTATCTGATGTCATTTTTCTAACTTCAACAATATTTATCTAATGTCATTTTCGTACCCTACTACAATGTTTATCTGATGTCATTTTTCTAACTTCAACAATGTTTATCTAATGTCATTTTCGTACCCTACTACAATGTTTATCTGATGTCATTTTTCTAACTTCAACAATGTTTATCTAATGTCATTTTCGTACCCTACTACAATGTTTATCTGATGTCATTTTTCTAACTTCAACAATGTTTATCTAATGTCATTTTCGTCCCCCATTACAATGCTTATCTAATGTTAGTTTTATACCTTGCAGCAATGTTTATCTAATGTCATTCCTCAAACTTGCTACAATGTTTATCTGTCATCTTTGTAACTTGCAACCTCGTTTATCTAATGTCATTTTTCTAACTTGCAACGATATTTATCTAAAGTAATTTTTCTAACTTGCAACTACGTTTATCTAATGTCATTTTTGTACCCTACTACAATGTTTATCTGATGTCATTTTTCTAACTTCAACAATGTTTATCTAATGTCATTTTCGTACCCTACTACATTGCTTATCTAATGTTATTTTTGTACCCTACTACAATGTTTATCTGATGTCATTTTTCTAACTTCAACAATGTTTATCTAATGTCATTCTCGTACCCTACTACAATGCTTATCTAATGTTATTTTTGTACCCTACTACAATGTTTATCTGATGTCATTTTTCTAACTTCAACAATGTTTATCTAATGTCATTTTCATACCCTACTACAATGTTTATCTGATGTCATTTTTCTAACTTCAACAATGTTTATCTAATGTCATTTTCATACCCTACTACAATGTTTATCTGATGTCATTTTTCTAACTTCAACAATGTTTATCTAATGTCATTTTCATACCCTACTACAATGTTTATCTGATGTCATTTTTCTAACTTCGACAATGTTTATCTAATCTCATTTTCGTACCCTACTACAATGCTTATCTAATGTTATTCTTGTACCTTGTAACAATATTTATCTAATGTCATTTTTCTAACTTCAACAATGTTTATCTAATGTCATTTTCGTACCCTACTACAATGCTTATCTAATGTTATTCTTGTACCTTGTAACAATATTTATCTAATGTCATTTTTCTAACTTCAACAATGTTTATCTAATGTCATTTTCGTACCCTACTACAATGCTTATCTAATGTTATTCTTGTACCTTGTAACAATATTTATCTAATGTCATTTTTCTAACTTCAACAATGTTTATCTAATGTCATTTTCGTCCCCCATTACAATGCTTATCTAATGTTAGTTTTATACCTTGCAGCAATGTTTATCTAATGTCATTTCTCTAACTTGCTACAATGTTTATCTGTCATCTTTGTAACTTGCAACCTCGTTTATCTAATGTCATTTTTCTAACTTGCAACGATATTTATCTAAAGTAATTTTTCTAACTTGCAACTACGTTTATCTAATGTCATTTTTGTACCCTACTACAATGTTTATCTGATGTCATTTTTCTAACTTCAACAATGTTTATCTAATGTCATTTTCGTACCCTACTACATTGCTTATCTAATGTTATTTTTGTACCCTACTACAATGTTTATCTGATGTCATTTTTCTAACTTCAACAATGTTTATCTAATGTCATTCTCGTACCCTACTACAATGCTTATCTAATGTTATTTTTGTACCCTACTACAATGTTTATCTGATGTCATTTTTCTAACTTCAACAATGTTTATCTAATGTCATTTTCATACCCTACTACAATGTTTATCTGATGTCATTTTTCTAACTTCAACAATGTTTATCTAATGTCATTTTCATACCCTACTACAATGTTTATCTGATGTCATTTTTCTAACTTCAACAATGTTTATCTAATGTCATTTTCATACCCTACTACAATGTTTATCTGATGTCATTTTTCTAACTTCGACAATGTTTATCTAATCTCATTTTCGTACCCTACTACAATGCTTATCTAATATTATTCTTGTACCTTGTAACAATATTTATCTAATGTCATTTTTCTAACTTCAACAATGTTTATCTAATGTCATTTTCGTACCCTACTACAATGCTTATCTAATGTTATTCTTGTACCTTGTAACAATATTTATCTAATGTCATTTTTCTAACTTCAACAATGTTTATCTAATGTCATTTTCGTACCCTACTACAATGCTTATCTAATGTTATTCTTGTACCTTGTAACAATATTTATCTAATGTCATTTTTCTAACTTCAACAATGTTTATCTAATGTCATTTTCGTCCCCCATTACAATGCTTATCTAATGTTAGTTTTATACCTTGCAGCAATGTTTATCTAATGTCATTTCTCTAACTTGCTACAATGTTTATCTGTCATCTTTGTAACTTGCAACCTCGTTTATCTAATGTCATTTTTCTAACTTGCAACGATATTTATCTAAAGTAATTTTTCTAACTTGCAACTACGTTTATCTAATGTCATTTTTGTACCCTACTACAATGTTTATCTGATGTCATTTTTCTAACTTCAACAATGTTTATCTAATGTCATTTTCGTACCCTACTACAATGTTTATCTGATGTCATTTTTCTAACTTCAACAATGTTTATCTAATGTCATTTTCGTACCCTACTACAATGCTTATCTAATGTTATTTTTGTACCCTACTACAATGTTTATCTGATGTCATTTTTCTAACTTCAACAATGTTTATCTAATGTCATTTTCATACCCTACTACAATGTTTATCTGATGTCATTTTTCTAACTTCAACAATGTTTATCTAATGTCATTTTCGTACCCTACTACAATGCTTATCTAATGTTATTTTTGTACCCTACTACAATGTTTATCTGATGTCATTTTTCTAACTTCAACAATGTTTATCTAATGTCATTTTCGTACCCTACTACAATGCTTATCTAATGTTATTTTTGTACCCTACTACAATGTTTATCTGATGTCATTTTTCTAACTTCAACAATGTTTATCTAATGTCATTTTCATACCCTACTACAATGTTTATCTGATGTCATTTTTCTAACTTCAACAATGTTTATCTAATGTCATTTTCATACCCTACTACAATGTTTATCTGATGTCATTTTTCTAACTTCGACAATGTTTATCTAATCTCATTTTCGTACCCTACTACAATGCTTATCTAATGTTATTCTTGTACCTTGTAACAATATTTATCTAATATCATTTTTCTAACTTCAACAATGTTTATCTAATGTCATTTTCGTACCCTACTACAATGCTTATCTAATGTTATTCTTGTACCTTGTAACAATATTTATCTAATGTCATTTTTCTAACTTCAACAATGTTTATCTAATGTCATTTTCGTACCCTACTACAATGCTTATCTAATGTTATTTTTGTACCTTGTAACAATGTTTATCTAATGTCATTTTTCTAACTTCAACAATGTTTATCTAATGTCATTTTCATACCCTACTACAATGTTTATCTGATGTCATTTTTCTAACTTCGACAATGTTTATCTAATGTCCTTTTCGTACCCTACTACAATGCTTATCTAATGTTATTCTTGTACCTTGTAACAATATTTATCTAATGTCATTTTTCTAACTTCAACAATGTTTATCTAATGTCATTTTCGTACCCTACTACAATGCTTATCTAATGTTATTTTTGTACCTTGTAACAATGTTTATCTAATGTCATTTTTCTAACTTCAACAATGTTTATCTAATGTCATTTTCATACCCTACTACAATGTTTATCTGATGTCATTTTTCTAACTTCGACAATGTTTATCTAATCTCATTTTCGTACCCTACTACAATGCTTATCTAATGTTATTCTTGTACCTTGTAACAATATTTATCTAATGTCATTTTTCTAACTTCAACAATGTTTATCTAATGTCATTTTCGTACCCTACTACAATGCTTATCTAATGTTATTTTTGTACCTTGTAACAATGTTTATCTAATGTCATTTTCGTACCCTACTACAATGCTTATCTAATGTTATTTTTGTACCTTGTAACAATGTTTATCTAATGTCATTTTCGTACCCTACTACAATGCTTATCTAATGTTATTTTTGTACCTTGTAACAATGTTTATCTAATGTCATTTTTCTAACTTCAACAATGTTTATCTAATGTCATTTTCGTACCCTACTACAATGCTTATCTAATGTTATTCTTGTACCTTGTAACAATATTTATCTAATGTCATTTTTCTAACTTCAACAATGTTTATCTAATGTCATTTTCGTACCCTTCTACAATGCTTATCTAATGTTATTTTTGTACCTTGTAACAATGTTTATCTAATGTCATTTTTCTAACTTCAACAATGTTTATCTAATGTCATTTTCGTACCCTACTACAATGCTTATCTAATGTTATTCTTGTACCTTGTAACAATATTTATCTAATGTCATTTTTCTAACTTCAACAATGTTTATCTAATGTCATTTTCGTACCCTACTACAATGTTTATCTAATGTCATTTTTCTAACTTCAACAATGTTTATCTAATGTCATTTTCGTACCCTACTACAATGCTTATCTAATGTTATTCTTGTACCTTGTAACAATGTTTATCTAATGTCATTTTTCTAACTTCAACAATGTTTATCTAATGTCATTTTCGTACCCTACTACAATGCTTATCTAATGTTATTCTTGTACCTTGTAACAATGTTTATCTAATGTCATTTTTCTAACTTCAACAATGTTTATCTAATGTCATTTTCGTACCCTACTACAATGCTTATCTAATGTTATTTTTGTACCTTGTAACAATGTTTATCTAATGTCATTTTTCTAACTTCAACAATGTTTATCTAATGTCATTTTCGTACCCTACTACAATGTTTATCTAATGTCATTTTTCTAACTTCAACAATGTTTATCTAATGTCATTTTCGTACCCTACTACAATGCTTATCTAATGTTATTCTTGTACCTTGTAACAATGTTAATCTAATGTCATTTTTCTAACTTCAACAATGTTTATCTAATGTCATTTTCGTACCCTACTACAATGCTTATCTAATGTTATTCTTGTACTTTGTAACAATATTTATCTAATGTCATTTTTCTAACTTCAACAATGTTTATCTAATGTCATTTTCGTACCCTACTACAATGCTTATCTAATGTTATTCTTGTACCTTGTAACAATGTTTATCTAATGTCATTTTTCTAACTTCAACAATGTTTATCTAATGTCATTTTCGTACCCTACTACAATGCTTATCTAATGTTATTTTTGTACCTTGTAACAATGTTTATCTAATGTAATTATTCTACCTTTGAACAATGTTTAATGTTTATTTTATAGTTTTTAACTTAGTTTACAATGTATTTTAAAACATAAACGTTGTATACGCGGGCGCTGTTAGAACCATGTTAATGTTGTTAGAACTACAAGTCCAAGCTTGTGGGTCATTATCCGAAAGCGAATACATTAACAGCCAATGGTATCACGTAAAAATGGAGGCATATGAGTTGATGGAGAGAAACAGTTTGATTTAGACACAAACAAGCGGAACTGGTATTTTCTATAAAAGAAACTAATATGAGTACTTAGGGCACGAAATGAGAGATGAGAAATATAGAACTGTATAAAGTATTGCGTAAGGGCAAGTGATGATGAAGGGTGAAAAATCAAGATGGAGTCGGGTAAAGGGTTGTCGACGCGACCTTGTTTTGAGAACAGTCGCCATTCTTAATGATTGTACGTTCTTATATCACGTAGGGGAAGTATTGGTTTGGTCGACTCTCTCTGAATATGAAATAGAGGGAATAAAATTCAAGTCTCCATAAAACCCCGATTATCCGATGCCGGATGATCAGAATTAGCCGTGGCTTTGTCAAATGAAGAAAATCAACAATGTTGTTACATCTTCGATATTATAAAATGGATTAATATTCCTGCTATAAGACTATGTTCCTTTGATGATTCTGCTTTGAAGTGGATAATGATGATGACATTAGGTTACGAATTGTATACAAGCATATTTTCTGAAATCGAATACATTAATTTAGGTATTGATAAATTTCCCTAAACAGTATCTTAGTTAGAAATTTCACAAGAATTTAATACCCAAGCCCTTCGCCCCTGCATCATCGAGGATAGATTACTGGCAATAAAGTTTAGTTGGGTCAACATCTGATGTTATTTCGAGATCAAAGTTCACCCCTTCCACTCCCAACCCCCCGGTAATTAACAACTTGGGGTCAGATTAAACTTGCCAACTTAGAGCCTCGATACTTGACTCGCCAAGGGAAGCGTGACGTTACATAAACGGGTTTAAAGAAACATACATTATTTTCAAAAACTCTGAAAAACATCAAAGAAAGTTTATTTATATTAAGTCGATCTAGATATTTAATTTGTAGCAGAAATATTTTGCACTAAATTAATATTGACATTTTCAGATGAATAAAGTTCAAACAGAAAATTTTGGAGTGGTTTAAATAACTATTTCCTGTTTTTAAGTCTGTAAAGAAACATTGGTTTTACGTTGGCCTTTTTAAATCACAGACAGGAAGCCTACTGGGCAGGGAGGCGGCAAATACCACTAACAAATTAGTAGCCAATGTTTAAAGGAGAAATAATGATTTTAGTTTGCCCTTCGTGCTCACTCTCCTTTTTTCAGCATCTTTATTTCTTTACAATATTTTCACACACTCAGGCAAACATTCTGAGTTCATTTTTAGCAAATGAACTAGGACCTATATTATTTTGAATAAAAGTATGTTTTATAAATGAGTGGCGTATACAAAATTTTATTTCGGAGGTGTCATTAGAATATTGTGCTGTGTTGGGTTATAATATTTGGTCACAATGTGGTCAGGTCAGGTTTGGTTAGAAAAAACGTTTCCAAAAGTAATTTACCCGATTGATATTTTAAGTATCTCCGTCTTGTGCCAGCAATGCATCGACATCTAGTACAATACGTGGCGTTCAGTTCAGACCTTACAAGATGGAGGCCACATCACACGTCAATCGGTTAGCTTACGTTAAAGGATTTTATTTTTGTTTGTAATATAACTTACCACTAATCCTTAGCATATACTTTGCTGCTATATTGCAATGTAGTAGGCCTATATATAATATACCTATGGTATAACAAATTGTTCTCTTTTATAAAGAAACTTTGTGTATACAATTACTTAAGTAAGTAATTATATATGTTACTTATGTCAGAAGTTTCTTTAGTGGCAATATTTTTGTATTTGTTTGAAATTTTTTATTTTGGAAGTATTAGCACTAAATATATTAATATTTTTCCTTTGATCCTGAGGACTTTCTCCAGGTGCAATGTTCATTGCAATATCGTTTACATGGGGATAATGTTCCGCAAGTTGCCTTCACTTTTTGTCTTTCCTCTTACTGAAGCAGCTAAAAAGGAGACCTCTATTACACTTCCCTAACAAGAGATACCAGGTCACCAAAGCCCATCTATTACACTTGTGTAGGCGGTGCCGGCAACAGATTTCGGCCCAATTTGAATCGTTACAAACGGCCGGATAATCTTCAAACAAGTTCAGAGGTAGTAAATCTACTTAGGGTTAGTTATAAGAAGCTTTGGTATACAAAATGTCGGCTAACTCACATGGACCTGGTCTTAGTGATTTGATATTCGGTTTTTGTTCTGATAAATTATTTAACCTGAACTTCCGGAGTTAATTATTTCTTAGTTGTAAATATTTCGTATTTTTTTACTATCGTGTTTTTTGTTCAATTCCGAAAATTTGGTTACTTTATTTCGTTACATTTGTAATTGTTTTTGAAATCAGAACAGAACAATTACGGACAAAAATACATACAAATTTCAAGTGTTTTGAGAGGTTTTGATTTTACAATAAGGTTTCATTCATTTTCAATGGTTTTTTAGATCTCACTTTTATTAGGCTACACGTTTCCCTATTTAATAATTATTGGGGCTTGTTCTAAATATTTTTCTGAAATTTCCACACTCCAGAACTAGAGGCCGTGTAGGCTAAATAAGATTCCCTTCCATTTTGTATTTACTACATATTTAGAAGGCTTCGGTTAGCTAAGAATAATTTTACTGTCCGCGATTGGTGGCATGAATGGGAACCCCCCCCCTCGTTTCGATAGCTCATGCTTATTGCGTCTTCTAATTCTTTTACAGAATCCTCAGTCAGGATTTTAGACCAATAATTAATCAAGCTTTTGACCTGTTTTCTGAATGTTTTTTTTTACTTTTATGCATAGGAAAGTCGACGGTCCCTTAATTTTATGACAGGCTTTTCAATTAAAACAGTGGTGACTTGTCTAGGAGAAATGCGAAAGCATAGGCGAGTGGACATACAGATAGTTATTAATGTAAACACAAATGACACATACTAGATAGAAAAATAAAAAAGGCCGAAATAATAACGCTCTCCGAGATAGGCCAATAAACTTTCACCAATAGGCTAACGGCGCAATGAAGAATGGCCATGAAGAAGGTTGAATCTTAAGAGTTGACCAAATTGCTGTCAAGGCAAAGATCACAACAATAAAAGGATTGCTCAAGGCAAAGGTAACAATAATGAAAGGATTGCTCAAGGCAAAGGTAACAATAATGAAAGGATTGCTCAAGGCAAAGATAACAATAATGAAAGGATTGCTCAAGGCAAAGGTAACAATAATGAAAGGATTGCTCAAGGCAAAGGTAACAATAATGAAAGGATTGCTCAAGGCAAAGGTAACAATAATGACAGGATTGCTCAAGGCAAAGGTAACAATAATGAAAGGATTGCTCAAGGCAAAGGTAACAATAATGAAAGGATTGCTCAAGGCAAAGGTAACAATAATGAAAGGATTGCTCAAGGCAAAGGTAACAATAATGAAAGGATTGCTCAAGGCAAAGGTAACAATAATGAAAGGATTGCTCAAGGCAAAGGTAACAATAATGAAAGGATTGCTCAAGGCAAAGGTAACAATAATGAAAGGATTGCTCAAGGCAAAGGTAACAATAATGAAAGGATTGCTCAAGGCAAAGGTAACAATAATGAAAGGATTGCTCAAGGCAAAGGTAACAATAATGAAAGGATTGCTCAAGGCAAAGGTAACAATAATGAAAGGATTGCTCAAGGCAAAGGTAACAATAATGAAAGGATTGCTCAAGGCAAAGGTAACAATAATGAAAGGATTGCTCAAGGCAAAGGTAACAATAATGAAAGGATTGCTCAAGGCAAAGGTAACAATAATGAAAGGATTGCTCAAGGCAAAGGTAACAATAATGAAAGGATTGCTCAAGGCAATGTGTGTGTGTGTGTGTGTGTGTGTGTGTGTGTGTGTGTGTGTGTGTGTGTGTGTGTGTGTGTGTGTGTGTGTGTGTGTGTGTGAGCTCGCCAATCAGAGTTTGTAATTCTTAAATTAGGAATTTAATAGCTGTCTAACGAAGCATTTCATCTGGCGGTCATCAACAAACTCAAGTGTGACAACAGCTTAACAGCCAATAATTTTGTTTTTATCTTCACAGCCGGAATGGGAAATGAATACTCTTAACAGTTTAGACCGGAAGTGCAGCCACCTGCTGTTTGTGGAGCTACTCATTATCATACGATTTGCGTGCGACGGTCTAGAGTTCGTTCAAGGTCGTTTTACGTTGTTTTTTTACTCGTTAATCAAATGGTTCAATACTGAAAATCAAACTTTTTGTGTGAAAATTTTTCTATCTAGTATGTTTTAATTAGTAAGTTGAAAGTTTCACACATTTTCCCAGACATGTGATTAAAGTAACATTGCAAAAGTAATTTTATAATATACAATGTTTCAAAAAAGTTGTCTTTATAATTTACTACACAGGATTAACCAGTACTGCATGTCAATTATTGTCTAGGAAGGATAGGTACGAATTGTAAATATAAGTAGGGTTATGTAGGGACAAGATACAAAATGATATAAGGAATAGGAGTGACATGCCATCGCGTGTAGATGTATGTTATCTCAAGTAACTCTCCTACCTATCGGGCTCACAAAGAAGTTGTCTATTTAATACAAGCCCTTGAAAAAAATATGAAATTAGGTAGGATTAAGGAAAATAAATTAATGTCAAAGCTATGAACATGATAGGATGATCTAGCGATAATGCTAAAGGGGGGGGGCAAATATAGTATTGTACTGGGAGGGTCGCCTACCTGAAGTAGATCTAATCTCTACTGGGGGGATATTAAATGCACTCCGTTGTAAAATCGTAGGTCAATTCAGGCAAAACTATGGACATGATATCATGATCTCCTGGGAATGCTAAAGGTGGGGGGGGCCAATATGGCATTGGGAGGGTCGCTTCCCTGAAGTAGATCTAATCTCTACTGGGGGGATACTAAATGCACTCCGTTGTAAAATAGTAGGTCAATTCAGGAAAAACTATGGACATGATATCATGATCTCCTGGGAATGCTAAAGGGGGGGGCAAATATAGTATTGTACTGGGAGGGTCGCCTACCTGAAGTAGATCTAATCTCTACTGGGGGGATACTAAATGCACTCCGTTGTAAAATAGTAGGTCAATTCAGGAAAAACTATGGACATGATATCATGATCTCCTGGGAATGCTAAAGGGGGGGGGGGCAATATGGCATTGGGAGGGTCGCTTCCCTGAAGTAGACCTAATTTTTTACCGGGATTATATAGAGGTGTCTACTAAATGCACTCCATTGTAAAAGCGTAGGTCAATTCAGGCAAAACTATTGACATGATATAGTGATCTTCTGGTAATGGTTATGGGGGAGGGGTGCAAATATAGTATTGTATTGGGAGGGTTTAATACTTGAAGTAGACCTAATCTCCACCGGGGTCAAATAGAGGTGTCTACTAAATTCACTCTGTTGTAAAAACTAGGTCAATTCAGGCAAAACTATTGACATGTTATGATGATCTCCTGGTACTAGTAAAGATGGGGGGCAAATTAGGCATTGGGAGGGTCGCCTATTTGAAGTAGACCTAATCTCCACCGGGGTCAAATAGAGGTGTCTACTAAATTCACTCTGTTGTAAAAACTAAGTCAATTCAGGCAAAACTATGGACATGTTATGATGATCTCCTGGTATTAGTAAAGATGGGGGGCAAATTAGGCATTGGGAGGGTCGCCTATTTGAAGTAGACCTAATCTCCACCGGGGTCAAATAGAGGTGTCTACTAAATTCACTCTGTTGTAAAAACTAAGTCAATTCAGGCAAAACTATGGACATGTTATGATGACCTCCTGGTACTAGTAAAGATGGGGGGCAAATTAGGCATTGGGAGGGTCGCCTATTTGAAGTAGACCTAATCTCCACCGGGGTCAAATAGAGGTGTCTACTAAATTCACTCTGTTGTAAAAACTAAGTCAATTCAGGCAAAACTATGGACATGTTATGATGGTCTCCTGGTACTGGTAATGAGAGAGGGACAAATATGGCATTGGGAGGGTCGCTTCCCTGAAGTAGACCTAATTTTTTACCGGGATTATATAGAGGTGTCTACTAAATGCACTACATTGTAAAAGCGTAGGTCAATTCAGGCTAAACTATGGACATGTTATGATGATCTCCTGGTACTAGTAAAGATGGGGGGCAAATTAGGCATTGGGAGGGTCGCCTATTTGAAGTAGACCTAATCTCCACCGGGGTCAAATAGAGGTGTCTACTAAATTCACTCTGTTGTAAAAACTAAGTCAATTCAGGCAAAACTATGGACATGTTATGATGGTCTCCTGGTACTGGTAATGAGAGAGGGACAAATATGGCATTGGGAGGGTCGCTTCCCTGAAGTAGACCTAATTTTTTACCGGGATTATATAGAGGTGTCTACTAAATGCACTACATTGTAAAAGCGTAGGTCAATTCAGGCAAAACTATGGACATGTTATGATGATCTCCTGGTACTAGTAAAGATGGGGGGCAAATTAGGCATTGGGAGGGTCGCCTATTTGAAGTAGACCTAATCTCCACCGGGGTCAAATAGAGGTGTCTACTAAATTCACTCTGTTGTAAAAACTAAGTCAATTCAGGCAAAACTATGGGCATGTTATGATGATCTCCTGGTACTGGTAATGAGAGAGGGACAAATATGGCATTGGGAGGGTCGAATACATGAAGTAAACTTATTCCATCGAAGGTATCTACTCAATACACTTTCTTGTACAAGTGTGTATCGTAGAAGATGATCAAAGAAATAGCTTATATAAATAAAGATGTCTCTTAACCACGAATGGGTTTACAATAGGTGATTACAATTTAACTTATATGTTGTAATGCTTATAATCTCAACCAATTTGGCAAGCCGTTTCGGTCTTGCCTCGATAAAGGCAGATGTATTGTTCAACGGTTTACCACTTTTACTCGTTTTGTCATGCATATCTGTTCAATATAGCCACGTAATATTTTGGCCGTGCGGACAGGTAAGTATGTGGATGACAAAAAAAAGCGCCAGCCGCGAAAATATCGGTTTGAATTTATTTAACCTGACTGTACAAGCACTCGCGGATTAGCGCAATGTAAAGTTTTGGAATTTAATTAACCCGTTGGATTCGGTTGCGTGTTCCGCAACGCGTCCAACACAAATTCAAACGCCCTTTGTTCCCACGCTTTTAGTACAAAGTTTTTTTTTTTTTATGGTGCCTGTGTGTTTTGCCAAATTATGCGCGATTTTATTGCTTCAACTTGCATTGTTAATCTCATTTGCAGTTGCTCGCGTGATGGCTTTGGGAGGTTTTTTGCTGACGTTTAGGTCTTCAATTAAAAATTTGTTTTTCCACGTTCCTCGTGTAAAATTAGTATTTAAAAGCATTGCCCTTTTTAGACCGTGTTGTCCATAGAATCATCTGCGCTGCTTTGAGCGCATGTTTCATACAATTACGGAGTATTTATTTTACGTAGGTAGTTGGGCTAAACATTTACTCCAGCTTGCTTACGTTATAATATTTCTTGTTAATATTTTCTTTTAATTTGTCAATATTATTGCGTAATTTATAGATTTGAATGCAAATTCTGTAGCATTGTCAAAATAAAGAATTACTATATTATCATAACTATTATTTTATTTAAGGACGTGTAAAGGCAATAATTTGGTTTGCAAATACTCCAAGGTTCCTCCAGATCATCCACTCGATCGGACATGATACGATAGAGAATCAGCTTCATCTGTGGCTAAGAGGAATGATCGTTATGAATAGGAACAGTTCTACGGTAAGTGAAGAAAATAGTTATCTATTGTTTCTTTTCTTAAATATTGTAACATAAGACAAACCAAATACAATTAGAGCGGTTCGAGAATTATTTTAAGGAAAACAAATATTATACTCCTTTCGGCGAGAGTTCAGAGCGTAGCCCCGCCTTTAGCTGCTGTGACGTAATGCCAGGCAGGTTCACAGGTGTACTTTATACTGCACGTTGAAAGTGACTGACTGGTCTCTCCTTTCTATGAATCTGCCGGGACTGCGCACTCATGTGAATAGACCTCTTCCTTATTGGTAACTGTCCCTGAACCGACTAACGCGAAGGATGGGATAAACTGAGATCCCTCATCAAATAGAGGAAGAGATGTTACAACAAGATGCAACGTGGATCTAGTGGACACACGACAATTATGGATAGAGTAAGTTTTGATGTTACGATGGTGACTTAAGTGACTTAAGGATAGTTTACTCCCCTTATTTGGTTGATGTTTGTGGTAATGCATTTATATACTGTGCATAATAATGTTTTGGAATTTTAATATATATATATATATATATATATATATATATATATATATATATATATACATATATATATATATATAGCCTATATATATAAATTCGTAGTATGTTTTCTTGTGTATTAATAAAGAACAAAAGTCTAAATACAAATACAAGAATTATAATTGAATTTACAATTCAAAGCTTTTCGTTGGCTAACAGTACCAACATCATCAGGAATATTAAACAAT
>JBAIZL010000005.1:223483601-223551101 GCA_036971475.1 Prosapia bicincta
TATAAAACAAATTATTTAACACCGTCATTTGTTGGGGGGCCATAACGTCCCGCCTTCTTGATAATCTAAACCGCATTTTTATGAAAATGTGGAAGAGTATTTGTACTAAAAAAGGATATTTATTTATTGTAGACCTAGCAGTGATTGAGAGTTATTATAAACTAACTTACAGCATAGGCGGGATTTTGTACTTAGTGGGTGGCAATGTGTATGACTTGAGCATTTTATAATACTGCATGGTATTTTTAATTGAATAAGTTTAAAAGAATGCAAAATAGATTTGGATTAATATGCAAAAGCAAATGCAAGACGATATTATTTTCATGGCTAAATAATCCAAGGTAGTTTTTCGGACGTTAAGCCTATTTTCTATAAATGTCTTTGGATTTTGTCTACTTGCTTCTTGTGATCTTGTATTAACACTGTGTGGCCTAGATATAGTTTCATAAACACCGGTTACTTGATGTTAAGAACAATTCAGTGTTAAATTTTAGTACACTTTGTTCTGATATTAATAACTGTCTTTAAAACTAAATCTGAAAATTTTGTAAAAGCACGTCACCATACGTAGGGTGAGAAATTAAGCCTTTGTAGTAAGAAAACGGATGTAAACAGAAATATAGTCAGCGGAAGTATCCTGATGTAACCATAGTCGCCGATCGTAAAAGCGGATTTGATGATAATTTAGCTTTATATTATAATTATACTCCCGGTAGTGTGGATGTAGTTCTGTAACAATGCACCAGCATTTAATTTTATTATTGAAAGTTAGTATTAATTAGACCTCATACATTTACACTATTTCTTCATACCGAGTGAAAATGGGAATTGCAAATTATTATTTATTGAGCCTCTTAATTTTACTTAATAAAGCCATTTTTACTTAGTAAACCGTAGCAATGCCTCCTACTTCTTTACTTAGTAAGTGACCCCTGGACCATACTAGTTCATGATAGTTCTAGTTTGTTCCCTTTTTGATCCCAAATACGACTACTCAAGAATATAGTCTTCCATGTCTTTTCTTGCTACGACATTACACTCGATAAATGGATAATACACTTAGTACCTGCTACACTATGGTACTAAACTTAATAGATAACTTCTTTGTATACCCTTTTTGTTCTATGATCCAAATACGGTTACTCAGAGACATGTGGCTTCCCACATTTATTTCTACGATACCACCCTCAATAAGTGGTAACTGCACTTAGTACTACACTTATTCTATAACACTTTTTATTTTATTCATTTCCATTTTATTCTGATATTCTACATCTGCCAGCTGATTGGTTGAGACACCTACCTGAGATATGCATGATGAGATGGTTTTCTAGTGGACGCGCCGCATCTTAGGATTTGTGACTAGAACTCTCTATTCTAGTAGGGACTCAGCGCTCTACACGCGATCTTTGTCCCCTCCCCACATCCATCAGTTCCGGAGGTACAGTTCACAACCTTTTCACAGCCTCAGTAGGTAATCTTTTCCCTAGAAAATAAGCAAAAAGGAAGGTAATATCAGAATGGGTTTTTATCTCTTGCTTTCCCACCTAGTCGCATTTGTGTTTACCTTAGTGTCTAAGAAATAATTGGGTTTTATAATTAACTTTGGAACCGAGTGATAGTTCATTAATTCTGTCTTCTTTACCAGTAAGGGTGTAGTAACTGGTAGCCTTGAATAGTTGTGACCAGAACATACGGCCTGTAACGTACAGTGTAACATACGGCATGCAGCATACGTACTGTAACATACTGCCTATAACGTACGGTGTAACATAAGACCAGTAACACACTACCTGTAACATACGGCTTATAACGTACCGTGTAACATAGGGCCTGTAACACACTCCCTGAAACATAAGGTGTAACATACTGTCTGTAACATATTGCTTGCAACATTGTCTGTAACATACTGCCTGTAAAATACCTGTAACAAACAGCCTGTAACATACTGCTTATAACATACGGCTTGTAATGTACGGTGTAACATACTGCTTGTAACATTCTGACTGTAATATACTGCCTGTAAAATACAGCCTGTAATATTCTGCCTGTTATATACGGCCTGTAACGTACGGTGTGACATACTACCTGTAATATACTTCTTTAAAAATATAGCCGGTAACATACTGTCCGTAACATAAAACCTGTAACGATCGGTGTAGATCCTAACATACTAGCTGTATTGCACGGTGTAACATACTGGCTGTAACTTATGGTATAACATACTGCTTATAACATTCTGCCTGTACCACACGGAATGTAACATACAACGTTTAACACACAGCCTGTAACATACGGCGTATATTCCCACTTCCCGACACATCCACTGCCTTACAACTCATCACTGCCCAAGCTATTAACCATCAATATGAGACGAGTATAGAAATATTCTCTACAACGTACAGTTAATTGACTTTTAACGTTTTAGATGTTTACGATATCGTAAAGAAAAGACTCGACTTATATAAACGTTAAGCAGTGACAACCAGTTATATCTTTAATAAATTCGTTTTATTTATTATGTTATTAATTGTAACTCCTAACTATTTATTAGAATTTTATAAACGCACTTATCTGCTATTGTAATAAATAATACCCATTTTATGGCACACATTTTGATTTAAGTAAAAGCCGAGACAGCAGCTGGGAACCAGTTCACATCCTCCCCCTACGCCGTGTGCAGTAAACAAGTTTCTAGCAGCTTTCGAAGGAAGATGAGCCACTTTTCACTCCACTACTACATGCCAAACTAAAGTATTACTTTATTGTAGAGATGGATTTTATTTCCTGTTCTGTTATAGTGTAAAGCCGAAGGTCCGGTTAGAAACGCGAATAAACACTCTGTTCAACCCTCTTTGACGCAGGCCTGCTTTCTAATCGGAATACACGAAATATGCGTACACCAGGGATATTGCGAAAGATGCGTACAGGGTCAAGTTTAGCCACATGACGAGGGTAAGTTATGACGTTAGAACATTGTGACAGGCGAAATCTGCGTACAACTTTTAGGAGAACACGGATTATTTAAAATCATTGAGCTACATAAAACCTCTGAGGTAAACATAGGTGTCGCTTAGTTTCTGGAGATCCTTTAAAACTTAATCTATTATACCTGATTTCCATCACACTTTTCCAGGTTTTAGACTGGCAAAATGATAGAGATAACTTGCGCTTTCATTTTGCGTGTTTAAAATCAGTTTGTAGTCTCGGTAATTTTGTTGTTGTTTTATATTATCAATTAAAAAAAATGTTTCATTTTAAAGATTTTTTTCATTTTAATCTATATTACAACTTCACCAATTTATTTGATTTTACCATTTGATTTCTTGGGTCTAATCTAATCCATTTTTTCGATTTTGGAAAGAGATCTTACACAAGACATTATTTTCTAGTTTCTACGTATTTTTACAGTTTTCTAGAAATTTTTCGTCTGATTTAATATATTAAGTTTTTTTTTCTTTCCTCCATTCTTATTTGCAGCTCTCGACGTTTCAGCCTCTTTTGATAAGTCTCTTTCGATTAAATCGAGCTCATCAACTAGACAGTTCAAAGCAAAGTGACCACTGACAAAGTGGAAACCCTTTTTTGATCCATTTTGACTAGAAGAATCCAAAACCTTGAAAGTTATTAGCAAGTAGTTTAGGTGTAGATGACCTGGGTTGACAACAGGAATTTGTTTTGTATGTTTTTTTCACTTGTCATATTTACGACTTACCCTCATTAATTGCTGTTGTTTTCTCTTGTGCGCATATTTTGCTGTACGCATCTTTCGCTCTACGCATTTTTCGTGCCACCTTCCAATCGACCCTACCAAAATATCTCCTATTCAAGTGATCAGAATGTCCCTACCTTATCCCAACTTTATTCCATGTACCCTGTCTCACTTCATTATGATCCCGGTGAGAATAGGTCTATTTCAGGAACGCGGTCCTGCACCCTACCTAGAGTGCCCTATGTAGGGTTTCATGTCCCTAGCTTAATCCAGTCTATATTCACACTACTTTTCTATTCTGTCGTGTTATTATCCTTAAAATTAAAATAAAAAGACATCGAATATACTCAAGCCATAAGTAAAACATTAGTGTAAGTGAAAAGGTTTTACCCATATTTGGATGAAATTGTAGTTTGTCAAAGCAACAAACAAACAAACCTCAAACTAAAAGGAAAGAGTGTTCCAAATACCATTTTTCAAGGACTTTCCTAGAATTAGTTTCTAAGATACATGGGAATCGTGGTCTATAGATGTATTGTTTATACATTTAGGACTACATATTTATATAAACGTTATATAACCTTCGATAACAATCATCGTTTAATCAAATCTTGATTTAAGTCCTTGTTGCTATATTACGAATAGGTAACCAAAATCCTTAACGGAACAAATGTGAAAGGGTGTAAATGCAGTATAAAAACTAAAAGCGCCGAAAGAGTAAAGCAAAGCGTGTAGGAGCACTAAGCGCTGGTTTGTGGAGTAGACTTACTGCCAGAAGACTTTATAATAGACAAATGAGCAATAGGATTTCATCTTGTACAGAAAACAACAGAAACGTACAAAAATTTTTAAATTATATAAATAAAACTTGCAACTTTTGTGTTGTACATCTCCCATAAATACTGTCCACAACAAATTGTAAATGACAAAACACGCTCCCAATCAAACACTATATTTGAGCACACAATAACAACTACTCTATAAACAATAACACACCACAGAACAGACATACACCACAGACTCACATCAACACAACACACATGAGCAACAGTCTTGTCATTGATTCATAGCATTGAATAACGCACTGGCCTAGTGGGAAACGCGTCTGCTGAATAAATCAGTAAGTAATGGATTTTTGCCAAGTTATTATAAAAAAGTATAATATTATAAATAATCTTTCCTATTTACTGTATATCTGAGCAACTTTTCACTAACTCGTGTTTGCTAAAATAATAACATTTCAGAACCTATTTCGAGTCATTGAATCAGTCACGACTTCCGAGTTGCAACCCGTTGTTAACCAGGTTTCGGCGAACTTCGTCATCCTCTACCCGTAATTACGACATTAGGCCGTTCAGACAAACGAGATGTGGACGTTCGCTCCAACACGACTCCATAAAAAGTTCACGTCCATGTCAGTTGTAACTTTACGAACAGCGCTGGTTTTCGAGATTAGAGAATGTTGAACGAGAAATGTTTTTCAAAATAAATAAAAAAATAATCTATTTTCGTGCTTAAGGTTTTTTCCCTGAAGAAGAAATTTTAACTGCACCAAACACTGATTTCCTGTTACGGATCGATAATTCATGTATAATTAGTTTTAAAGTTTGGCCATAGAAAGTGACACAAGAGTATTAACTAGGCATATACTATTCAAAGCAGATTCCAGAGTGTAGAGTGTCCAAACCCCGACATTATTTCTTATAGTAAACTACCAATTCCCCAACACTAACCAATCTACCACAGACTCTATTTAATCCTATGTTACACTTGTTTGTATTACTTACTAAAAAAACACTTCTGCTTAATTCAGTAGACGCGTTTCACGCTAGGTCAGCGCATTATTCGGTGCTGTAAATTACTGACAAGACTGTTGCTTAAGTGTGTTGTGTTTGTGTGAGTCTGTGGAGTATTTTTGTTCTGTGGTGTGTTATTGTTCATAGAGTAGTTGTTAATTATGTGTTCAAATATAGTATTTGATTGTGAGTGTGTTTTGTCATTTAGAATGTGTTGTGGATAGTATTTATGATGTTTATATCTCATAGTTTTCTACTGTGTTAAGATTGTTCGCACAACACTAAAACTGCAAGATTTAATCCTATGTAATCATTAACGAACTTACTTTTCGTTGTACATTATATTACTATCTTTTTATTAGTTGGGTAGCTTTGGCAATTTTCAAAACTGGAAATCAGCCAACTACTAACGTTAAAATTTCTTTATCGTTTTAAACTAATGTAAAGTTCAACTAAAAGCTAAAGTTTATGAGCAACAAAAACCAATTACCAGCAAGTAAAACCAAATTCTGATTCCTCAACTTTGATTTTTGTCTTCCATTGTCTATGTCTATAATTTGAAAACAATATGACAATATTTGTGAAGAAACACAAAGGGTGTTGCAGACAATACAAGTATTGTAGGCGTACAAGAAGTAAGATTTTGAAAATAGTCACTCCAAAACGCGTCAACAGAGGAAAATACTGTAACGTTGGGAAAGGCAGAAATAAGTACTCAAATATATAGAAATATTCCTAACAGAAGTGAAGATAAGCGTATTAAGAATTTCAAAACAAGGAACCACACAAATACGAATACAAGTAACCCTAACCACAAATTACTGTCAAAAGTCCTTTATGACACAAATACAAAGAGTAATGTAGACAATAAAAGAAATCCTAACCACACAAATACGAAGGGTACTGTAGACAATAAAAAGATCCCTATTCACACAAATACGAAGGGTACTGTAGACAATACAAGTAATCCTAACCACAAAATTACAAAGGTTATTGAAAAAAATACAAGTACCTTTATGACACAAATACAAAGGGTATTGTAGACAATACAAGTAATCCTAACCACACAAACACGAAGGGTACTGTAGACAATACAAGTAATTCTAACCACAAAATTACAAAGGGTATTATAAACAATACAAGTACCTTTATCACACAAATTCAAAGAGTAATGTGGACAATACAAGAAATCCTAACCACAAAAATACAAAAGGTATTGTAGACAATACAAGTGTCTTTAATGGCATAAATATAAACAGTAATGTAGACAATACAAGTAACCCTAACCACACAAATACGAAGGGTACTGTAGACAATATAAGTAACCCTAACCACAAAAATACAAAGGGTATTGTAGACAATACAAGTATCTTTAATGGCACAAATACAATGATTAATGTAGACAATACAAGTAAACCTAACCACACAAATACGAAGGGTACTGTAGACAATACAAGTAACTCTATCCACAAAAATACAAAAGGTACTGTAGGCAATGCAAGACAACTTTAACCACATAAATATGTAGGGTACTGTAGGCAATACAAGTAACTCTAACCACAAAAATACAAAAGGTGTTGTAGGCAATACAAGACAACTTTAACCACTTAAATATGTAGGGCACTGTAGACAATACAAGAAGCTCTAACCACACATATGCGAAATGGATTATGGAGAATAAAAGCAACTTCAACCAAGTGTATGGTAGGTCATTTGTACATAACTTTAGTGTAACACAAAAACACTTCCTTTCATATTTTCTTTCGATCTATCAAACATCCAAGACAAGTAATAACTTAATGCTAAACCCTACGATGTAAACTTTTATACCACCGGTAAGTTTTTGTTTTGGAGAGATCATTATTCGCAGCAAAAAATAAATATCTAAACACAGCAAGTTAAACTCAAACTAATTAAAAAGAACCAACAAAACGCCCACGGTTATATTCTGCGGATCATGCGCGCTCTTTTTTATTTCATTTAGAGAAAGGGCAGGTTAACCATCTACTACTTGGTTCCGTGCTTGCGTGATGACGTCACGCAAGACGCCATCTCCGTAACGGGTCTGAGAGGTTTCAAATCCTGTAATAACAAGCCTAGGCATTAACTTTGTTGGTAAAAAAACTTGTTCTTAGATTCAAATCAGAGATTTTAACACTTCCTATAAAGCTAAGAATTTCGATAGCCGTTAATGTTTAATGGGGGAACATTAAAAACGTGGTCGTCCTTAAATTGTCACCCCGGATATAAAAAGAAATGATGGCTTGAGCAGAACGTCATCGTGGGACCGTAATGGACACTGGTCGTATAAGTTGCGTTTATTGCCTCTTGAATGGATTGTTCCGTTTTACGATCCATCACACATGTTTATGTTGTGACAATTATTTACAGAAAAATGTTTCAGTCTAGCCGTTATAACGAAACTTTTATGGAAATTTCATGGAAACGGAAATAACCTGTTTGTGTGAATGCGAAGCACGGCCGTTTATACGTTCTGTTGTAAGATTAGAACTCTCTGAAGATATCTCGTTTTTTCTGCAAGCACACGTATTTACAATGTGGGTTAGTCTATAGTATTGACCAAAATATTATTGTATTTACAATAATATAGCAACATTGCGTATACCTCTACGATCCACAAATATCATTATGGTTATATTAAATAAAAACAACCTCTTACCACAAATTCGACTTATACCTCTGTCATTTGTAAAATACCTCTGAAGATGATTACTTTGTAATCGAAATGTACATAAGGTTAAAATAAAAATTGTTGAATTTGTGGTAAGAGGTTGTTTTTATTTAATATAAAAATTTACGCCACAGTCGCTTTAAGTTGTTATCATTATGGTTGTTTAATTTCGGAGACTAAGAGGGGAAAATGATTAACAAAATTTTTTATCCTGGCGAAAAACCAACTGTGGTTATCATCGCCAAACAACAAAATACCAAAATAGTTTGATAAAACCAAATATAATAAAACTAAATAAATAAAACAAAAATTTACAAAACATAACAGTAATAATATAAAAATAAATATGCAACAATAAAGAGAAACATAACAATAAATAACAAAACAACGTAACATTAAATATGTAACAATATAAATAACACTTTATGTACAAAATAAATATTTTAACAATAATTAAACTCTAAACTCAAACTAATGTGAATAGCTCTGTACTATAATAAATAAATAAATATGGAAACTAAAATTTTTTTAAATTAAAATATTAAATTTTAAATAGCAAATTTAGCTGCAATGACACAGTCGATGTTTCACAAAAGCGAAATGATTCGAAGATGCGAGAAAGTTCTTGTGAACTGCCATTGGACGTTCGTGTTTTATTAATACTTTTAACCGACTTCAAAACAGGAGGAGGTTCTGTACTCGACCCGTATGTTTTTTTTAATGTTTGATCCTCGATAATTTTGGATGTATTAAACCGATCAAAGTGATTTTGCTTGCAAATGAAAGGGGAAACCCTGCCGGTGGTCCCACTTTAGTTACATCCAATCCATCTAATTTGGAGGTATTAATACTGTATTGAGTGAATTGTTTTTTCAATAAGGATTATTAACTATAAAATAACTAGTAAGCAATTGCCAACATAATCAACGGCATGAAAAGAGTTTCGATTGTAATGTAGTTAGGAATTGGAGATCACACCTCTAAAAATGATTAAATAAACATTAAAAAACAATGAACCGACTTAAAAAAACAACCCGAATATATAATTATTACTTATTAAAAAGTAAACAATAATTTTCAAATAACTAAAACATAACTTACTATAAACGTATTACTAATAACTGTATGAAGCAACTGTGGCGTAATGTTTATTTTTAAATAAATAAAACCTCTAAACCACAAATAACATTTATTTAAACCTTATGTACATTTCAATTGCCCAGCAATCATCTTCAGAGGCATTTAAAAATACAACTGACACATACAACAGTTGTATTTTTTAAATACCTCTGAAGATGATTGCTGGGCAATTGAAATGTACATAAGGTTTAAATAAATGTTATTTGTGGTTTAGAGGTTTTATTTATTTAAAAATATAAACTTATTACCCACAAAATTTTGAAGTCTGCACCGAAATTATGTCTTGTATTTTGCTAATCCATCAAATCTATTCCAAACATTTCTGAAACAAACAACTTTTTGATTGCTTGATTTTCCATGATTAATTACAGCGACCCATAGAGTCTTCTCACGAAACAAAAATTTCATGTGTTCCATATCAAGAGAGAATGCTGGACAAGAATTGATCTTTATTCTTGGAAAATACCATAAAATATCAGATTTTGTGCCATAAAAAATATGTAAATGCATATTTTTCGTTCAGATATACAGATTGCCGACAATTCAACTTTCTTTGATTGATTTACACGGAATGTGATTCATTGTGCCTATAAATATAAGAGATAATATCTTCTTAAATCTTTTGAATCATAAATATAATCAATTTCTTATATCTATAAAATACGCCTATGGAGGAAATGATTTACTTCTGTGTTTATATCATAACTTGTTAATTTAGATGACAAGGTGCTCCAACATCAAGTAAAATCCCTCTATTTGTCACGTTCAGTGTGTTAAATATGAGTCCAAGTATGAAATTCGGCGCCGAATTCAACTTTTGTAAGTAATAAGCTTATAGTCAAATTTGTTTTCAATATTGGAAAATAATTTTGTACTTTCTAGTTGGTAAAAATTATATATATTTAGGTTATTTTTTTTAATCGGTTCTATTTTATTTTTATGTTTACCTCTTCCCCAAACTGGAAACAAGAGTTTCTGTTACGTTCTCTGATTTCTAAAAATTTTATATTCTACTTAAATTTTAATTTTTTGAAAGAAAATATACTGAAACTCATAATAAAAATATACTCATAATAAATAACATAAACACCATCAACGAAAATGCGTTGCGTTATTTATTTAATATCTATTACAGTCTTTGTAAACTACAAGCCTTTGTAAACTACACGTCGAACGTTTGAATTCCATACAAAAGGTCCTTGTTGGTATATTTTGTGCTTCAAGGTACATCGGTTCCAAGGAAAACTGCATCGGGCGTTCATGTTCTATAATTCTACTGTTGCAGGGCAGGTTTACGTTTACAAATCAAAATAATTAAATATTTTATAGTACAAATATATTATGTTTGCATCTAGTTGTTCTCCTTAGCGAAGCAACAATGCCTAGAAATCGCAACAATTGTCAGATTTTAAATACATTAAATCGATTACAGAGATACAGCCTAGAGGGTGACTGGAGGGGCAGGGAGATAGCCATTTAAATGGTAATTATCTACAATGCAAATTCATGTGATTTTGCATTTCAAACCCCCACCCACCACCCCTCCATTACGGCACAAACATAATCAATTCCGAAATGCTATCATTTAGATTTTGTCGGGTAACGAGGTGTCATGTAGGCCTTTAGGATATATTGTTAGAACCACAATAGTGTTTTAAGGCTAAAAACACATTTAGGCTATTAAGCTGTCATCGTGATCACAATCGGAAAAGGAGGCCCTTCAAAATCCACAGAACAGTTGTGAAGAAGTGTCGGATATTTGCTCAACCACCACGTGTCAGATATTTTGGCGGTTAATGTACGTTCTTGGAAGTTATGGGTGCTAATTACAAAAAAAGATACATGCTGTTGAGGTGTGCAATATTAATTTTAAATATTCCTCATGCAGAACGTCATACTGTACACTATCGCAGAAATACAGGGAACGTCAGGCCTAAATTTAGGTTTATCAGATATTTTAACTAGACATAGAATCGGTTGCACCCTATACAGTTTTCGGAAACTCAACACTTTTCCTGCTCAACTAAATGATTAAACAAATTTTTAATTAAAAAACGTATATCGAAATCTTGTTGCTGTTCATAACGAGGAGATTGTTAATTCTTATTAGACTTTTGTTATTACTTGCGACCAGACTTTTTGTTAACTAAAAGTTGTTAAATTGTTAACTTACACTTGGTGGAAACGTTTTCGTCTAATGATTTCTTCAACCTCCTTGAAAAGACGAAAACGTTTCCTCCAAGTGTAAGTTTAAAATTTAACAACTTTTAGTTAACAAAAAGTCTGGTCGCAAGTAATAGCAAAAGTGTAATAAAAACGAAATAAATATGAACGACTTATATTTGGCATCCTAAGATCTTTCGAGACAAAACATTTAGCTGACATTTTAGATTCACGACGGTCGTTATTTGGGAATGAATTTAAAGTATAGAAACGTTTGGATGCGTTAGGTTCATTGAATTACTGTAGGTTAGGTGAAGCTAAATTAGATCCTTTTATAACAAGGTTTTGTGATACTGAAATAGATTAGACATGATATTTTAATAAATCAAGTGAGATTAATTTATTCTACTTTATGTAAGATAGGTTATAACATTTGATTGGAAGCTAAGTTCAATTAGTTTATTTTATGTAGGGTTCTGTTATAATACATTACTTTATATTAGGCTAGATGGCTTTCATGGCTATACTATTTTACTACCGTTTGATTTAAACAATACTGCTACCAGTTTGGTTATACTACTGTACATTATATCATGTTATGCTATATTAATTGCTCTCATTATATATTAGACTATTTTAGGGTGATTAATTAACTATAAATGATAAAGGGTTAGGTTGTATTAGTTTATTTAAGGCTAGAACCTTTTATTAAGGTTAGGTTTAAATTACTTCATTTAATGCGGAGTTAATTTATAATACTTTGTTTAAAGGTAAATGTTTGGAAGTCAGTTTGTGTTGATTTACTACATGTTATGTGGGGTAAGGTTATGGTTTTTTACTTAAACCTAGACCTTTGTATACCAGTTGGGATTAATTTGCTTTTATATGTAGGGTTAGGTTTTACTATTTTATTTTGGAATAGCCACAGTCAAGTTTGGATAGATGAATTTACACCTTTCACGGTTAGGGTATAATAGGCCTACTTTAATATAGGTTAGACCACTTTATATTAGGTTAGATTAACTGACATTATTTTATGTATAAGTTGGTTTTACTACTTTATTTTACCACCTTAAACCTTTTTTCGTATGTATAACTGTATGAAGCAACTGTGGCGTAATGTATATTTTTAAATAAATAAAACCTCTAGACCACAAATATATTTGTGGTTTAGAGGTTTTATTTATTTAAAAATATACTTTATTCGTATGGTTAGATGAATTTACTTCTCTCAGAGCTAGGTTATAATATGCCTTTAATTTAGGTTAGACCACTTTATGTTAGGTTCGATTAACTCACTTTATTTTATGTAGAGGTTGGTTTTACTACTTTATTTTATAGTACCCTAAACCTTTTTTTCTTATGGTGTGATGAATTTACTTCTCTCAGAGTTAGATTATAATAATTTAGGTTAGACCACTTTATGTTAGGTTCGATTAACTCACTTTATTTTATGTAGAGGTTGGTTTTACTACTTTATTTTATAGTACCCTAAACCTTTTTTTCTTATGGTGAGATGAATTTACTTCTCTCAGAGTTAGATTATAATAGGCCTACTTTAATTTAGGTTAGACCACTTTATGTTAGGTTCGATTAACTCACTTTATTTTATGTAGAGGTTGGTTTTACTACTTTATTTTATAGTACCCTAAACCTTTTTTTCTTATGGTGAGATGAATTTACTTCTCTCAGAGTTAGATTATAATAGGCCTACTTTAATTTAGGTTAGACCACTTTATGTTAGGTTCGATTAACTCACTTTATTTTATGTAGAGGTTGGTTTTACTACTTTATTTTATAGTACCCTAAACCTTTTTTTCTTATGGTGTGATGAATTTACTTCTCTCAGAGTTAGATTATAATAATTTAGGTTAGACCACTTTATGTTAGGTTCGATTAACTCACTTTATTTTATGTAGAGGTTGGTTTTACTACTTTATTTTATAGTACCCTAAACCTTTTTTTCTTATGGTGAGATGAATTTACTTCTCTCAGAGTTAGATTATAATAATTTAGGTTAGACCACTTTATGTTAGGTTCGATTAACTCACTTTATTTTATGTAGAGGTTGGTTTTACTACTTTATTTTATAGTACCCTAAACCTTTTTTTCTTATGGTGAGATGAATTTACTTCTCTCAGAGTTAGATTATAATAGGCCTACTTTAATTTAGGTTAGACCACTTTATGTTAGGTTCGATTAACTCACTTTATTTTATGTAGAGGTTGGTTTTACTACTTTATTTTACCACCCTAAACCTTTTTCCGTATGGTTAGATGAATTTACTTCTCTCACAGCTAGGTTATAATAGGCCTACTTTAATTTAGGTTAGACCACTTTATGTTAGGTTGGATTAACTCACTTAATTTTATGTAGGGGTTGGTTTTACTACTTTATTTTACCACCCTAAACCTTTTTCCGTATGGTTAGATGAATTTACTTCTCTCACAGCTAGGTTATAATAGGCCTACTTTAATTTAGGTTAGACCACTTTATGTTAGGTTGGATTAACTCACTTAATTTTATGTAGGGGTTGGTTTTACTACTTTATTTTACCACCCTAAACCTTTTTTCGTATGGTTAGATGAATTTACTTCTCTCAGAGCTAGGTTATAATAGGCCTTCTTTAATTTACGTTGAACTTATTAAAGTTAGGTTAGAATAATTGATTTAATTTTATTCAAGGTTTATATAGGGGTGGAATATATACGTGGACAATTAAAGCGGGCAACAATAATTTCGTTACAAAACTTTGACTCTACATCGTAATTACATTCAGTTTAAACACAATTCCCCTGCTGGAACAAAATGATTTAATCAATCTCAATTAAGCATTATGAAAACTGACTGGCAGCGGCGTCCCACGCATTCTACTCGACTGAATCGTCGTGACCTTGGACCAAGCTGTTTCTATTTGGCTTACATTATACACACACCTTTTATAGTTTAATTTGGCTTTAAGATATACAACCTTGGTTCACTCCCACGGCATGAGCGTTACGTAAGCGCCTACGAAGTCTCGTATTTCCAATAAATTTAATTCTTTATTGACAATTGCCGGGTTTTTTGCTCGCTTGCATAACGTCGTATCGTAGCACGCTGCGCCGTAAACACGGCTGTTTGCATTTACCGGACGACAAACAGATGTTTGTTGTGCGCGAACTTCGTGCTAAAAGCGAAACTCGAGTAAACACGGCGTGATTTAGTGAAACAGTTTTATGCAGTGCGAAGTGGAATTAGGTTAGGTTATGTTAGGCTACACTTCTGCAACATGACTCAGAAGTTGTGTGTGTTGAAGGACTTGAATGAAATTATTTTTAAATTCCTTCTATTAGGTCGCAATCTCCTAATATATACCTTTGTACAAATTTTCAATAATTAATAAAATACGTTTTTATTCATCCAATCAAGTTCAAATAAATTTTTTTTAACCTGTAGTGGATGACAATTGATGTTAATAAACATTTTTTCAAATATTTATTCAATAATGAAATTATAAAAATTTGGGTGGTCTATCCGAATTCGAACTGTGAATCTTCATTTTTAAAGTGTAGCGCACTTTGGCAATCCGCTAACTTTCCATTACAAAGAAATGATTATCTCAAAGACGTATATATGCATTCCCCCCCCCATCTAGTTGTCTTAAACTGTTATCATGGTTACCACAAAATAACATAAATAAATATTGCTGTAGGGTTAAAAATGAATGAAACGAATAAAATAAACAAAAAACTGGAAATAAGCGATGATTAAATTTTTCTTTCTTGACAGTAGGAATTAACTTAATTTTTTTTTTATTACTTGTTACTATTGATTATTAGAATTCGCACGTGTTGGAGCTGGTCATTGAAAAAGTACAACATATTTACTTTAATAGAAGAAAAGCCGGAACATAAAGGTTTTTATTTGTTATCTTCAATTTTGATCAACGCATTAACTTTTATATCAGTAAAAAATTTACAAATAAAATTTTATTTGCTGCATTATAAAAGAAAATTTTTAATGCCACGGAATCCTCGAATTACCGACATAAATATTACTTTAATTTATTTCTAAAATAAAATATTTATACCAATAAAACGTCGATAAGAACATAGCATTAGCATTTACAAATTTTTACAGTAAACGTTTCACTACAGGATGAGTTAAAAAGTCTTTATACATTTCGAAATTGATATAATTTTATCAAATTGAGTAATACAATTGGTATGGCTGTTATTCTGTATCAACTTCTAACTTCAATCATTTATTGTCTTCGTACTCAATCCAAAAATGATTTTATAAGCTTGAAGTCATATAAAAATTCGTAAATAGGAATTACGCAACGGTAGTTATTTCTGGTTATTTCTTATCAAATCAGTAGTGTTTTAAAGGACTCAAGAACTTTGAAATTATATAGAAATTTTTTTATATGAAATATAGGTCGATATAATTATATCACTTAGGATCGATGATACAGGCCAATCAATTTCTTACCATGCTCGTTCTAGCAAATCGGGCGTAACATTTGCAAACGCATCGTAGATTCTTCTAATATGAACGAGATTGTCTGGTAAGGGTGTAACATACACTTTGAAGAACTCTCAATAAAAACTCCATCGGCTTCAGGTAGGGGAAGCGAGGTGGCCATAAATATCAAGGAGAGTACATAATGATCCTCTGGTGGTGCGAAGAGGAGAAGCTATGGTTTTGCGTCTGCTGGGTCACTTACGTAATGCAGACATACTCTCAGTCGGCGCCATAAAGAGTTGTCTACCCGGTACACCTCTTTGTAAGTCGTGAGATAACAAGATTTATATAGAATTTGATAGAATCAAGGAGAGTACATAATGATCCTCTGGTAGTGCGAAGAGGGAAGCTATGGTTTTGCGTCTGCTGGGTCACTTACGTAATGCAGACATACTCTCAGTCGGCGCCATAAAGAGTTGTCTACCCGGTACACCTCTTTGTAAGTCGTGAGATAACAAGATTTATATTGAATTTGATAGAATCAAGGAGAGTACATAATGATCCTCTGGTAGTGCGAAGAGGGGAAGCTATGGTTTTGCGTCTGCTGGGTCACTTACGTAATGCAGACATACTCTCAGTCGGCGCCATAAAGAGTTGTCTACCCGGTACACCTCTTTGTAAGTCGTGAGATAACAAGATTTATATAGAATTTGGTAGAATCAAGGAGAGTACATAATGATCCTCTGGTAGTGCGAAGAGGGGAAGCTATGGTTTTGCGTCTGCTGGGTCACTTACGTAATGCAGACATACTCTCAGTCGGCGCCATAAAGAGTTGTCTACCCGGTACACCTCTTTGTAAGTCGTGAGATAACAAGATTTATATAGAATTTGGTAGAATCAAGGAGAGTACATAATGATCCTCTGGTAGTGCGAAGAGGGAAAGCTATGGTTTTGCGTCTGCTGGGTCACTTACGTAATGCAGACATACTCTCAGTCGGCGCCATAAAGAGTTGTCTACCCGGTACACCTCTTTGTAAGTCGTGAGATAACAAGATTTATATAGAATTTGGTAAAATCAAGGAGAGTACATAATGATCCCCTGGTACTGGGAGGAGGGAATCATTAGTTCATGTTTTAGGAATAATTTTTTGCTATCAACTTTATTAACTATGTCTTTTAAATGGAATTTTCTTATATTTCACTATCCTTTGTGTTTAAAAATTGTCCCCAGTGCTCTTTTGATCTTTTACATAATTACTAATTTAGGCTACTTATTTTATGATTAAAATCTCTTTCTAATTTTTTCCAAATGTGCTTGGTAAATCCTAAGCCTAAAGATGTGCATTTATTGGTTTTATCATGACGAAATACTATAAAGTGCACTCACTCGCCTGCACTTACCGACAGTCAGTGAGGCAACGCGTAGAAGCGGAGTAGAGTTCCACAGGCAATTATGCAAGCTAATGGCCAACGAGAGCAGCTTTCGGTGTCATGTAACGAATTAATTATGTATTGTGCTTCGTGTAATTGTCTTCTCTTGTAAGCATTTCCGGTCACACAGAACATTATGCCACCTGTTTCCGATCAGCTGATCAGTTGTCTAATCGTGTAGGCCTGCAGGCACGCCACTACCATTGTTATTCAGATGATACCTTTTAATAGGTACGCACTGAACATGTGTGTTCCTTTAAATAATTCTAGTTCATTTAAAATGTAATGTGTTATTGTTTAATTTCAATGTTCGAATTCAACATAGACTCGAATTCGAATTTGTACCCAGACGTGAAATGGTCGATTATATATTGACAGATTTTTAATACTTCTAGTTTAAATCGAAAACTTAAAAGTAACAATAAGACGATGTGGCGGCTAGTCTGTGAGTGTAATGATGTAATGGGCAATATGTCTGCTTAAAAAAGGATAAGATTGGTACGAATACGCATATGTTATTAAATTCATTCCCTATCAAATCCCTTTCCATATATATTCGCTTTCATATCGTATGGAAAAAATGGACAATCGTCTTCTAAAAGAAAAAAAGGACAATCGTCTTCTAAAGGAAAATATGGACAATCGTCTTCTAAAACAAAAAAATAGACAATCGTAAGACTGAGGATCGTCCAAATGTTTTGAATTTATTGAAAATATAGTTTTAAAACTATCGTGTTATTATGGTCGGTGAAGGTTGTGAAAGCATGGGTAGGAACTTGTTGGACGTAGATTGGACATAAATTAACTAGAAGAGGATATAAAGAGATCATGATATCACGTACTCGCGAACTTTATCTAACGGTTGGACTTACACAAGGGCCGAATCTTCAGACAGGAGTTTTGGATCTAGACTGGGATCAGGCCGACTTGTCCACTAACAATTGAGAGCTAGTGGCTTGTCTCAGAGGGTAAGATATGATTTCCCTATGTCTGAAAGACTCAGAGGGTATGTTCTGGTTAAGATATGATTTCCCTATGTCTGAAAGACAGATACCCTCAAGGATTTGTCGTCAGACTGGTGGCTGCTCGCTGCTGATTTTCCTGCCCAAGTCTAAGCCCCCATTGTTATGTTCAGGCTCTTAAATAAGGCCAACTTAGTATGGATAAAGGTCCGATCGCACTACCTGAACCCAAGCAATCAGAAAGGTACTGCCGGTGCGGTTGAGACTTACTGTACTTTTCGGAAAATCATCTCACCCCAAATGTGAAGCGGTGACCCGTTTAAAGCACTTGAGTTCTTTCCTATTGGTACCACGAATCTTGGCATAAATAAAGATACTGGTGACGCAAGTGGCCTGGTATGAGCATACAAAAGTTTAAAGTTACATTCGCGGCGCATTTGGTTCGGTCGATATAGTATAGATAGTCTCCACAGTCTATTTAGTAGAGCGCAGCCGGTCGAGAACCCTTATGGGCAAGAGAAGCCCGTTCCATTACGCCGAAAGGTCACTCAAATCAAAACTGCCTCGAAGGCGGAAAACTAAAATTATTTTTCTGCCTTCCTTAACGCTTATGCAATCATGTAAATGTAACTTCAACTTGGCTTGTACGATAAAATAATTATATAATAATAAAACCAACACAAACTTACAATACTTAGTTTATAACTTTAAACTCGTGTTCCAACGACCAATCATCATAAGTGTTTCGAACTGCAGTATAAGATAAGTATAATTATTTGTATAAGTGTACTCTACATCACTAATGACGACTTAATCACTGAAACGCGTTCGATGTAATAAGCGTATTTATTGTGATTGTGGTAGTTTCATTAATAAATCATCTTGAATCGTCCAGGATTTCACCCGGTCAAACACTTGCGAGCGATCTTGCTTCTACAGTTTAAAGCAAGTAAGTCGGTTGCGCGGTGAGAATCGACTCATTAGGTAGTGTATCGATAATAAGGAATTGCCGGGAGCTGTGATGCAAGTTTCGCCGATCAAGTTTCAGCCTGGCGAACAGGAAGGAGTTGCCTAATCGATATATGCAGACATCTCTAAACACAATTCTTTATAGCACAGGTTTGCCTTACACGTTCTGCAACGTGTAAATCTACACTTGATGCGGGCAATGCATGGCTCGATCGTATTTATAAACGCGATTCATTGACGTACATCTGACCACCATTAAGGAGTCACAATTCTATCTTCCCACCGGGGTTGTATTTTGAACGCATCAACCTTTCACCTTCTAACCACGAACTTATGTTTTATTAAAACAAAGTCATCTTGTTCTTTAATAATTTAATTGCAACAATAACTTTTGATTGGATAGGGTAAAAGCTATAGCCTTACCCGAGCCATATGATAAGCATTGCATCACGGTAATATGGCCAGCGCTAAGCATCAGGTGTTAATCTTGATTCGAATTGATCGTCAGATAATTTTTTTTCAACTCGTTCAATCAATATATTTAGTTAATGACTATACATAAACCCCATTTATTATTTTATTTCATACACATTTCCATGAGGTGACATCATGTTATGATGCATTTGCAGTTGTGATTGTCTAGTAGTCTCACTGATGGTGCTGATGATGACGTCATTGAAACGCGTATGAAAATAAAGTCTTTATAATTGTGAGTTTATGTATAGTTTAATCACCTTAACTCACAAGTCAGCTCAAATATTACTTAATGTAGGATGACCGGTAGGAAAGGTTGGGTATGGTTGCGGACACCTCCTGTCTGATATATGAAACGTTGACGGTATAGTGCGGACAACGAGACCGTGCACTTGTCCTTGAGAGATCGCACGAGATTTCTCGTGTACTACCACTTCTGAAAACATTACATATTCAGAATGTTCTATACGTTTCTCAACAGCTTCTTCATCCGATATGTCTACACATATAAACATTGTTTTTTATTTCATACCGAAGCTATTTATCTAATATCGACATCTCATGCAAGGGTTTTGACAGCCCGTATTATGTTTTTAGGGAAGTATTTGTACTGAGCGTCCAACTCCCGTCTCGCCTACTGCGATCTCTCAAGGCCAAGTGCACGTTATTTCATACCGAAGCTTTCATTGAATTTACCTAATATCGATAATCTCATGCAGGTGTTTTGACAGCCCGTTTTATGTTTGTAGGAAAGTATTTGTACTGAACCTGCAACTCCCGTCTCGCCTACTGCGATCTCTCAAGGCCAAGTGCACGGTTACGGAGTACGCACTATAACTCGTTTGCATAGTTGTGGGGGTGAATCAGATCTAATCTTAGTCGGGGTCGAAAGATGGTCCTGCCCGTTACATTTTATGGTAGTGGAAAAGATAAGGGAAGATAGATGGGCTAAATGCAGGAATAAAGAAGAAGCACAACAATTTCTTGGTAAAAGTAAAGGGTTTCTGAAAAAAAATTAAAATGATGGTAAAAAATGGAGATTTCTGAACACATTAAGACACAAGCCTTTAATTCATCACCTAAAAAGCACTATTTTAAAGCTTAAAAATGGATTAATTAATATTTTAAAAAATAATAAAATAAAAATAATAAAGGTCGTCAGTTGCTTAGACCTGTTATTTAGATACTCCAGATTCCCTAGTACATACTTTATTTACCATTCCACCAAAATTATGCCCTGCCATTTCAGACATATCCTTAGATAAGGGCAATACCAAAACTCCTGTTACCACATCCCTATCCGCAGACAGAGGCTGCATAAGCTCGGAGACCGCCGACCCTCTTCAGTTTCTGACCTAAGTCCGCCGTTTAGACGTCCGAGATACTCGTACCAGCTCGTGCTTAGTGTAACACCCGCGTATGTGCTGATACACCTTCATCCACTGGGTGGCCAGATCTATTTATAGGGAATAGAAGTGGTTTAAAGCGATTAGCCAAGCCAACCTGACTTCTAAATGTTCAAGTGTGGGAATAAAAATACTTATATAACGGCGTTGTCAGGATGTAAAACACCTCCTCTCAACCAGGGTCAAAGAGAGATAGAACCAGGGTCAATTAGATTCTCTATGCCTAATCATTTGAAAATTGTATTGTTATGTGATACATCTTTACTTTGTCTGAGTGTGGGATGCGAGACAAAATCCTTTTTCATTTTTCTAATTATTTACATTGATATTATTTAGTTTTAAATACTGTAATATAATAAACTCTGTCATACCCGGACTCGAAAGAGGGTTGGATCACTGGACCAGCTCTCCGGTATGTGTAAAACAATAGAGCTAAGGATCCCAAAATGATGAATACGACCAAAGGAATAGGGTAAACGCCAAACATACCCAACAGAAGGCAGCGGATAAATAAATAAAAATATAATAAAATATTTATGTTATGTTTGTAACATCACAGGAGTCAACTTTGCCCTGTGCTGTTCTGTTCTCCGTCGACTTGGTTTCACATTATATGTGGTCAAGCTACACAAGCTTATAAAAGTTGGAGTTTCGGAGGATTTTTCCCTATGCTTCCCGCAGGCTGTCGTTCTTGGCGCATCCTTGTAAACGATATTTTCTTATGAATTTTGTTCAATGTTCTTGTTCTACCGTACACTAGCTTTGAGTTTATTTAAAGCTAGAAACCTATGATTTCTTCTTAAATTCACTGGAATCTCTTCTTGCTTTACGTTCGTTGAACATTTAAATGTAATTAGTTTGTTAATTTCACAAATCATAGTAGTCGTAGGTTCCAACACGAAGCAACCCGCAACACATTGCTTTTATACCAATTTTCTTTAGGATACATAACCATGCCGATTAAACGTCTGCAAACCCAGTAAGAATTATTATTATTTCAAATATTTTTACTTGAACTTTATTTAGGGTTGTATTGTTGACGTATGGCATCAAGGGACGCTTTGGGAGAGGCGTTACGTAGGTCGAGGAAGGGGTGGGTCCAGTAAACCTGGCGTAGCTAACGAAGGATCCTTTTAACATAGCCATGTTAACAGAGCTAAGTGCCTACAGTACCCATACCAGTTCAGTAAAACCAGGTTTTTATTGCCACAGTCGGGTTCACTAGCCTCGACCAAGGTGCTTCGTAATCATATACGCGCACTTACACTCCGCGTATAGTGTATTCATTTTATTAGCCCACTTTGTGGCATCGGTGAAGACAATGCCTGACAATGCGCACAAAAACTGCTATCAAATTGTTGTTGAAGCCCAACATAAACAAACGTAGAGAATAACTGATAGTCTAAGCGCCCGTGAACGCTACAGCTTCGTTATTTTATAAAAGCTGAAAGTTTCTCAGCTCTTGGGCTACTATCGAGTTCGTCGCGGCTTTTGCAGGTAACAGGTAGCAAAGGTGTACAAAATATCAACCTAATTTTGTCAAATAATAAAGCGTATTTTTTAAAAATTTTCTTCGGAATAATATTAGAAATCACGTTATCCATTGTCAGACGCCCTTAAACTTTAAAAAATTATGACTGTACGTAAGTTACAGTATAAAAGCTGTATCTTATACAGGTAACGTGTACCTACTAGAAGACGTTACCTCAGTAGCCAGACAGTTTTGATACTTCTATCCCCCGGCCATATAGACTAGCTATATGTGCGAGCGCGATCAATACACTTGCTATATAGCAGGAGCGAGTGGGATAGTTATTTGGGTAGATTGAGTAATTTAGTTATGTAGTTATCTCACATTTATTATCCTAAGGAATATCAATGCCAGTCGCATGTTTGAGGTGTCGAAATAAACGTAGTTACCTGTAGAATTGCAGAAAGTTATTCGTTTTGTATTACTTATTTTTAATTTATAATACAGTTTTACTTTTATTAAAAAAGGTATTTTATATCCTTTTGCTCCCATTTACTTGCCAAAGCCTTGACGCAAACTTCATATTTACATATCGTTCTTAGATGTGTTGGGACAAACTTTCAAATCTCTATTGTTTGCCATTAACGAGCTCATTGCTATATAATAAAGAGATACAAAATTATGACGTAATTTAAATAAAATCGAAAAACTATTTTAAACAAATTATACCATTTATACATGTTTTAAAGTTAGCTTGACTGTTTTAAACCTTCCTAGAATGATTTTGGAATTTTTCGGTCTGAAATCTGAGCTTCTACTTCAGTATGGAAAGATTAGGGGTTTTCTGTTACTTTTTTCCAAAACGACTTCTGTGCTAAGTTGAGTAAACTCCCCGTCTCTGCCCTCGCGGTGATACTGTCTTGAGGAGCCCTTGCACAATGACGAATAATATATTATCTAGCTGGAAAATATAAAGGTCCTTTTGCACTTGGCAATAATGTCCCTCAAAGGGATAAAAACCGACGAGCACTGTGCCAAGTTGAGTAAACTCCCCGTCTCTGCCCTCGCAGTGATACTGTCTAGAGGAGCCCTTGCACAATGACGAATTATATATTATCTAGCTGGGAAATATAATGGTCCTTTTGCACTTGGCAATAATGTCCCTCAAAGGGATAAAAACCGACGAGCACTGTGCCAAGTTAGTAAACTCCTCGTCTCTGCCCTCGCAGTGATACTGTCTTGAGGAGCCCTTGCACAATGACGAATAATATATTATCTAGCTGGGAAATATAAAGGTCCTTTTGCACTTGGCAATAATGTCCCTCAAAGGGATAAAAACCGACGAGCACTGTGCCAAGTTGAGTAAACTCCCCGTCTCTGCCCTCGCAGTGATACTGTCTTGAGGAGCCCTTGCACAATGACGAATAATATATTATCTAGCTGGGAAATATAGAGTTCCTTTTGCACTTGGCAATAATGTCCCTCAAAGGGATAAAAACCGACGAGCACTGTGCCAAGTTGAGTAAACTCCCCGTCTCTGTCCTCGCAGTGATACTGTCTTGAGGAGCCCTTGCACAATGACGAATAATATATTATCTAGCTGGGAAATATAAAGGTCCTTTTGCACTTGGCAATAATGTCCCTCAAAGGGATAAAAACCAACGAACACTGTGCCAAGTTGAGTAAACTCCCCGTCTCTGCCCTCGCAGTGATACTGTCTTGAGGAGCCCTTGCACAATGACGAATAATATATTATCTAGCTGGGAAATATAAAGGTCCTTTTGCACTTGGCAATAATGTCGCTCAAAGGGATAAAAACCGACGAGCACTGTGCCAAGTTGAGTAAACTCCCCGTCTCTGCCCTCGCGGTGATACTGTCTTGAGGAGCCCTTGCACAATGACGAATAATATATTATCTAGCTGGGAAATATAAAGGTCCTTTTGCACTTGGCAATAATGTCCCTCAAAGGGATAAAAACCGACGAACACTGTGCCAAGTTGAGTAAACTCCCCGTCTCTGCGCTCGCAGTGATACTGTCTTGAGGAGCCCTTGCACAATGACGAATAATATATTATCTAGCTGGGAAATATAAAGGTCCTTTTGCACTTGGCAATAATGTCCCTCAAAGGGATAACAACCGACGAGCACTGTGCCAAGTTCAGTAAACTCCCCGTCTCTGCCCTCGCAGTGGTACTGTCTTGAGGAGCCCTTGCACAATGACGAATAATATATTATCTAGCTGGGAAATATAAAGGTCCTTTTGCACTTGGCAATAATGTCCCTCAAAGGGATAAAAACCGACGAGCACTGTGCCAAGTTGAGTAAACTCCCCGTCTCTGCCCTCGCAGTGATACTGTCTTGAGGAGCCCTTGCACAATGACGAATAATATATTATCTAGCTGGGAAATATAAAGGTCCTTTTGCACTTGGCAATAATGTCCCTCAAAGGGATAAAAACCGACGAACACTGTGCCAAGTTGAGTAAACTCCCCGTCTCTGCCCTCGCAGTGATACTGTCTTGAGGAGCCCTTGCACAATGACGAATAATATATTATCTAGCTGGAAAATATAATGGTCCTTTTGCACTTGGCAATAATGTCCCTCAAAGAGATAAAAACCGACGAACACTGTGCCAAGTTGAGTAAACTCCCCGTCTCTGCGCTCGCAGTGATACTGTCTTGAGGAGCCCTTGCACAATGACGAATAATATATTATCTAGCTGGGAAATATAAAGGTCCTTTTGCACTTGGCAATAATGTCCCTCAAAGAGTTAAAAACCGACGAACACTGTGCCAAGTTGAGTAAACTCCCCGTCTCTGCCCTCGCAGTGATACTGTCTTGAGGAGCCCTTGCACAATGACGAATAATATATTATCTAGCTGGGAAATATAAAGGTCCTTTTGCACTTGGCAATAATGTCCATCAAAGGGATAAAAACCGACGAGCACTGTGCCAAGTTGAGTAAACTCCCCGTCTCTGCCCTAGCAGTGATACTGTCTTGAGGAGCCCTTGCACAATGACGAATAATATATTATCTAGCTGGGAAATATAAAGGTCCTTTTGCACTTGGCAATAATGTCCCTCAAAGGGATAAAAACCGACGAGCACTGTGCCAAGTTGAGTAAACTCCCCGTCTCTGCCCTCGCAGTGATACTGTCTTGAGGAGCCCTTGCACAATGACGAATAATATATTATCTAGCTGGGAAATATAAAGGTCCTTTTGCACTTGGCAATAATGTCCCTCAAAGGGATAAAAACCGACGAGCTCTGTGCCAAGTTGAGTAAACTCCCCGTCTCTGCCCTCGCAGTGATACTGTCTTGAGGAGCCCTTGCACAATGACGAATAATATATTATCTAGCTGGGAAATATAAAGGTCCTTTTGCACTTGGCAATAATGTCCCTCAAAGGGATAAAAACCGACGAGCACTGTGCCAAGTTGAGTAAACTCCCCGTCTCTGCCCTCGCAGTGATACTGTCTTGAGGAGCCCTTGCACAATGACGAATAATATATTATCTAGCTGGGAAATATAAAGGTCCTTTTGCACTTGGCAATAATGTCCCTCAAAGGGATAAAAACCGACGAGCACTGTGCCAAGTTGAGTACACTCCCCGTCTCTGCCCTCGCAGTGATACTGTCTAGAGGAGCCCTTGCACAATGACGAATAATATATTATCTAGCTGAGAAATATAAAGGTCCTTTTGCACTTGGCAATAAAGTCCCTCAAAGGGATAAAAACCGACGAGCACTGTGCCAAGTTGAGTAAACTCCCCGTCTCTGCCCTCGCAGTGATACTGTCTTGAGGAGCCCTTGCACAATGACGAATAATATATTATCTAGCTGGGAAATATAAAGGTCCTTTTGCACTTGGCAATAAAGTCCCTCAAAGAGATAAAAACCGACGAGCACTGTGCCAAGTTGAGTAAACTCCCCGTCTCTGCCCTCGCAGTGATACTGTCTTGAGGAGCCCTTGCACAATGACAAATAATATATTATCTAGCTGGGAAACATAAAGGTCCTTTTGCACTTGGCAATAATGTCCCTCAAAGGGATAAAAACCGACGAACACTGTGCCAAGTTGAGTAAACTCCCCGTCTCTGCCCTCGCAGTGATACTGTCTTGAGGAGCCCTTGCACAATGACGAATAATATATTATCTAGCTGGGAAATATAAAGGTCCTTTTGCACTTGGCAATAATGTCCCTCAAAGGGATAAAAACCGACGAGCACTGTGCCAAGTTGAGTAAACTCCCCGTCTCTGCCCTCGCAGTGGTACTGTCTTGAGGAGCCCTTGCACAATGACGAATAATATATTATCTAGCTGGGAAATATAAAGGTCCTTTTGCACTTGGCAATAAAGTCCCTCAAAGAGATAAAAACCGACGAGCACTGTGCCAAGTTGAGTAAACTCCCCGTCTCTGCCCTCGCAGTGATACTGTCTTGAGGAGCCCTTGCACAATGACGAATAATATATTATCTAGCTGGGAAATATAAAGGTCCTTTTGCACTTGGCAATAATGTCCCTCAAAGGGATAAAAACCGACGAGCACTGTGCCAAGTTGAGTACACTCCCCGTCTCTGCCCTCGCAGTGATACTGTCTAGAGGGGCCCTTGCACAATGACGAATAATATATTATCTAGCTGGGAAATATAAAGGTCCTTTTGCACTTGGCAATAAAGTCCCTCAAAGGGATAAAAACCGACGAGCACTGTGCCAAGTTGAGTAAACTCCCCGTCTCTGCATTCGCAGTGATACTGTCTTGAGGAGCCCTTGCACAATGACGAATAATATATTATCTAGCTGGGAAATATAAAGGTCCTTTTGCACTTGGCAATAAAGTCCCTCAAAGAGATAAAAACCGACGAGCACTGTGCCAAGTTGAGTAAACTCCCCGTCTCTGCCCTCGCAGTGATACTGTCTTGAGGAGCCCTTGCACAATGACAAATAATATATTATCTAGCTGGGAAACATAAAGGTCCTTTTGCACTTGGCAATAATGTCCCTCAAAGGGATAAAAACCGACGAACACTGTGCCAAGTTGAGTAAACTCCCCGTCTCTGCCCTCGCAGTGATACTGTCTTGAGGAGCCCTTGCACAATGACGAATAATATATTATCTAGCTGGGAAATATAAAGGTCCTTTTGCACTTGGCAATAATGTCCCTCAAAGGGATAAAAACCGACGAGCACTGTGCCAAGTTGAGTAAACTCCCCGTCTCTGCCCTCGCAGTGGTACTGTCTTGAGGAGCCCTTGCACAATGACGAATAATATATTATCTAGCTGGGAAATATAAAGGTCCTTTTGCACTTGGCAATAATGTCCCTCAAAGGGATAAAAACCGACGAGCACTGTGCCAAGTTGAGTAAACTCCCCGTCTCTGCCCTCGCAGTGATACTGTCTTGAGGAGCCCTTGCACAATGACGAATAATATATTATCTAGCTTGGAAATATAAAGGTCCTTTTGCACTTGGCAATAATATCCCTCAAAGGGATAAAAACCGACGAACACTGTGCCAAGTTGAGTAAACTCCCCGTCTCTGCCCTCGCAGTGATACTGTCTTGAGGAGCCCTTGCACAATGACGAATAATATATTATCTAGCTGGGAAATATAAAGGTCCTTTTGCACTTGGCAATAAAGTCCCTCAAAGAGATAAAAACCGACGAGCACTGTGCCAAGTTGAGTAAACTCCCCGTCTCTGCCCTCGCAGTGATACTGTCTTGAGGAGCCCTTGCACAATGACAAATAATATATTATCTAGCTGGGAAACATAAAGGTCCTTTTGCACTTGGCAATAATGTCCCTCAAAGGGATAAAAACCGACGAACACTGTGCCAAGTTGAGTAAACTCCCCGTCTCTGCCCTCGCAGTGATACTGTCTTGAGGAGCCCTTGCACAATGACGAATAATATATTATCTAGCTGGGAAATATAAAGGTCCTTTTGCACTTGGCAATAATGTCCCTCAAAGGGATAAAAACCGACGAGCACTGTGCCAAGTTGAGTAAACTCCCCGTCTCTGCCCTCGCAGTGGTACTGTCTTGAGGAGCCCTTGCACAATGACGAATAATATATTATCTAGCTGGGAAATATAAAGGTCCTTTTGCACTTGGCAATAATGTCCCTCAAAGGGATAAAAACCGACGAACACTGTGCCAAGTTGAGTAAACTCCCCGTCTCTGCCCTCGCAGTGATACTGTCTTGAGGAGCCCTTGCACAATGACGAATAATATATTATCTAGCTGGAAAATATAATGGTCCTTTTGCACTTGGCAATAATGTCCCTCAAAGAGATAAAAACCGACGAACACTGTGCCAAGTTGAGTAAACTCCCCGTCTCTGCGCTCGCAGTGATACTGTCTTGAGGAGCCCTTGCACAATGACGAATAATATATTATCTAGCTGGGAAATATAAAGGTCCTTTTGCACTTGGCAATAATGTCCCTCAAAGAGTTAAAAACCGACGAACACTGTGCCAAGTTGAGTAAACTCCCCGTCTCTGCCCTCGCAGTGATACTGTCTTGAGGAGCCCTTGCACAATGACGAATAATATATTATCTAGCTGGGAAATATAAAGGTCCTTTTGCACTTGGCAATAATGTCCATCAAAGGGATAAAAACCGACGAGCACTGTGCCAAGTTGAGTAAACTCCCCGTCTCTGCCCTAGCAGTGATACTGTCTTGAGGAGCCCTTGCACAATGACGAATAATATATTATCTAGCTGGGAAATATAAAGGTCCTTTTGCACTTGGCAATAATGTCCCTCAAAGGGATAAAAACCGACGAGCACTGTGCCAAGTTGAGTAAACTCCCCGTCTCTGCCCTCGCAGTGATACTGTCTTGAGGAGCCCTTGCACAATGACGAATAATATATTATCTAGCTGGGAAATATAAAGGTCCTTTTGCACTTGGCAATAATGTCCCTCAAAGGGATAAAAACCGACGAGCACTGTGCCAAGTTGAGTAAACTCCCCGTCTCTGCCCTCGCAGTGATACTGTCTTGAGGAGCCCTTGCACAATGACGAATAATATATTATCTAGCTGGGAAATATAAAGGTCCTTTTGCACTTGGCAATAATGTCGCTCAAAGGGATAAAAACCGACGAGCACTGTGCCAAGTTGAGTAAACTCCCCGTCTCTGCCCTCGCGGTGATACTGTCTTGAGGAGCCCTTGCACAATGACGAATAATATATTATCTAGCTGGGAAATATAAAGGTCCTTTTGCACTTAGCAATAATGTCCCTCAAAGGGATAAAAACTGACGAGCACTGTGCCAAGTTGAGTAAACTCCCCGTCTCTGCCCTCGCAGTGATACTGTCTAGAGGAGCCCTTGCACAATGACGAATAATATATTATCTAGCTGGGAAATATAAAGGTCCTTTTGCACTTGGCAATAAAGTCCCTCAAAGGGATAAAAACCGACGAGCACTGTGCCAAGTTGAGTAAACTCCCCGTCTCTGCCCTCGCAGTGATACTGTCTTGAGGAGCCCTTGCACAATGACGAATAATATATTATCTAGCTGGGAAATATAAAGGTCCTTTTGCACTTGGCAATAATGTCCATCAAAGGGATAAAAACCGACGAGCACTGTGCCAAGTTGAGTAAACTCCCCGTCTCTGCCCTAGCAGTGATACTGTCTTGAGGAGCCCTTGCACAATGACGAATAATATATTATCTAGCTGGGAAATATAAAGGTCCTTTTGCACTTGGCAATAATGTCCCTCAAAGGGATAAAAACCGACGAGCACTGTGCCAAGTTGAGTAAACTCCCCGTCTCTGCCCTCGCAGTGATACTGTCTTGAGGAGCCCTTGCACAATGACGAATAATATATTATCTAGCTGGGAAATATAAAGGTCCTTTTGCACTTGGCAATAATGTCCCTCAAAGGGATAAAAACCGACGAGCACTGTGCCAAGTTGAGTAAACTCCCCGTCTCTGCCCTAGCAGAGATAATGTCTTGAGGAGCCCTTGCACAATGACGAATAATATATTATCTAGCTGGGAAATATAAAGGACCTTTTGCACTTGGCAATAATGTCCCTCAAAGGGATAAAAACCGACGAACACTGTGCCAAGTTGAGTAAACTCCCCGTCTCTGCCCTAGCAGTGATACTGTCTTGAGGAGCCCTTGCACAATGACGAATAATATATTATCTAGCTGGGAAATATAAAGGTCCTTTTGCACTTGGCAATAATGTCCCTCAAAGGGATAAAAACCGACGAACACTGTGCCAAGTTGAGTAAACTCCCCGTCTCTGCCCTAGCAGTGATACTGTCTTGAGGAGCCCTTGCACAATGACGAATAATATATTATCTAGCTGGGAAATATAAAGGTCCTTTTGCACTTGGCAATAATGTCCCTCAAAGAGATAAAAACCGACGAACACTGTGCCAAGTTGAGTAAACTCCCCGTCTCTGCGCTCGCAGTGATACTGTCTTGAGGAGCCCTTGCACAATGACGAATAATATATTATCTAGCTGGGAAATATAAAGGTCCTTTTGCACTTGGCAATAATGTCCCTCAAAGAGATAAAAACCGACGAACACTGTGCCAAGTTGAGTAAACTCCCCGTCTCTGCCCTCGCAGTGATACTGTCTTGAGGAGCCCTTGCACAATGACGAATAATATATTATCTGGCTGGGAAATATAAAGGTCCTTTTGCACTTGGCAATAATGTCCCTCAAAGGGATAAAAACCGACGAGCACTGTGCCAAGTTGAGTAAACTCCCCGTCTCTGCCCTCGCAGTGATACTGTCTTGAGGAGCCCTTGCACAATGACGAATAATATATTATCTAGCTGGGAAATATAAAGGTCCTTTTGCACTTGGCAATAATGTCCCTCAAAGGGATAAAAACCGACGAGCACTGTGCCAAGTTGAGTAAACTCCCCGTCTCTGCCCTAGCAGTGATACTGTCTTGAGGAGCCCTTGCACAATGACGAATAATATATTATCTAGCCTGGAAATATAAAGGTCCTTTTGCACTTGGCAATAATGTCCCTCAAAGGGATAAAAACCGACGAGCACTGTGCCAAGTTGAGTAAACTCCCCGTCTCTGCCCTCGCAGTGATACTGTCTTGAGGAGCCCTTGCACAATGACGAATAATATATTATCTAGCTGGAAAATATAATGGTCCTTTTGCACTTGGCAATAATGTCCCACAAAGGGATAAAAACCGACGAACACTGTGCCAAGTTGAGTAAACTCCCCGTCTCTGCCCTCGCAGTGATACTGTCTTGAGGAGCCCTTGCACAATGACGAATAATATATTATCTAGCTGGGAAATATAAAGGTCCTTTTGCACTTGGCAATAATGTCCCTCAAAGGGATAAAAACCGACGAGCACTGTGCCAAGTTGAGTAAACTCCCCGTCTCTGCCCTAGCAGTGATACTGTCTTGAGGAGCCCTTGCACAATGACGAATAATATATTATCTAGCTGGGAAATATAAAGGTCCTTTTGCACTTGGCAATAATGTCCCTCAAAGGGATAAAAACCGACGAGCACTGTGCCAAGTTGAGTAAACTCCCCGTCTCTGCCCTCGCAGTGATACTGTCTTGAGGAGCCCTTGCACAATGACGAATAATATATTATCTAGCTGGAAAATATAATGGTCCTTTTGCACTTGGCAATAATGTCCCTCAAAGGGATAAAAACCGACGAACACTGTGCCAAGTTGAGTAAACTCCCCGTCTCTGCCCTCGCAGTGATACTGTCTTGAGGAGCCCTTGCACAATGACGAATAATATATTATCTAGCTGGGAAATATAAAGGTCCTTTTGCACTTGGCAATAATGTCCCTCAAAGGGATAAAAACCGACGAGGACTGTGCCAAGTTGAGTAAACTCCCCGTCTCTGCCCTAGCAGTGATACTGTCTTGAGGAGCCCTTGCACAATGACGAATAATATATTATCTAGCTGGGAAATATAAAGGTCCTTTTGCACTTGGCAATAATGTCCCTCAAAGGGATAAAAACCGACGAGCACTGTGCCAAGTTGAGTAAACTCCCCGTCTCTGCCCTCGCAGTGATACTGTCTTGAGGAGCCCTTGCACAATGACGAATAATATATTATCTAGCTGGAAAATATAATGGTCCTTTTGCACTTGGCAATAATGTCCCTCAAAGGGATAAAAACCGACGAACACTGTGCCAAGTTGAGTAAACTCCCCGTCTCTGCCCTCGCAGTGATACTGTCTTGAGGAGCCCTTGCACAATGACGAATAATATATTATCTAGCTGGAAAATATAAAGGTCCTTTTGCACTTGGCAATAATGTCCCTCAAAGGGATAAAAACCGACGAACACTGTGCCAAGTTGAGTAAACTCCCCGTCTCTGCCCTCGCAGTGATACAGTCTTGAAGAGCCCTTGCACAATGACGAATAATATATTATCTAGCTGGGAAATATAAAGGTCCTTTTGCACTTGGCAATAATGTCCATCAAAGGGATAAAAACCGACGAGCACTGTGCCAAGTTGAGTAAACTCCCCGTCTCTGCCCTCGCAGTGATACTGTCTTGAGGAGCCCTTGCACAATGACGAATAATATATTATCTAGCTGGGAAATATAAAGGTCCTTTTGCACTTGGCAATAATGTCCCTCAAAGGGATAAAAACCGACGAACACTGTGCCAAGTTGAGTAAACTCCCCGTCTCTGCCCTCGCAGTGATACTGTCTTGAGGAGCCCTTGCACAATGACGAATAATATATTATCTAGCTGGAAAATATAATGGTCCTTTTGCACTTGGCAATAATGTCCCTCAAATAGATAAAAACCGACGAACACTGTGCCAAGTTGAGTAAACTCCCCGTCTCTGCCCTCGCAGTGATACTGTCTTGAGGAGCCCTTGCACAATGACGAATAATATATTATCTAGCTGGGAAATATAAAGGTCCTTTTGCACTTGGCAATAATGTCCCTCAAAGAGATAAAAACCGACGAACACTGTGCCAAGTTGAGTAAACTCCCCGTCTCTGCCCTCGCAGTGATACTGTCTTGAGGAGCCCTTGCACAATGACGAATAATATATTATCTAGCTGGAAAATATGATGGTCCTTTTGCACTTGGCAATAATGTCCCTCAAAGGGATAAAAACCGACGAGCACTGTGCCAAGTTGAGTAAACTCCCCGTCTCTGCCCTAGCAGTGATACTGTCTTGAGGAGCCCTTGCACAATGACGAATAATATATTATCTAGCTGGGAAATATAAAGGTCCTTTTGCACTTGGCAATAATGTCCCTCAAAGGGATAAAAACCGACGAACACTGTGCCAAGTTGAGTAAACTCCCCGTCTCTGCCCTCGCAGTGATACTGTCTTGAGGAGCCCTTGCACAATGACGAGTAATATATTATCTAGCTGGGAAATATAAAGTTCCTTTTGCACTTGGCAATAATGTCCCTCAAAGGGATAAAAACCGACGAACACTGTGCCAAGTTGAGTAAACTCCCCGTCTCTGCCCTCGCAGTGATACTGTCTTGAGGAGCCCTTGCACAATGACGAATAATATATTATCTAGCTGGGAAATATAAAGTTCCTTTTGCACTTGGCAATAATGTCCCTCAAAGGGATAAAAACCGACGAACACTGTGCTAAGTTGAGTAAACTCCCCGTCTCTGCCCTCGCAGTGATACTGTCTTGAGGAGCCCTTGCACAATGACGTATAATATATTATCTAGCTGGAAAATATAAAGGTCCTTTTGCACTTGGCAATAATGTCCCTCAAAGGGATAAAAACCGACGAACACTGTGCCAAGTTGAGTAAACTCCCCGTCTCTGCCCTCGCAGTGATACTGTCTTGAGGAGCCCTTGCACAATGACGAATAATATATTATCTAGCTGGAAAATATAATGGTCCTTTTGCACTTGGCAATAATGTCCCTCAAAGGGATAAAAACCGACGAACACAGTGCCAAGTTGAGTAAACTCCCCGTCTCTGCCCTCGCAGTGATACTGTCTTGAGGAGCCCTTGCACAATGACGAATAATATATTATCTAGCTGAGAAATATAAAGGTCCTTTTGCACTTGGCAATAATGTCCCTCAAAGGGATAGAAACCGACGAGCACTGTGCCAAGTTGAGTAAACTCCCCGTCTCTGCCCTCGCAGTGGTACTGTATTTAGGAGCCCTTGCACAATGACGAATAATATATTATCTAGCTGAGAAATATAAAGGTCCTTTTGCACTTGGCAATAATGTCCCTCAAAGGGATAAAAACCGACGAGCACTGTGCCAAGTTGAGTAAACTCCCCGTCTCTGCCCTCGCAGTGATACTGTCTAGAGGAGCCCTTGCACAATGACGAATAATATATTATCTAGCTGGAAAATATAAAGGTCCTTTTGCACTTGGCAATAATGTCCCTCAAAGGGATAAAAACCGACGAGCACTGTGCCAAGTTGAGTAAACTCCCCGTCTCTGCCCTCGCAGTGATACTGTCTTGAGGAGCCCTTGCACAATGACGAATAATATATTATCTAGCTGGAAAATATAAAGGTCTTTTTGCACTTGGCAATAATGTCCCTCAAAGGGATAAAAACCGACGAGCACTGTGCCAAGTTGAGTAAACTCCCCGTCTCTGCCCTCGCAGTGATACTGTCTTGAGGAGCCCTTGCACAATGACGAATAATATATTATCTAGCTGGAAAATATAAAGGTCTTTTTGCACTTGGCAATAATGTCCCTCAAAGGGATAAAAACCGACGAGCACTGTGCCAAGTTGAGTAAACTCCCCGTCTCTGCCCTCGCAGTGATACTGTCTTGAGGAGCCCTTGCACAATGACGAATAATATATTATCTAGCTGGGAAATATAAAGGTCCTTTTGCACTTGGCAATAATGTCCCTCAAAGGGATAAAAACCGACGAGCACTGTGTCAAAGCTGAGAAGTAAAATACGTTTTCGTCAATTTTGAATAGACAAGACTTAAGCTGCCCCAGATACATTCACCAGCAGCTGTAAATCGGCATTTCATGCTTATCACGTGGGTTTGCACTCAATTCCCTATAGCAGACTCAAAATTGCCTGTTTAACCTAGATTCACACTGCGGAAGATATGAAGAAATATTTCACATGTTTAGAAACAAAAAGTAAAGTATTTTGTAGACTTTACAGAATAAATTTTATATACAACGACATCTGTACTGAGAAAAGAGTACTAAAATATTCCCAGCAGCCTTGTATAATCCACTGCTTGCTCTACTACAACGGTTTGCATTGTTTCTCTTTGCTACAGATCTGCAAATTAAGCAAATAAATGCTCCATTTTTGTATGCGAAATGTTTCCCTCTATTGAAGGTAATTCAGGAAAATTTTCCTCCCAAGTCTCTGAATTTGCTAAAATATTCACATCAATAAGTTCTCTATAAGCGTCTATATCAGGGTTGTGCAGCTGGCGGCCTGCCGGGCTATTCTCTATAGCCCGCCAATTTGTTTTTCAATCTTTGAAAGAAATAGTTATTTAATCAAACTATACAAAATTGGATCAGTATATTAGTCAGTTTAAGGTGTATTACTCTAACTGCCTCAAAATTCACTATTTTGCATCTAATTTTAAAAAAGTTTCCCGCGTAAAGTAATTTTAATTCCACACCCGGTAAATAGATTTCTCGAACCCTGCACCACACATAGGTGTGGCCCTCGGTTTGGCTCAAAGATTGAGTTTCGCTCTTCCCTCACCTTTGTAAGTTGGAGAACTCTGGTTTATATATCTCGAGAAGCAAAAAAAAAATTTTCTCAATCCATGTTGAATTTTATATTGTTATTCAATATAATGAAATAAAACATATTACACAACATTTTTATGCTTAATCTACTTTTCCACATATTCACACACTTACATAAACACTTGTTATACCTGTTCACCAACCTTTCTATGTCGTCTTCGTACTGTGTAAAACCACTAATTAACGACGAAGTGTCTCCAGTAAGACTTTGCATTTATTTTCTTCCCTCTAGGCATGTAGAAGATTAGTATGACTCCCTTGCGACCCCAAAACACCCTTAACCTTCCTGGTACTCAAAAAATGTTTTGTTTTTTCGGTTTCGTTGGAGATCGCGAATGATGTCATTTCATAGACTGGCGCTTTCTTTCTGGAGTGATAACCTCAGATATTATGTGAGATCCTAATCTCATCACCAGTAACGACAAGATTAAACAGTTCATCCCATCCGTGACATAGCAAATGAGGATGCCAAAACAGAACCAAAGTTTTGTGTTCTGACAAAATTCGAGGAACACCTGGCACCATTTTAAAGACCAGCTAGTCACTAACAGTTTCGTACAACTCTAATTGTGGAACGCCCATCTTCTTGAATGTTCATTTCAATCTTTGCTTTGAGTTCGTCACTCAACACTGAGGGCCGGGCCGGAGCTTTCTCGTCGTCAATATTCGTCGGCCCACCATTAAACCTGATGCACCATTTTTAACCAGACGCTTCATTTTACCATAAACCTCAGTTATCTCTATAAATTTCGATTTTTCGAACTTTTTTCGCATTGAAGAAGCGTTTAACGCTCCAAGCCTTACACTTGGCGGTACCGTCAATTTTGTCTCACGTTTTTAAGTCAGACAGGTAAATAGGTAATCGACCGTAGCGGATGGTAGCTGGCGTCAAAGTGACGTGAGGAATACAAGAGTCAATGAGCAGCCGACGGAGGTGGAGGGCGAGCGCAGGTATATGTCACAACAAAACGTTCTTTACTTTCCGAACAACCCTTCCTAGAAAGAACAAAAATCAACCAAAAGCTAAAGGTTTATAAGTTAAAACAATTTCCAAATGGGCGTGTTGAATGATGTCTTAAAAGAACTACTTTCTGTAACTCCTTACACAGCGGGCAAGATTTTGTTATACCATAAACCTGTTACTCCAATACAGCTAACTGAACGTATGATTTTTTTCCAAACAGAACTTGTTTAAAATGCAGATTTTAATTTTACCCTCTCTAGCTACAACATACTCTGGCCCACTTTTTACCCACGTTAAGAACAGATCTACTTCATGTAGGCGACCCTATGCGATGTCTTAGCTTGTCCCTATTTCCAGAGCCAGGGGATCCTTATTTCCTTTGCTACGTGTTTCTGTGTCCACCCTTCCTTTTTCTTCTCTTTACAAGAGGGTATAGCTAATAGATATTTCTCTGTGGCTCCGATAGGGTGTAGTTCTAGGTTTGGTAAGCCAGCTGGAAACGTTTTGACTTAGACCTCCAAAATCCTCTACCCGGAGGTTTCATGGCCCTACCTTGATCCTGCTCATCCTTCTTAGGCAACGATAGCCATATTGGCTAATCTCTATAAACTACAGTGAAGCTAACTTACTTAGGGTAAATCAAACATCCACAAAAACACAATGATCTACTATCCGTAAATCTACTATCTCTTATACTCATCCAATTATGATTTGTGTTAATTAACTCTAGTTCCATGAGAAATGTATCTGATAGATTTAATGAAACTCGCCATTTTGTATGCATTACTGATCGCCATTACTGTTTATTTTGAAATGTTTCAAATGGAATTTTTTAATTTAGAATTTTTGTCAACTTTGTTAAATGGGTTTAGTCAAATACTTCAATTGTTTTTGTGTAATCCTTTACAAACATTTTTATGTAAAATTAGGTAGATTTTGTCAAATTATATCATTTTTTATTTAATTCGTTTAGACCAGTTTGTGTAATTTATCCTATTATGTTTTTATAAATTCAGTGTTTTTTTTTCAAATGGTTTTTATATTATTAGTATAGCAGTGCAAGTTTTTGTAACTAATTTTAATTTCGTGAAATCCGGAAATTGTATTTTATTTAGTTTATCTCAATTTGATCATAATTTTAAACTTAAGCACATGGACTTCATTAAGTCAGCATTAAACTTACATTGAAACAATACCGTTGGTGTCCGCACACAGTTGAAAGTTTCGATTGTGGTACACTTTCGGTTCTAATGTTTTAGTGCGAAACTCTAAAGTGTATAATAATGTGTAAGAGATAGGTCAAGAAAACATTGTACAAACAAGAACAAACATCATCATTTAAGCTAACGGAAACGTCATGCAATAATAACAGAAACAAAGCAATGCGTTATATTTACTTTGAAAACAGCGCTGCAGGCGGTCGTGTGCAGATTTATCACCTGACGGTAGCAATTTCATTAGCTTCCTCATAAATCCGCTGTAGCGCTACGGAATAGCTTCCGTGCACCGTACTAGCTCTGCCAATATATCCGGCTTTGCTATCTTTTATTGTTCTGTGATTTCTGCTACGACTTAGCGTCAGATATTGGGTTCCCAAGTAAAGTACCGTAAAATCAGAGTAAAAGTCAAACGCGATGCCAAATTGAATCTTTTCCCCCGCTTTATTCCCATCTCTGATCCGATTCGACGACATTTTGCATTCGTTTTTACTACGATTGTGTGTGTGTTTTTTTTAAATTGTCGTGTTTACGTTTTGTTTGAAAATTCTTTGAATATGTAACACATAAAGTACATAACTAAAATGACAGAGGGAGATTTTCCCCGTTAAATATTTATCTTAATAATCATTTGGGAACCTGTTTCCATTGCTTAAGATCCGAGAATATTAATTTTATAAAAAGTTAAAGACATCACGCACTTCACAAGGGCCTCTCGAGTATCTATGGATTTTTCGATAGCAGTAATGTCAAATTGTATGTAGGGCGGAGAAGCATGCATAAGTCCTTTGGCTTTATGCTCAGTGATACACTTCATAATTGTTTAATGAAGTGAATGTTTCGACGTATAACTTAATGGGAAAACGTCTATATGGGACACTTTTTGTGACAGAGGAAACAAACATCTTGCTCCCGATAGATAAATAGGTAGCTTATAATGAAGTAGGTTAACGGTAACAGCTGTTTTCGTTTCACTTAAAGGTTATTTGAAAGTTATGTTTAAATCAATATCAAGAGGTTGTATTTGAATCACTTTAGAATATTATTTCTTACATATTGAGAAATGGTATAGTATTGAGAACAGAATATATTTATTTGATATAAGTTCAACGGTATAATAAAGTCGTCAAGAAGTAAAACAAGTAAATTCAAATACCTGGACAAAACTTACTCACAAGACGGAAGGTTAGAAACGGAAGTAGAGGAATAAGATATTTGTGGGTTGTCTGAATAATTCCATATGGAGAGGAGTGAAAAGCATAATGAATGACCCATAATTAAGCTTAGACCCATAATGACACATGCCGTTGAAACACAACCTCACGCAGCAAAGGCGAAAAGAATGTAGGAAACAAGAGAAATGAACACCGTTAGAGTAGGGATGGTCGATATTTTCTGTCACGGTGACATGTCACTGATATTCGTTTGTCACTGATGGTACCAGTGACAAAATACGGAAAATGTCAGTTCCAGTGACAATGGATCGATCGGAAGTTGCCTCTGTTGGGTAAAACTCTCAGTCACTGGATGAAACAGCTGCCATTGGTGGATTTGTCGCTGTCACTGGATGAAACGGCTGGCATTGGTTGATTTGTCGCTGTCACTGGTTCTGTTCTCACCGCTCGGCTCACGGCGCCGATTGTCGTGCAGTGTCGTTGACTCAAGGGGAGGGGGTATCTCCGTTGTGATTGGGCAAAATGCAACAACCGTAGAAAAATTACTGATATTTTACCACAGCTGTCATTGGTTGATTTGTCGCTCTCACTGGTTCTACTCATTTTCGTCGTGTGTGGGTGGACGATTTATATCAGGTTTCAAGATAGTGACAGTGTTGTGTACAGTAGACGCAATTTCGTGCTCGGTAGTTTGTTCCTAATTACGTAGGAGTTTATTTTTAAATAAAATGAGCCTTCCAAAAAAAGAAAGTGTGGAATCATTTCATCAGTGTGATATGTCAGTTCATATACAGTATCCGGCAAAAGTCACCGGTAAAAGTCACTGATCCAAATATGGCGATGTTACTAAAATCACCGATCCGTTAAAGTCACTGGATCGACTATACCCATTTAGAAGAACTGATGGGAAAACACTCAGAGACAGCAAGAAGCACCAACATACAACAAACTACGAGGAGGAAAAGATTAATGAATGGGTGGCAAAAGTAAACACTGGTATGGTACGACCATGTAAGCAGAATGACTGAAGACAGAGCAGCAAAAACAGCGAGACATTACTCGCCAATAGGAGGACGATCGGTGGAACAAATACTCGGGACACAATGAAACACATTTTGACTAATGTCTATATAGAAGGATAATACGAATAAGAAGGCTACAGTAACAACATAGAATCCCATAAAAATGCTATCGATCGTTATTTTATAAATATTATTCAATACCATTAATAGGATAATACAAACCTTAATTCATATTTCAATAAATAATAATATTATGGTAGTATATGATATATTTTATTACAGTTTTTCAAATGGAAAATTCTTCAACTTTTTTTTTAATTCGAAATCTTGTTGCTGTTTATGACGAGCTGGTTGTTTTGATACATGACGGCTGTATTTTTTCGTTTAAGTTTGGCCAGTTTGAGCGTACTATAAACACTTTACAAAACTTTATGAAGGACAAGCAAGGAATATTGCCAAGCATACAGCCTCCGTGCATGTATTTACCTGGAGCAAGTTGGCTTGTGAGGGTAGCGGGAAGGGCAGGTCATGTGGGGATAACAAGTTGATTCTTATCGCTGGACGTTCTACCTCCGCGAGTTGAATATTTACTACTACTTGATGCCAGCGAACTTCGATCCTTAAAATGTAACTCGATTTTTACAATTATTTTCCACGCCTTTACAACACAAGCCTTCATCAGGCTCTACTGTGGTTGGATCTGTGTGTACTCGTACCTATTATAACAGTTGTGTTCCAAGGAAATATCTGTGACATTTTGCAGAGAGGAAGAAGCAGAGCGGCAATCCAGGCATACCTATTTGCCGACAATTAACAACGGTCCATATACGAGTGTATGTACATGCTTTGTACAATACTTGTTCACTATTAATTGGCGCGTAGCTTTAATTGGGATTTTTAATTAATATTTATCCGCCAGTTAATAAGCTACGGAAAGCAAGGCCAATTCTGATTGGTATCAATTTACCTGATCTCCGCTGCGAATAGTTTCACGCACTCACAAAGACCGTGTCCTTCACGATGCAGCTAAACCTACGCGAACGCACTTCTGCAACATAAACATAACTGCAGTGTAGAGATCCCAAATGTTAGATACGCTTGTATCCCGCCTCCGAAAAGGTTTTCCGCCAAATTGAACGTTTACATTTTCAAGAATATTTTATCGCCTTCCTTCCCTTGTGGCATAGCATTCCATTTCAGAAACTATTCGATGTTTCACTAGGATATAGTTTTACCTCTCTCGCTTTCACAGTTTACTAACTCCTCCTTATCTGCAGTGTAGCTTGGTATTTATACGGCTGTGATAATACCTTCCAGTGCGCAACTCTCCTTCACGATCAACTTCCAGATCTTGTACCAACTACCCTGTCTACAAGTAAAGATAACTCTGTGTAAGAATAGGTAAATAGGTGAGTCTTGATAAATAGGAAAGCTTAGGTTAGTAAGGAATCCATATATATATATATTAATATATTTAATATGGTGATATGTTTTCTTGTAATATAGTTAATAAATTAAAAATATTTCAAAAACAAGATTACTTTTAATGAATATATTTATTCAAAGCTTTTCGCCGATAAAATAGTACCAGCATCTTCAGGAAAAAAATTATCTAATAAAATACATTTACAACTTTACAGTAGCACATATGATTTAATTTTGTAAATGTATTTTATTAGATAATTATTTTCCTGAAGATGCTGGTACTATTTTATCGGCGAAAAGCTTTGAATAAATATATTCATTAAAAGTATTCTTGTTTTTGAAATATTTTAAATTTATTAAATATATATATATATATATATATATATATATATATATATATATATTCGTAAGCCGAATTTTGAGAGAAAGATTGCGGGAGCTTAGAAGGTCGTACAGAGCTGAGAGATGGCAATTAAAGGTACTGACACCAAGAAACAGGGAAAAATATAGGGGTTTCTCAATTTACAACATTTATAAGGTTTTGAAAAACTTAACGTTAGCAAAATCTCCATAAGAAATACATTGCAATGAAAAACAGCTGTGTATGGTTGGTAACAAACAAATATTATAACAGTATTAAAGGTTATGTGTATAAATATATATTATAAGGAAATTTTTTTATGAAAAATTTGAATTATATTAAATTTAGTTTTGCAATAAAAAATAAAATTATTATACAAAAGTGTAACATTTATTTCAATGTAGGTCATTTGCCCTTACAAGCCCCTAGTTGCATATAATTACCAATTGGTAAGCTCCCAGGTAAATACTTAAGTAAGTATGTAAGTAGTAAATAGTAGATAAATAGGTAAATAGGTATTTAAATAACAGTGTGAATAGTTGTAGTTAAGTAGGCAAGTGTAAGTAAGTATTTAAGTATAGGTAAGTGTAAGTATGTAGATAAATAGGTAAGTCTAGATAAATAGATAAGCTTAGGTAAGAAGGGAATTATTGGTAAGTTCGTAAGTATTGCTAAGTAATAGGTGTTGTTTTGTAAGTACGTATTTCTAAATATCTTGGGGAAAGTAATTATAGTTCAGTATAGCAACGTAAATGTTTCATGAACGTTTTCTACTAACTACATTTTTCAAATGAAGTATTCAGTTCTTTCGGCCAATCCCACCGACTACCTTATTATATTAGCTTTAAGAAGTTATTTTAAACTTCCCTCAGAAACGGGATTCGATTGCGTGAAAGAGTTCAATTGTGAGAGAAAGATAGCAATAGACGTGTAATAAATGATAAGATTGAACAAATAGTGAATATATGATGATAAAATAGATTATATTTTGTGTCAACCTAAACCGTGTGTTAAATCTGTAAGACAATATTTCTTTAGCACTTTTTAGCTACAATATTCCTGTGTCGTCAACAATATTCCTTCCAGCTAGGTTGCGACTAGACTGCTTGTGTGTTAGTTGTCCGGGCTGTTACGTTCTCAATTTGTAATCTCACTCTGTCTAAAGCGTACCTCTCTTAATACACTCGTCAACGCGAAGCCCAACGAATAGATTGAAATAAACAAAACCATTTCTAATTTATTGCGCGCCTATGCGAGAACCCAAAGCTCGTCTATTGATAAAGTCTTCCATTTGGGTTTCTCCGCATAATAACCCGGTGTTTGTATGGTTTATGGGATCCGTATGTAAATACGTTCGCAAGTGCTCGGCCACGAAACTGTTTTGCATTTCAGTAAAACATATGATTATAATTGGCGTCCGGGAACACTTATTTTGGTTGTGCGAAGCCCCGGGCGCTTTGTATGGCTCAGTTCGTGGACATGATAAGACGCAATCTCCGAGTTAAGCTTCGGTTCACGACTCCCCCGTCACGAAGCGAGACCAGTCCATTGTGCGCAAGTCGCACACCGAATTATAAAGTATTTATCGTAAGACATGAAAAAATACTTTATTTGCAGAACTGCCGGGAAACAAGATTAACTAGACATTCTTTCGGGCATTGTGGCTGTACGTATATATACGGGTTTACAAATTTAATCTCCAATTTCTAATCCGGAAACATTGCACGTTATAAACAGTAAGCTCAGCCAACTGTCGATATTTCAAAATCCGTACCTAACCGGTTCTTTCCATTATTGTTGTCCAAAAGATTATTTTTTGGACGAACAATCTCTTGTAACTAAAGACTGACGTCTTTAATTTTTTAATTTTCACAAAAAGTCAATTACTACTTGGGTAAACAAAATTTTATTTAAAATACTTTTTTTTAAATAATTACAGTTAATATAAATAAAGTAACATAACCTATGCGTTAAAACAGCTGTTCTACCACATAACCTCTAACCATAAGATGTTAATACAGTTATTTCAAATATTTATTCATTAATTAACTTTTTAAAAATTGGGGAGTCCAGGCCGGATTCGAACTGAATAACTTCATGTTTGAAATTTTGAACTTTGGCACTGAGTCAACTTTTCCATAGCTAAAAAATTATTTCTCAAAGATGTAAATTAACTATGAACTTTCTTTGCCCCCATCTGGTTGTCGTCGAAACCTCCATTGCACAACCTTAATTTGTTGCTATGGTTACCACGCAATATCATAAATAATACTCAAGGATTATAAGTAAATGAATACGATAAAATAAACAAACTGGATTAACGGTATCGAACCTTGCTTCAGAAACGACCAATGCGAAAGGACACCAAAAAGAATCTTTAACACTACGCAAGGGATGAAAAAGGGTGTAAATAGAAACAAACAAAAATAATAGTAGGCCTACAACACCATATTTAAAAAGAAAAGTGGAAAATTTGAAGGAAATTTCTTTCAATTTCGCAACCTTATATTGTTATTCTGGTATATCTATATATGTATGTAAATTAATTGTAATTATAAAATAAAAAGAAACTAAAATAAAATTTTTCTTAGTTGACCTCAGTAGGAATCGACTTAATAATTTTTATATATATATTACTTGTTTATTTTATTAATTCTAAATATATAAAAACTTAACAAATTATTTGTTACAACACTCTGGATAACCTTTGGTCACTTTATTTTCAGCGTAGAAACTACATTTGGTTTAAGACTGGTCAAAATACTGGATCGTAATGAACGAGCCCTACACGCCACGTTACCCCATCGCCGAACGATTTATAACCAAATACCCTTCGCGTCAGTCTAAACAATTAATTACAAAACAGCAAAGAAAGCGTTGCCACGCAGAAATACTTGAATGTATCGAATAACTCACTCGCAACAATACGCTAATGTATGGGCGTGTACGCAAGCCTTAGAACAATGTGTTTTCACGCTGAGCACATAAACCATCACAATGTGCTTTAATACGTCACATACTGCCGCAACCAAGGCAAATCCTCGGTGAGGATGCGCGCACGTTTGCGGCGTACTTTATTCCATCCCCCCGAGTTGTGTTCTCCTTGTCGTGCATAAACAGGTTCACGATTGCAATACTAAACTTGAAAACACACAGATTATTAAGTAGCAAGTGATAGACAGCTAAATGGCTTGAATGCTTCAGAAAATGACAAAAGTAGACGTGTTCCAATAAGATGAGGTAGGACAATATACAAACTACTGATCCTTCCCATTGCACGATATGTAGACATACGGTGCAACGTCGCTATATTCCGGGGGCATGGAACCTGAAGGTACTGGCAGAAAATTCTACTCACGACTTTGAGGCGAATTCGTGGGGGATTCACGCGCTGGACTGTATATACCCCCAATAATTCTACCTACTTTTTGTGTACTTTGAACGTAGGGCTGTAAGGGGTGTCTCCTAGGAGCCCTTCGTCAGCACTCTTCATTTTCACAATCTTTTTAAATGCCTTCTATTTGCTCACACTTTCCTGATGTATATCTTGTACAAATTTTCAATCATCAATAAAATACGTTTTTATTCATCCAATCAAGTTCAAATACATTTTCTTTTAACTATAGTGGATAACAATTGATGTTAATGCAGTTTTTTCAAATATTTATTATATAATTAATATTATAAAATCTAGGTAGGATTCGAACTGAGAACCATCGTGTTCGAAGTCTACTGCTTTGCCACTCAGCCAACTTGCCCATAGGCCAGAAGTCTATTTCTCAAAGACGTATATGAATATTTTCCCTCATCCGGGTCTCATTAAAACCAACACTCGACAACCTTAAATTGTTGCCATGGTTACCACACAATATTATAAATAATTTTGTAGGATAAAAATGAATGAAAAGAATAAAATAAACACACAAAACTGGATTAACGGTATCGAACCGAAACTGTATCGAAACAACAGTGAAAAGAAACTATATATTTTTTATACTATATTTTTTTTATACTGCACAATGTAAGCTACGAAAAAAGAAAGCGTATAAATAGTAACAAACAAAAATAATAGTCCAACGCCATAACCAGAAAAGATAATGGAAAATTACAAGGAAATTCGCTTTCTATTTTTCCACTTAGTATTGTTATTCTGACATATGTATATATATATTTATATTAATTGTAATTATAAAATTAAAAACAAACTAAAATTAAAGTTTTCTTTGTTGATTTAAGAAGGAATTATTTTTTTTTTTTAATATTTATGTTACTAGTTTTCTTCAATTTTTTTCCAAAACACACTGCCACATAAATCATTAGTTAGTGTAGGTCTGATATCAAGTACATGCAAAGCGCACCTTGTGAGTATTTGCAAATTGGTTTACAATATATTACACTGTATTCATGTATTGTAATTATAAAGTGTAATATATTTACAATAAATTGTTGCATATTCACAAAAAACTTTGCACTACAATCTGTTTGATATATTTTTGTATAAAAATAAAAATGTATTGTATGAAACGTTGTAAATAATTTTTTAAAAAGAAAACACAGTAGTATTTAGGCGTAGTAAACAGAAAAAAGTAATTCTAAATGGGGGGCGAACATAGCGTAGACTTACAACAGGCGCTGTGGCTGCACTTCGTCTTACTTCAGCGGTGAGCTGGTCTTGATTGATCTAACAGAGTGTGCACACACAGTAACCGTGTATACTAAATATCTAGCTACGAAGGTTAAGACATTGTTCAAAATATTGGAAACGTCGGTTTAGTAAAAATATTCGCGTTGTAAACGTGAAATTAACGTTCAGTGCTTTAAGAGAGGAAACGTTCGAGTCATGGAAGAATACAACCTATTCTTCAGTATTCAGTATGAACAGGTCGTGTTTGTCCAACTCAGACCTCTCCGACCAATTAATGATACGCTATACATAAACAAAACAAAAACAAAGGAAATAGTTGGTATAAATGGTGCAACCTAAACAACTTTTATACAACAGACTCGCCCCTCTCATGAGGTAATGATATCTATTTGTAGCCTGTTTGCAGTTGTGCTGTGAGAAATGTTTGAAGTAAGAAAGATTTTGAAGAGTGTAGCAAGGGAGCACCTATTCTCTCGGTCTTGTCTATATGTAGACAACCACAAATAAAAACTTATAAAGGATTTTATGGTCGATAATTTTAAAACCATGCTCACCACTGATGGATTTCCTAAGTAGTTATGTTACAGAAAAAGAACCCAAGTTAAACTGAATTTTTTTAACGTTTCCACCAATTGGATCTACGTTTTGTGATTAAGTCTTTGCACCGAAATTAAGGAAAACTTGTACAACAAAAGGATTGAGCAATCCGTGAAGGAACACACGAAGTCGTGATCGGAGAGTGCATGATTAACACTCGTTCCTACCTACGCACCTCCGCACGCACTTTCACCGAGATTACCAAGCCGTGGCCATTGTGTTCTGCATTTAAATATACTTTACATATCAAATGCTAGTTTCGGAGTTCTTTGACCGTGCTCGCTGTATCTCTTGCTGAGAGTGTCAGCTGTTTGTCGTCTAGAGGTAATTGTGTGTATTCACAACTCTACCCTCTATGATTTCACTTTTTGCCTCTGACAAGACTTCTCTATATTTTTAAGTTATGTTTTTAGCGATCTTTTGACTAAATGCTGCCTTATCGAGGAATTACGGTGATCGGCCGACTACACCCTAACGAATATACTAGCTATAGATTGTCTCAAACTCTCGGTTACTCAACCCAGACATCTTGCGTCTCCAGGACGAGGGGCTTGGTGCCATGACCCCTTTGTGCCACTTAGTTAGAGCTCAAGGGTCTTCCTGTATCCGGGCGGACTGATCAAGAGCTATACTGGTCCCCGGGTGGCCTGTGGGATAAGACGAGTCTGCGAGCAGTGGGCTACGGACAACAGCTTTGTCAGAACTACCAAAGTAGAGCCTTCCGAACGGCCCGATTTTCCGTACTTACAAACTACCTTGAACGTTTTGAAAACCTCACAATATTTTAAAGAATTATTTTTACATGTTTTCAAAAAGGTCAAGTTTTTTACAAATTTTGTAAACATTATATGTACGTTGGCCCTAAAAACTTTTGAACATATTTCCCTTCGTAAGGCGTAGGGCATACAATTAGATAGCTAAGCTGGCACTTTGGTCCTTACAACCCCAAGTAAGAGAGCGGTAGAAACATTATTCATCATGAAAACATTGGGCTCTAGGCGTTCAGTGAATCATAGGGTTGATGAAAATGTAGAGCATACAGATAGTTCACTAAGCTGGCACTTTGGTCCTTACAACCCCAAGTGAGAGAGCGGTAGAAACATTATTCATCATAAAAACATTGAGCTCTACATGTTCAGTGAATAATAGGGTTGATGAAAATGTAGGGTATACAGATAGTTAGCTAAGCTATGTTTTTAACCATCGATAGAGCAGTTTTTCCATCTATTGTTCAAGTTCAATATCCGTATAGCCAGCAGCTGGTAAAAGCAATATAAACCATGCCTAGTTATATTAATGTCACAAATATCATAAACCCTTCATGCAACAATAATGTTTGTCTCTCAACGACTCATGTAAATACTAATGCAGCTACCTTGCGAGTAGATGATTAACAATTCCTGTATCGGTTTTACCCGTTAAGTTCTTGAGCCCGCACGGACCCATATTTATTGGCGCGAAATCACCATGTAACACCCAACGCGGGCACAAACACAGCCCCGTGAGCTAAATGTATAGAAGCTTTTGTATTTTGATCCTCTTTTTCCCAGTAAAAACAATTGTCAACAGATATTATTTCCGACCTGTTTGATTTGCTGTTTTGTTTGACAGAGAGATTTGACTAAAGCGCTTACCCTCGTTAAAGCACTAAATCATACGTAGGCGTGCAATCTTGTACCCAAAGTTGTTTATCTTTTTAGATATTTATCTTTCTCCTTATATTATATCTTTAAATCAATGTATTTTAAAATGTTTAATTTTGCAATAAATGTAACGAAAATAGGTTTTATGTTTTAAATCTACAAAAATATATATCATGTAATAGGACTTTTTTAAAACCTGTTATCTATAAAAAACGGTAACGACGGAGGAGGGTGTCTTTTGAGCGCCCTCGTAACATAAGCCGTTCCCATAGCATTCTGTTTTTATCAACAACAATATTTAAAACCAAATTTTTTGCAACAAAAAGCAAATTCTTCTGAAGTTTAATTACTTATGTGAATTAAAAGTCACGTATGTTTATGAGTGTGTGGTGTGTGTGTGTGTGTGTGTGTGTGTGTGTGTGTGTGTGTGTGTTGTGTGTGTGTGTGTGTGTGTGTGTGTGTGTGTTATGTGTGTGTGTGTGTGTGTGTGTGTGTGTGTGTGTGTGTGTGTGTGTGTGTGTGTGTGTGTGTGTGTGTGTGTGTGTGTGTGTGTGTGAGTGTGTGTGTGTGTGTGTGTGTGTGTGTGTGTGGTGTGTGTGTGTGTGTGTGTGTGTGTTGTGTGTGTGTGTGTGTGTGTGTGTGTTGTGTGTTGTGTGTGTGTGTGTGTGTGTGTTGTGTGTGTGTGTGTGTGTGTGTGTATGTGTTGTGTGTGTGTGTGTGTGTGTGTGTGTGTGTGTGTGTGTGTGTGTGTGAGTATGAGTGTGTGTGTGTGTGTGTGTGTGTGTGTGTGTGTGTGTGTGTGTGTGTGTGTGTAAACGAGCCTGCACAAAAACTGCTAACGAATTTGTTTATGAGACAAACTCTTGCAAGAAATAAAGAGCCTGTCTCGTCGCATATTAATATAAAGCAAAATAAATTTTTAAATTTTCAATCCGGTATTATAAAAAGTAACGGCAGGCGACTTGTTGATTCAAACGTGACCTCATTCCTGCAGATTACTTGCGCGATATGTAAAGTAGAAAATAGAAAAGATATACATAACCTAAAAACAGAAACCTGAGGTAGCTTCGGAATAGAGCGCCCTGCAGCACTACTAGCTTTGTCATCCCCCTTGATTAGCAATCCCGTGTTATGCTGTTTCATTTCGTTTTGCACTCAACCCTTTGAGATGTTCACGCCTCCGGGGGCGGAGATAGTTAAGCCTTATTTATTCAAGAGTTATTTGCAACTTTCCTTTACCCCTGATCAAACAGGCCTTGCTACTAGGGTGCCACTGACATTTTGTTTCAAGTTAAATGCAGTGCAACAATGACCTGTTGTGATGCAAAACCTGCAATTGAAGTCTATTCGGGCGATAGACATTTTAAATTTTTGTTCTGCCCGGTAACTAAAAAAATCTATCCCGAAAATATTTTAAAGTGTTAAAAATAAAAATCAATTTGAAACAGATATATTCTTACATTATAAAACCTAACTGTAGCGTAGGATATTATTGTATAAAATAAACCTGATTTACTTGGGTTACTTTTTCAATACTGGCTGCAGGCAAGATACTGAACTATTGTTATTTGGCTGATAAAAAAGGAGGGGTTTTCTTTGGAAGGATTTATATATGGTTGGGAAGGATAGAATATGGTATAATGCTGGGGAGTGGTGATTTTATTTAACAACAGGACTGGCTGAAAAACATTTTTTCTTTATTTTAAAGTTTTGCTTTGCTCTATACGAAACACATTTAAATCTGCGTGACTCAAAGTTAACAATGTAACTTAGAAAGAAAACAACTTTATTCTAATTTCAAATTAACTTTGCAAGGAATATTTGTAGAACAGATAAGGGGGCGAGTTTAAAACAAATAAACGTATAATGTATATAGTACATACAACACAAGAGTGAGAGATGTAGAGATTCGTCGATTGGTAGCCACATAGATTAAATGATCGTGGCAGTTCCACAAACATCATTAAAAACCTAATAATTGTTTCCATCAAAAAATGATCACATGGTAACACACTAGAGTAATTTAATTTTACATTCATAAACATCCCAGAACACAAAATTCAAACTTGCTAAATGAACAAACTCAATACAAACCTACATTGATTATTTTAACACGCCTTTAAAACCCTCTTAACAACGCATTCTAGTGACCAACCTAGAGACTGATATTCAGACGGGGAAATATATATCTATATCTAATTGTTATTTCTATTACGCCACAAGAATACAAGTATACAAAGCGTCGATTATATTTTGGCTTCTTACAGTCCCTAAGTGCACTTTTCATATTCGAATGTTTGCCCCTGTGTTCTTGTGGCTCTTACCATCAATCGATGCCTTGTTATCACGTGTCCTAGCTTCTCAACTTGAAACAAAAAGAAATCGACATTGTTTCCAACATTGTTATGATTTCTACAACTAAATTAGTGTATCATGTTTGTACCGATTTTAGCGACATCTTTTAGCGAAACATTTAACTGAGCCACAAGTCTTTCATTTACCAACATACTTCTAAGAAGTAACTTCTAACAAATCCTTTTATCATATGTTGCAAATTGTGTTGCGATTAAATGCACCAGCCTTAAGTTAAATGGCCAGTTTATATTGACGCATAGTTATTACAAACGTAATGGACATTTGCAACTATTATTGAATAGTTTGTTTTTGTCGGTAGGTAGCGTTACTGTTTGCAATAGGCAATCTTGTGAGCGCAGTTATTCGTACGACAGGGGACGGTAAACAGAACGTTATGAATACAAATTCTGTAGCTGACCCGGAAAAATTAAAGTGATTTAGGAAAGGCAACCGGAATGAAAAGAAATATATATGCAAATTAGTTTAGAGAAAAATATTGCTCAAGGGGCGGGAAATGATTCTGCGATTAATTCTGGAGATAAAATGTGTGCTTTTATTCTTGTAAAGTGTGCCTAGTTTAATCGAGGAAGTGCTAAGTCGGCCGGAAATATTTCTCTGGGTTTTGTACAACAAATCTGCAATTTCTAAGCTTTTAAATGTGTTTATAGTGAAAAAAATATTGTATTTATATAGATTCATGAAAACGTTTGACGACGACTGAGGAGGGGTCACAGGAAAGACGACAGAGGCAGGTCTTATATTTTTGAATGTTTTTTTCATCGTGTGAGGATATTGCGAAAAATTTTAAAAGAAAAAAATTTTTTAAAGAAAATACTACGAACAGAAATAGTAACAATAGCATTTACTTGTGGGAAAACCTTGAATGATCGGGAAAACTCACAATAAGGTTTATCCAGACTGCTGAGGAATTGGAAGCACAGTCAATAATATCCTCACCCCCAAGGAACTCCAGACAGATGTAAGACTATTACGTTTTTGCGTCTTATTCTTCAGTTTACTTTCATTACAGGTTCAGTACCAGGTACCACTGAGTGTTTAAATTGCCTACACAACGCCGTGTTTTATCTGGGTCTGCAATGTATACAAGTTCGACCACATATATTAAGATGTGTGTTGTATAAATAATAATATTCTAATAGTTACAGTAAATACGTGTGACACCCACATTAATAAATATAATCACTACTATAACAGAAGTGACTGTACAAATACAAACGTTTTACTTTCTTTTGACGTAACGCGACCGCGTTTCTATTTATAGCTAAACGCGAAAAACTTCACAGATCAAAACAAGCCAGTGCAAGGGAGATTGACATAGATATTCGCTATAAAAGACGATCACGTTAAGTGTGGAAGAACTAAAGGCAAGAAACGAGACTTGGTTGGGCTATAAAAGGCCGGATTGGGCAAATCAGTCGATAAGAATGCCTCGACACGTAAGCCGATCCCGTTGGAGCGGTCTTGGAGTTAGTCGGCTTATAGTGTACTTTGCTTTAACGTAAATAAACATGGGAAGAGTGTTTTTTTTAGAATAATGTTTATTAAAGGTTTGTAAAATATTGTGATAAACAATCAGACCTTTAACTTAATATTTAAAAAACAAATTTATTAGTCTATTCTACTAATTATTAGTATGTAATAGTTAAAATATTGTAAAACGACTTTGAAGTAAATGCTATAAAGTATTTTAATTGGTGGTGCTGCAAGTTGAAGGGGGGGACGGACAATGGCTTGGCAGTCAAAAACATCATCTGGGGTTAGTTGTGATTGGGGCAGTACTTGCAAATGGGGTAAGATTTTATATTAGATGGTGATATATTCATACCTTTGAAAGGTCCAGTACGTAGCCTAGCTATTGTAGAGGAGAGGTTTCTTGGGCAGTTTAGATCGGGAATGGTTGCCTGAGTAGGAGGGAAATAAAATAATTCCCGCGGTCCAAACAGGCAGAGGTCCAACCTCGTTGGAGGCAATGGCACCTCTTTCTATGAATAGTTCATTACGAGTAAATCAATTACTTAAAGACGTATGAGAAAATATAAGAGAAAGGTTCCTTGCAATCGATATGGATAGAATGAGAAATTATAGAACACCATCAGATAAATTAGAAAAGAAAATTAAATAGTAATAAAAAAATATATAATAGTCCAATATTATATACTTTATACAGAGGTAAAATTACAAGGAAATTCGCTTTCAATTTTGCCACTTCTATTTTGCCGATATTGTGATTCTGTCATATGTCTATACATATTTATATTTAATTGTAATTATAAAATAAAAACCAGCTAAAATAATTTTTTTGTATTGACCTCATTAGGAATTGACTAAAAATATTTTTTTACATCACTTGATAAATATAAAGATATGAACAAGTTCGTAACATTACAGTAGAGCCTCGATCATCCTATCCTCGGCCAACCTAATTCCGGTTTAACCGGGTTGTCGAAATATGCAATACGTTTTCGCTCTGTTATGCTTTTAGGTCGAAGTAGTAAAAATTACGATGTAAATTTTACCAAGAGGATCTCCGTATATGTAAAGTATAGAAAAAAGGAGTAGAACGTGCAGCGATAGAAAGGTCAACGAGCACCTGGAGCAACATCGGAGCAACTTCTACACTACGGCGAATGCGTGAAACTGTGGCAAAGAAGCGTTCCTGTAGACAGAAAACACTTATGGACTTCTTCATAAAATAACTTTTCAACTCGAACAAGTACTTTACTTTATCATTTCTTTTTCATTTTTCACTTCATTTTTTTCATTTAATAATACAGTAGTTGATTTTTTTTACATATTTGATCAAGTTTGCATTCATTTTACCAGTTCGCCTCAATTTTTGACGCGGTCTGTGTTATCCGAATTCCCGATTATCCGAAGTACCCATATGGTTTCGTATAATCGAGGCTTTTGTTTCAATCTTCAGCTAATTGTGTATTGGCATATAGCAATATATAAACACTTCCTTTAAGCATACTACGATAGGTGAAAATAAATCGACAAAATACATAATACCACCATACAGATCATCCGAAGCTAGAAGCGGAGTCCGAAATACCATTTTGGAAGAGACAATCCTAGGGACAAATATCTAATTCAGACATCCTAGGTAATATTTTGAAAATTAAAAGCCATTTAGCGTTTGAAATTAAACAAAAGTTGACACAATAGGTTAATTGAATTAATTTTTATTTAAAGTCATAACAAATTCAAAACGTGCCCAATATCAGTAGCCTAACCAGGTTATAACCTGGTTTTTATTTATGTTTGATGTTTAAAAATATTCAACATAATACGTATAACCATTCTTTGAACTTAGCTTGTGTGGCTATGTTAAAACAAATAAAAGATATACATAAGACTCACAAATTAATCATTTATTTACTCAAACGCGTTTCAACGACAAAATCATCATCATCAGTGAGTTTTGCTACTACAAACTCTAACTTACAACTAAGGTGAAAGTAAGGTTACAATTCTATATTTATAATCAATTATAAATTATTACTTGTAAATAATTTTTTCAGCCACTAAGTGCAATAATTTTAATTTGTGTGATGAGGCAATTTTGACCATCGTCGAATCACTGATTAATTTTTCTCTATTTTTCTGGTGTGGATGTTCGGTCCGTGATGTTGGTATTTGTTGACGTCACACACATTTCCTCTTGAGCCGCGTGTATAATAATTTTGAATAGTATGTCTTCTGTATATGTTGTCTGTAGGTTCATTAAATTGTTGTATGTTTTTATAAATGTGGTATTTCTTTCTCTCTCTCTCTCTCTCTCTCTCTCTCTCTCTCTCTCTATATATATATATATATATATATATATATATATATATATAGTATATATATTATTCATAAGTTATAATCAATACGGCTAGAATACTCGCTAATATTAGGGGTATAATTAGGATTTTAAATCACATTATAGACCTAATCATTTTCTCCCTGTTTGTTTAAACTATTCTATCGACAGGATAGAAGTGTTTATTATTGTTCAGTTTCAACTTTTCACACATATTCACCGTGCGTGTTGTACCCGTATTATTGTCCAGCTAGTGTTACATTTAATTAACAATAAATATCATCTTGTTTGAAGGTCGGGGAACATTGATTTTATTCAGATATTATTAAACAGTTTATGTCCGCCCGACATTATTTACCATTACAATATAAAAACGAGTGTAATACGACAAAGTTCTGGACACTATAGGTAGGCGCGCGTGCGCAGAATGCAAGTGGATGCATTACGCATGCCCGTTGACTTTCAAGGATCTGTGACGTCAGCAAGTCGTGCAAGGAACTGCAAACATTTGAGGTTAGAAACCGAGATTTACGATATGGCTGAAGCTTTTAAAATATTTTACTGGCTTAGTTTTAAATTCTTTACACATAGTTCGTGCATAACGAAATAAAATCTCAGTCACCGTTTAAGGAAATATGGGCATGGAAAGAAAATAGTTGTAAAAAACAGGTTAGGTTGTTATTTTAGATATGATATAATGACAGAGATCGAATTTGATGCTGTAATGTCACTTGCTTTTGTCGAGACTGTAATAAAACATCTGATGCGTGACTGGTGTTATGATTTCCAAAGGCAAATTGGGGTGAACGACCGCTTTGGCTTCGCTCTCTTTACAGACATTTTGTTTAACAAATATTGTTCTTACAACGGACGTGAAAAGCACCGAACGTGAACAATTGTTAAACAAACTCATGAAATATACGAGTAAATAACATTCCAGCTGAGTTAAATTACCGAGCAGAGATAGACACCTCTCTACTCCGGCTGAGAGTCGGTTGACTTCATGGAGGTGCTCTGCTCAACCAATGCCATGGATTCCCCCTTATTTCTCAATCTTTTATGTCATCTGTTCCTTCCTTAGCTCTTACGTTTTTATACCATTAATACGGTTTAGGAGAATGTAAGCTTTACTTGAGATAAAAGGTATTCTAGATATTGGATGAGTGACAAGGGTGCTTCAACCACCCTTTTTATGGGACAAGTTCATATACAGGATGAAAAACCACACAAAAATGCCTACAGGCGCTACCGAGAACCTATGACATCGTAGTTAAGTGATCAACCCAGATGACGCCCCTTTATGACGCCTGAAAATGTGGCATATTTCAGGACGAGACTCTGCACATGTGTAGTGCTATTATATCTCCCAAGTATCCTGTACCAGGAGGTTCCTAGCTTCACCTTAATCCTATCTATGTTTACATCCTCCCTTATCCTTTGTCTTAGGGGCGATCGCCTTGAAACTAAAAGAATCCTGTACCGAAAGATAAATACGTTCATCCTGCATATATAAGGGCAAACGGCTAAAGGAATACAAAGAACCATCGGAGTCACTGACGTCCAGTGTTTCTTTAAGGTCGAAATTACCGGATTACAAAGCACAGATACAACTAATATATATCTAATACGTTATCGGCCACATTTCGAAAACATCTTAACTTTAATGTAAAATCAATATATAATTCAAAGTTCATAACTACAAAAATAAATTGAAAACTAATATTATATAAAAAAAAAGTCAATTCCTACTGAGGTCAACGAAGACTAATTTTTATGTTAGTTACTTTTTATTTTATAATTACAAATAACATAAATATGTACATACATATGACAGAGCCACAATATTAAGCGAATTTCCATGCAATTTTCTATTTTCCTCTTTACAAAGTATATGGTGTTGAATCATTATTTTTGTTTGTTACTATTTACTCACTAATTTTTTTATTTTTTAATTTATGAAGCTGGTCTATAATTTTTCATTTTATCGATTTCTTTTGATGGTTCATTGTTGGAAGGAACCATTGTCTTATAAACATCTATTAGTAATTTTTAACAAGCTATGGGAAAGTTGGTTCAGTGCCAAAGTACTGGATCTCAAACATGTAATCATTAATTTCGAATCCGACTGAGACATTAGCTTTTTTAAATTTCAATTAATGAATAAATATTTGAACAAACTATATCTACATCAATTGTCATCAGCTACAGGTTAGAAAAAATGTATTTGAACTTGATTGGATGAATAAAATCGTGCTTTATTAACAGTTGAAAATTTATACAAGATATATATGGAGAGTATGAGCTAGTAGAAGGAATTCAAAAAATTCTGAGCCTAAAGAGTTTTTTTTCTAGTAAACAAACGCTTGTTTACGAAATCACCCTTTATGGCCAGATCTTGTACCTGTTCAGTTCTGTTTCAACATTTACATTGAAGGCAGCATTGGAACAGGGCCAGACTGAAAGCAGGTAGTTGGACATGATGTCTGTACCTATCTTGGACTTGTACATAACATTCAAAATATGTATTCGAATATTGAAATTCTATTTTATATTTCCGACATTTTTGGCGACGAATTGTTGTGGATATCGAATACTAGAAGATTCTTAATTTTTTCGGGATTCTTATGTGATGTAGAAAGACAAGAGTCAGTTAAGTAATATTCACCGTTCAGACAAAACTAGTAGAAGGGTAAAAATATCGCTTTTTTATTAAATAAAAACACGGTTGAGGCGTAAGTCAAAGAAACGTATTTATTAAGAATCTGGAAACGTTTCGACGACTAAATTATCGTCCTCATTCAGACCTACAAGTATAATAGACAGAATTAACAACAAAAATCAAAATAATTCACAACAAAATTAACATAATATAAAAAAATTACAGAGTTATTAATACAAATAAATTAACAAAACGACAACACAAATAAATTAAATAATTAAAACAAACACTATAAAACGTGATATTCCATGATAATAAAAACTTAAAGCATAATTAAAATGCGATATTTTGAATTGGAATAATGTTGTGTAAAGGGTTAATTGTAATGATTGTGGTGCTTCCTAAGTTGGGGAAACTAAACGTGAATTGCATGTCTGTCTTTCAGAAAGATGATCTTCATCTCTCCTCGGTGTTTTACGATCACATCAATGAACATAATCAATCGTTTAATTTCCAAAATCCTACGATTTTAGACACGGAAAGTAATTGGAGGAGACGAATTTGGTCTGAAATGCTCCATATAAAGATGCGAAAAAATTCTATTAATGTTAAGTAGGACACTAACAAATTGGCCAATATTTGTAATCCTTTAGCCATAAAGCTTAAAAAAACTTGAGGGTTCTAGTTGTTGATGCACCAGATGTCTAGTAATGATTTTACAGGTTATATTACTGTTATATGTTTTTTGACACATTTTAATTAATTGTTTATAGTTTTTATTATCATGGACTATCATGTTTTATAGTGTGTTTTAATTATTTAATTTATTTGTTAATTTATTTGTATTTATAGCTGTTTGTAATATTTTTTATTTTATGGTAATTTTATTGTGAATTATTTTGATTTTGTTGTTGCTTCTGTCTATTATACTTGTAGGCCTGAATGAGGACGACAATAAAGTCGTCCAAACGTTGCCAGATTCTTAATAAGTTCGTTTCTTTGACTCACGCATCCACCGTGTTTTTATTTAACAAAAACTTGTGAGTTTACACCTCATTGTCGCTTTTTATTATTGTTCTGGAATCTCTATTTTATAAGCTACTATTCATTTTAAAGTAATTTCCGTTATTAATTTTTTAAGACGTGTAGTAAACAAGTAATAAGAACAAAATACTGTATATTCAAAGTCAATTAACCTGCTTAGATGAACAAAGAAAAACTTTACTTCAGTTACTTTTCCTTAAATAATTACTACAAATAAAGTAACATAACCTTTGCGTTAAAACAGCTGTTCTTCCACATAACCTACAACACAAAATCAGCTGTTTTATTAAATCATATGTTATCACTTATTTTAAGCCAAATGGGACGAAATAACTGTATTACCTACCTTGCTCCTTTTGTAAGGTTTTCGCATATAAAACTAAAATTAATTCATTTTTAATTTAAATAATGAGTTATTATTTGAAAAACTGTATTAACATCAAGTGTCATCAGCTACAAGTTTTAAAGAATGATTTTACACTTGAGTGGATGAGTAAAAAATATTTCATTAACGAATGAAAGTTTGAGCAAGATGTATACAAGGAGAGTGTGAACTAATAGCAGGGATAAAGTAAGCATTGTTTAAATCGCATGAAGTAGTCTAGGATCGGTAATACAGCTATTGTGAGTCTATAATCTAGACTCACAGCTCTTATGAGTCTATAATCTCGAGGACGGATGTGTTTAAAAAGATACCGTTATTTTTAAGATATTGTACTTAAAGGTTTTTAATTACTCCATCTCAAAACTCAGTTTTATTATTTCTATACCCCCATATTACAATGGAAACAATGTAATATTCAATCAGTCAGTCAGTCAGAGAAGGAGGGGGTTTGGGGGCCCCCGAGGTTATGCAGCGTTTGTCACCGACAATGGCTGCGGGTAGGAATTATGGGAACAGGGCTTTTGGTAGGGGCTGGATGTAGGAAGGGCATCTGCAGGGCAGGACTTCTTTTGAGTGGGATGGTAATAAGGATTTTATTCTGGGGGATTACGTTTATTTTAAACATTTGGATTTACTGACTCTCTTTTTTTGGTGACATTTTTTGTTTTGTGTGTGTCAATTCATGTATGTAGTAAGGGTGTTTGTGGGACATAAATAAAACTTAGAGCTAGTTCGGAATAACAAAGTTGCGATGGATGACCTTAAACTAACTTAACTTAACTAGCATTTTACATGATGAAACTTGACATATACATGATGAGATTATTAGAATAAAAAAACAGGAGTTAAACACTATTTACAATATGAACATATTAAGACTAAAACTTAAAAACTAGTCGCCTATTCTAGGAGGCGGGAGGTAGGCTGCTGGGAGAGGAAGTGCGAGTTGCAGAGGTGTTACGGAGGATCGAGAAGGACTTTGGGACGATGACGGAAAATAGGAGGGGGTCCAACTGAGTTTCCCTGATCCGTAAGATGTGGATAATACGAGCTTTCGGCACTACCGCAGAGCTTCGCTGAGAGGGATCTGACAAAAACAGTGATGGGGAGCGAAGGGAGTTTCAGATGGTGACATTTGACAGGAACCAAGAAATAAAATATTGGTACCAAATTGTTCAGGACTCTGAACTCAGTATAGACACAACAGCGCTGCGAGAGTTTCGTACAGCGGTGTTGCCGTTTTCACCACAGTGGTGCAGTAACAGGGTTCACTAAATGGTGTCTGAATTCACAATATATTCACGTCCGGCCACCCGTCTACTTATAAAACATCTCTTCGTATCCGACCAATTTAAATTCCAATTTAATAAAACAAGTCTTGTTTTGAAACAATGAATTCAAAGCGATTCATTAAAATGCATCAGCGTGGTTTTATATCCGAAGCAGACCCGACGGTATCTGTTGTCGAGACGGCTTTGACATTATGATAAAACAACGTAAAAGAAATCCAGGAAACAGCGGGAGTTAATTACTAGCAAATAGAATTATGCAGTTAAATAATTTACTTCCGTAAATAATTCAAGATTATCTCCAGAGCTATGTTATTTACTATTTCTTATATGGTATTTCCGTATTACACTGTTTATTTACTTTGATAAGGAAATGCATTAAAGCAAATTTGTTGCGCTATTCTCGTGAAGTATTTACTTTGTATTAAGGTCACTAAATACAAAGGACTTGCTTCGTAGAAATATAATTTTATTTGTTGTAGATACGTAAATAGGGTATCCTCTTTAGATCTTTCAACACGCTTCCAAAATAAGGACAGGAAATGAAAGAGCACGACACGAATGGTCACCAAACTGACCTATTTTAAATATTTCTATATTAATTAAATATGTTTCCATCACGCAAACAGTTTACTTGTCTGTAATAATTCCACTTTGATGACAACAAAAGCTTTACAGTACTTCCCTCTTGCTTTGCTATTTTATTAGTTTAGGTGAAAAGCTTTGATCGATTCAGCTATTCGTTTAAATAAATAATTTATTAATTATGAATCCTTCACTTGTCCACTGTTCGGTTGTTTACCGTAATTTGTGTTATGTAAAATAATACACACTACCAGATGTTTTTAGTATTGTAAGAGGTTTTCACTAGAATCGAGCCTCTGTTGACTCGTATTAGGGTTTTTTGTTGTTCAGTGTTCAGCGAACAAGCATTATGACTACTCGCTTACGAACGTTGGGAAAGGATTATGAATATAGCAGTATGTTCTGAAGTAAATTCTTAAGTAGGGGATGAAACCCCTTTGGCTTAGTAGGGTATAAGGTATTGTATAGTTGTGTGCGGGTGAGGTAAGAGTAGACTTCTTTAGGAGTCATAAAAAAAGTGAGTGCCTTAAAGTGCTGTCGTATTTAAGGAGATGGATAGAGGAAGGTAGGGCAATGAGAAAGACATAATCTGGTTGTGGAAAATAGGGTACCTGAAGCAGATCTCTCCTCCACCGGCACGAAGAAAGGTGGTCTACGTTTTATGTAAATTGATGGGGATCGACTTTAAATTATAAAACCTTCAGAGTTTAAAACCAGACCTATATAAACATCGTTTATTTTAGGTGGGCCAACGTGTCTACTCGGGGTAGAGGTATTCGATTCGCTAATTAGAATGGTTCGACATATTACCATAAACATCTCCTGCGGAGCAATCTGGCTGCTAATATTATAAACAATCAAGAAGCATAATAATCTGAAAGAAATTATTTCAACATCGATACATCACCGGTGGTCCTGAGGCAAAGATTATAAATAGGTATTGCAAAAGAATAAAGGCCCCCGATTTTATCTCGTTTAAAAATAAGCCCAAATAAGGTTAGAAAATTCATAAAGATAATAAATAGTAATCACTCAAACACCTCTAACCACAATAATTTTTCATTTCGATTGATCTTATGTAAGTTTCAGCTCAAAGTCAATCATCCTCAGAGGCCACAAAAAAAAAGATTTTTTAAAATATTTTTCTTCTTAGGATGGTTACTTTCCAATCGAAATATATATAAGGTTAATAAAATTAATATGTTTAGAAGGATTTGTGTGTTATTTATTATAAATTCATCACAGCTTGTTCCGAAACAGTGACATTAGCATAATATATAAAATTACTTGTGGAAGTACCCGAAAATAAATTACCACGATCCGTGACTGGACGATGCGATACAAGAAGCAGGTGCAAGGAGGTTGTGAACTAGTAGTATGGCTCTCTACCTGTTGCAATTATAAATTAACAACCTGGTTGCCATGGTGATGACGTGCAGATTAATAACAAGTTCCGGATCCTGTGTTGTTAATTAATACGTCTCCAACATCTGGGTTAAACTGTTTTCCCATTTCTACAGCGATCATTCAAACCATTGCTTCCAGAATGCTGTATGTGTTGTTTATTTTTAAAGTATAAAAGCATATTCGCGATTAATAACAAATGTGTGCCACTCTTCAGTTACTGTTATAGTAATTTTGACGTAAACAAATTTTAGTTTGATTAATAATAGCATTTCAATAACTATTATTAATAATTGTAGCCAACCCCGATAGTCTTCAAGACGCAATCTTGCTCACATGATGACGTAAACATCACGTGCTCTACCAGAGGTACTATCTCCCTCCCTTATCCGATCTATACCCATAATCCTTACCAATCCTTCGTACGCCATAATAAACTGGACGGTAGCCTGAAACTGTAAAATGAATAAATAAAACTATAAGCTTCTTCCAGTAGACTATCTAGCCTTATTGACCATATACCTCTATTGTACCTATCTGGCACAATCTAACCTCTAAGATGTATAGCCTAACCTCTAAGGTGTATGTAGCCTAACCTCTAAGACGTATGTAGCCTAGCCTCTAAGATGTATGTAGCCTAACCTCTAAGGTGTATGTAGCCTAACCTCTAAGGCGTATGTAGCATAAGCTCTAAGGCATATGTAGCCTAACCTCTAAGGTGTATGTAGCATAACCTCTAGGTGTATGTAGCATAACCTCTAAGGTGTATGCAGCCTAACCTCTAAGGTGTATGTAGCCTAGCCTCTAAGGTGTATGTAGCCTAACCTCTAAGGTGTATGCAGCATAACCTCTAAGGTGTATGTAGCATAGCCTCTAAGGTGTATGTAGCATAACCTATAAGGTATATGTAGCCTAACCTCTAAGGTGTATGTAGCCTAGCCTCTAAGGTGTATGTAGCCTAACCTCTAAGGTGTATGTAGCCTAGCCTCTAAGGTGTATGCAGCCTAACCTCTAAGGTGTATGTAGCCTAAACTCTAAGGTGAATGTAGCCTAACTTCTAAGGTGTATGTAGCCTAACCTCTAAGGTGTATATAGCCTAGCCTCTAACGTGCATGTAGCCTAGCCTCTAAGATGCATGTAGCCTAACCTCTAAGATGCATTTAGTCTAACCTCTAAGGTATATGTAGCCTAACCTCTAAGGTACATGTAGCCTAACCTCTAATGTGTATGTAGCCCAACCTCTAAGGTGTATGTAGCCTAACCTAACCAGTATTTAGTCAGTTCTTGGAGTAACATTAAACGCACAAAAACATGCTGTTTCAGGAACGTATGAGAACACGATGCTAAAATTTAATATGAATATATTTTTAATTATTATTAGTAAACGAGCAACTACGATTTTTAGAAAATTTCAAATTTTTAAAGTAATTAAAATCTCCAGTGATAACTTTTTACGGCAATGTAAATGTTTTATGAAATTGCGTAATTTAGTCTTTACTTAAAGACATTAGTTCTTGAAATGATAAAAAAAGAAATAAAAAAAATTATTTTTAAACGTTTTTGCTTTCAAGTTACACGAAGAAAGTAATATATGTATATATATATATATATAAGCCAACTACATAAATCAACAAAAAAAATTCATTTTAGTTTTTTTATTATTTTATAATTACAAATAACATAAGTATGTATATAGGCTACATATGTCATAATAACTATTTATACGCTTTCTTTTTTCCGCCGCTTGTATTGAGTTGTAGTTTTTATCGCTTTCCTTTCGCCATATCCTTTCGTGAAGCAAGGCTCGATACCGTTAATTCAACTTGTTTTATTATTATATTTTTTTCATTCATTTTTAATCCCAGAGCATTATTTATGATATTGCGTGGTAACTATGGCAACAATTTAAGGTTTTGTAATGGAGGTTTTGACGACAACCAAATACGGACAAAAGAAAATTCATATACGTCTTTGAGAATTACATTCCCAGCTATGGGAAGGTTGCCTCAGCGCCAAAGCGCTAGACTTCAAACATTAAGATACCCAGTTCGAATCCGACCTTAACTTTCAAAATTTGTATAATTTAATTATTGAATAAATATTTTACAAAAATGAATGAACATCAACATTAAGAAGTTTTGTCGGACATTCAAAGGTCACCATTACTGGCCAATGTAAACTGATTTTGAAGCCAATAAATAACGGCTGGGTAGATAAAGGGTTAAAAACATTAATGTGAAGGAAACTACATATGTATCCCTGATAATAGAGCACTATTGATTATGCAAAGAGTTTTGTTAGCTGGAGGGTATCAGAAAGCATTAACAGATTAATTAGAGGACATCAAAGCATTAACAGCTTAATTAAAGGACATCGGCAGAGATTTTTGTGCTCAATATATTTATTAAAAAGAATTTAAGTAGTTAACATTGTGTGAATAAAACAAATTATTGTGTTCTTTTCTTTCCCTGACCCCCCTCTCCTCAGTTCCTCTCCCTGATTAAACCTCTTCCATCGCTTTCTCTTCATTCCTCTCCCAGGATTCTCCCACTACATCGGTTTTTCCTCATCCCCCTCCTTGGCTCCCCCTATTCCATTCTTTTCCCTAACACCCCCTCTTCCATCCCTTCTCTTCGTCCTTCGCCCTGGCTCCCACTCTCTGTCTCAATTCTCCTCCCGGGTTCTCCTCTTCTATCGCTCTCCCTAACTCCCTCATTCCGACTCCTTGGACCCCTCTCCTCGCTCCCCTTCTTATAATACCTCTCTGTTTTCTCCCAGTCGCCTCTCTACCCATCCCTCTCTCTTTATTTCTCTTCATGGTTGTCTCCCTCTCCATCCTCTACCTAAATCCCATCCTCTTCATCTTGCTCTCTAACCTTTTTCCTTGCACCCTCTTCTCCATCTCTCTCCCATACTCCCCCTTCCCTGACTTCCTCTCTATTCCTCTCCTCGGTTTCCCTCCTCTATCCCTCTCCCTTGCTTCCTTTCTCTTCAACCCTCTCTCTCTGCGTTCGAGTCCTTACTTTGTAGGGACTTGATTTATAATAAGTATTTTATTATATCTCTCCATTGGCTACAACGTTTTAAGAGATCTTAGATTAATCATAATGTGGCTCGGAATCATTATGTTGTGGATCTTTCTATCATGTTACCCGATGGTTCGTTAGACTTAAACATACTCCCACGTCTCCTGAGACCAATAGACAGAGCGTCTAGAGCAGACCATCAGACTAAAGCAGTCTGTTTTCACCTCGGTATACAACATGTCCAATAGAGTGAAAAAAATTTCTGGTTCAAATTGGTCACATTAACATCAGCGTCTCGAAGGATGGCTTGTTGGCCCAGGGAGTTTTCTAAGTGATGCGGAGTACTTGTTTCCGAAAACATATCCTTATATTTTTTTCAGAGAGTGTATTACACCATGAATTAGAGCCACTTTGGATGTGGAAAAGTGCTTTCAAAATCTAGACAGGCGACTTAAGATGGTCAGTCAACCGCAGATCAAGTAACTCCAACTAAGTTTATTTTTGTCCTTTAATTATTTATAGTGTTTTTGCTTACGTTATAACTTTACTATTGCCTGTATATTTCAGCTTCTTATTCCGCTTAGTGCATCTAAATCTAGTGACATTTGACGAAAGGTTACTCTCCCAAACTTTGGTATGATTTCACAAAGCACACGTTTCTCCACTTCAGTTTATTACCAACCTGTGTTCTTCATTTATTCCGCTTCCTCAAGGTAACAACGAATGTTCTTCCGTTGTTATTTTAGCAACAATAAGATTGTTACGTATCAACAATTACAATCTGTTAAAATAATGATCGCCAATAACACTTATCGTGTGGTTTTAGCCAATCAACCCGGATTTGACGTCACAGCGTATAATCGTATTGCACGACCTTATTTAAAACAGTTACTGTACCCATAACGAGCCGGTTTAATGAATAATCCATAACGAGGAAAGATTAATTTGTTTTTAAAATGGCTCCGATGTCGGCTGCAAGGAAACTGTAGCCTGTCGCTCAACTAATTACTCAAGAATGCGGTGAATGTGTTAATAGAGAATGTAATTTGCTTGAAATGCATTTCTAAACAACCAGGAACTTTGCACGCTTGTAACTTATGTTCGGGCGTTGAAAATGTCATGCTAAAGGGGTGACACGGAGTTTCAAGCCGTACAGGAAACGTTTATGGCGACAATAATCTCAATGCTTGGGCGATGGCAATGATTGATGTTTCGAGCCTGGCAAGGTTGCTTCCCTGGAGGCCTCTAGCCGCTTCACCATCGCTCGTGCGGCAAGGGCCCGCTAGGGTCCCCTGATCCTAAAATATCATTACTCGCATTATCAACGTCGATTCCCAGGCGTTGTCCGTTTCTCCTTGTTACTTCTTTTTCAATTCATTCTCCTTATATTGGGAACTTATCGTGAATGAAACAATATATATATATATATATATATATATATATATATATATATAAAGAACAAAAGTCAAAATACAAATACAAGAATTATA